>CM067351.1:60791105-60793605 GCA_034190875.2 Urechis unicinctus | reverse complement strand
CTACTATGAATGAGGTCAAATCCGGCCTGACTGCTGTCTTACTAGTATCCATCACAAACCATAACAATGAGCACGATATATTCCGGATGCAATCACCCGCTCGGACGACTAAAACAGGTAGGGAACTAACCACTTTAACATATGCCAACAATGACAGCATTGTCTACCACAGCAACAGATGTTATTTTCACACATAAAAACAGGTAATAAACAAACATGGGTTTTCTATACAACACAACACACAATAACGTCGATATCAAGCCACAACATGTATAGACAAGATCAGAATATCGCTCGCAAACGCGACACACAAAACATATGGGTGTAGAACGCTTGTGCAACAGAGACAACACCTGCTATCAGCCACCCAAATGAGACACAATATATATGGTATCAACGGCTTGAACAACAGGCAATAAGCAGGACCTTATTCGTCTACAGTCCGACTAAGGCAGCTACAGCTGTTCATAGTCAGACACTGACAGGCGACCTTAGTCAGAAGGGTAGCCTCAGTCGACCTACGTCAGCAGCGGTAGCTCTTGGTCAACCAAAGTCGATCTAAGTCAGCCTCGATTGACATTAAACAGTAGCACTATCCCTCAGTCAGCCAAAGTCGACCTAAGTCAGCCTCAATTGACCTTAGTCAGCAGCAGTATTTCTTAGTCAACCAAAGTTGACCAAAGTCAGCGTTTGTCGACCTTAGTCACATTTAATCCTGAGACTACCTAACTTGTTTGTCACACAAGTTACATATCAGTCACACAAGTTACGTATCAGCCACAAATAAAATATTCTACACGCAGTGTTCCTTTCCATCCACCACCCACATAGTGTAACTACACGCCACTAGTGTTCCTTTCCATTCACCACCCTCCTAGTGTAACTACAAGCAGTGTTCCTTTCAATTCACCACCCTCATTGTGTAACTACACTCAGTGTTCCTTTCCATTCACCACCCTCTTTGTGTAACTACACACAGTGTTCCTTTCCATTCGCCACCCTTCTTGTGTAACTACACGCACCTTCACATTCACCACCCTCCTTGTGTAACTACACTCAGTGTTCCTTCACACCACCCTTCTCAGTGTTCCTTTCCACCCCACCCTTCTTGTGTAACTGCACTCAGTGTTCACATCACCCTCCTTGTTCCTTTCCTTTCCATTCACCACCCTTCTTGTGTAACTACACTCAGTGTTCCTTTCCATCCACCACCCTTCTTGTGTAACTACACTCAGTGTTCCTTCACATTCACCACCCTCCTTGTGTAACTACACGCAGTGTTCCTTTCCATTCGCCACCCTCCTTGTTTAACTACACGCAGTGTTCCTTTCCATTCACCACCCTCCTAGTGTAACCACAAATAAAAGCTAGATTACTGGCAAATCACATTAATGGTGTAGCAAAAAACGAGATTACTGGCGGTTCACATTAATAGTAAAGCTAAACGCCAGACGATAGGTTCTCAACAGTATTACTGTAGATCAAAGACAGAGAGCAGGCGTTCAACAATAATGTTGTTGATAAAAGTTAGATGATCAATTCTGGGGAAGAAGTCAATTCAGTTATTCAGCAGTTCTATAAGGCAATAAGATGCGATGAGGCAGGTGTCCTAGTCATTCCGTTTTGCCTATCTATTAAGTAACGTTACCATTCGTTGATAATTAGATGGGGCTCGTGAAACAAAGCTGGTGTTATCATCAATTCTTTGCTCTATTTATATCTACGATCTTCTTGATTGCATCGCAAGTAATAATAAGGGATGCCATGATCATTAGTTCATTGGTGCCCTTAGAATGCGCTGGCGACTTGACACTCATTGTCCCCCTCAGTCACAACTGCTGCGCTTATGGTTTTAATATGTGAAGAATAAGTCCATGATTATGATGTAGTGTTCAAATTGTAAAAGAAGTATGCTGCTACGCTATTATATGCCTTGATGTAACACTGACGTGGAATAGAGGCTAGATAAAGCCGATAAAAGAACAAGCAATATAGAGTGCTATATTGGACATGAATGCAATGACATCGCATGTAAGCTCTTCTGTCGTAAGAGACATAGTAAGAAAACTTCAGTGTAATTGGAAATGTTTACATATATCTTGATCCTGAACTGTACCGAAACATAACGTTGTTGTGTGTATCTTCCTCTGTTAGGGCAAAGATAAGTGCTTTGCACGATACGTGTATCCAGCGTAAAGGCCCGTACGGCCACATCTATTGATACAGCGTAAAGGCCCGTACGGCCACATCTAGTGATCCAGCGTAAAGGCCCGTACGGCCACATCTATTGATCCAGCTTAAAGGCCCGTACGGCCACATCTATTGATCCAGCGTAAAGGCCCGTACGGCCACATCTATTGATCCAGTGTAAAGGCCCGTACGGCCACATCTATTGATCCAGCGTAAAGGCCCGTACGGCCACATCTAGTGATCCAGCGTAAAGGACCATACGGCCACATCTATTGATCCAGCGTAAAGGCCCGTACGGCCACATCTATGG
>CM067351.1:60756105-60783605 GCA_034190875.2 Urechis unicinctus | reverse complement strand
AACGATAGACATAATAATCGCTCCGCAGATGCAGATAACATTTGTTACAAAGACAAAAATAACACTCCTTGCAAATATAAATACAACGTTAGTTACACAAACACAAATTATATCCGTTAAAACGATTCAAATTAAGTTCGTTACATGCTGCTAGCATCGGTAAACTGCTGCGAACATCATGTAAACTGCGAGGATATCACGTAAACTGTGGCGAACATTATGTAAACTTTGGTGAACATCATGTAAACTGCGATGAACATCATGTAAACTGCCGTCAACATCATGTAAACTGAGGCGAATATCGTGAAAGCTGCTGTCAACATCATATAAAGTGCCGTTAACATCATGAAAACTGAGACGAATATCATGTAAACTGATGCTAACATCATGTAAACTGCGAAAAACATCATATAAGCTGCCGTCAACATCATGTCACTTTCAGTGAACATCATGTAAACTGCCGTAAACATCATTTTAACTGCGGCGAACATCATATGATGGACATTAAGTATACTGTGATTAACATCATGTTTACTGTGATACTCACCTTGTTAATTGTGATTTACATCATGTATACTATTATAATCACCATGTGATGTGTGATTTACACCATATACACTATGTTAATCACCATGTGATGCGTGATTAACATCATGTATGCTGTTATAATCACCATGTGGTGTGTGATTTACATCATGTACACTATTATAATCACCATGTGATGTGTGATTTACATCATGTATGCTGTTATAATCACCATGTAATGTGTGATTTACATCATGTATACTGTTATAATCACCATGTTAATTGTGATTAATATCATGTATACAATTGTAATCACAATGTTGTGTGATTAACATCATCTTTACTTTTATAATCACCATGTTAAGTGTGATTAACATTATGTAAACTGTTATGTCTAGTATGTTAAAAATGGTGAACATCATTTAAACTGCGATGAACATTATGTTTCATACAGTGAACATGTAAACTATAATGTACATTATGTTATATGTGGCGAACGTCTTATAAACTGCGATGAAAATAATGCATCCTGTAGACTGTTATGGTGCGCATCAAATACCATTTGGGATTTGAAGCAACTTCGTGAGAAAGTTTGAGCAAACAAAAGTACAATTGACAGAATAAAATGTCAAAATGGCCTGACGGAGTCTGGCGCACGAACCGTGTCTGTCGTCCCATTGCGTATATCTCACTCTTTGCGGATATCTCCGACCTTGCGGATCTCTCCGACCTTGCGGATATCTCCGGCCTTGCGGATCTTTCCGACCTTGCGGATCTCTCCGGCCCTGCGGATCTCTCCGACCTTGCGGATATCTCCGGCCTTGCGGATCTCTCCGACCTTGCGGATCTCTCCGGCCTTGCGGATCTCTCCGGCCTTGCGGATCTCTCCGTCTGTGCGGATCTCTCCGACCTTGCAGGTCACGGTCGTGCGTGCTTTATCACATTGACCTTCAGGTGACATGTGACCCAATTGGTTCGAATTGGTACAATTAAATATCATGTTGAGGTTTTAAATTATTTCAACGAAAAAGACATATGTGTGCTGTTATCGACCAGCCAGCACAGCGTCGAGGTGCCGATCAATATCCCAACCGGGTATGTTGAGTGAGTGGTGTAAGTTCGGATGGGCGCTGTCTCATGCAAGGTTTATTGTCTCTAAATCGGTGTCTCCCTCCAGTCTGTCGACTCTCCGGTGACAAGTGTATCGTCTAATCGTCCATGGCCGTATATAATAGCATTAAATGCTGCCTCATTAATACAACGTTATTATTAAAGTGTGATATTTTTCAAATTGCCTGTGATGTATGGGGGCTTTGACCTCGAGATTTTGCGCCGTACACATTGGAATGTGGAATTTAGTCACGTTAAATGCGTGGAAATCAGTGTGCTCGGCACGGCGTCAGATCAAATAGCCTTGTTCAGATACGGCCTAAGCCTGCAATTGAATTGCGACGTACCTCGGTACAATTAATTGAGTGTTAAGTCGAGTTAATGAACCACTTTGCATATGCTGGGCATATTACAGTAGCTCTGTTAACAGGACTAGCGCTCAAACAAGTCCATCACTTCCCGTGGCTGCCTCAATGACATCCTGGCATACTACGCTGAAATTAAACGCTATCTTTTTGAGCGAATGAGTTTCCGAATTTATGAATAATGTATAACAAGTTTATGACACCCTTCGAATAAGCACAGTTTGCCTGTCACGTAGAACAGTTCAGCTCAACGACACGAAGCGGCCATGTTTGTTTTTAATTAACCAAGATACATACGGCACTTCACAGCAATGGAACGACTCGTGTGTTTACTCTCGTTGTACACTTCCTAGAATTTGTTGAATTCATTCGAGGCTTTGACGGATTAAATGTCTTGACTATTTGAATTATAGGAAGACGATAATGGATGGGGAGTCTGGTTGAGGTGTGCATGGGGGTGGGGGGGTGAGTAGTTTGGGTTGGACCGCGCCATCTTTAGCTATGGATGGCATCAGATGTAATAAGACGCTTTTATCAGTGATGAAATCATGACTTCATCCTTTTTATGCATAGACAAAAGTTAATACTACTAAATCAATGAATAGGTGTTGTAATCACCTGTGTATGGGGACCACACCAGGAGATATATATACTCTGATTTAACATCGCGCTAACTCCCCAGAGCGAGGCGTCAACATAGAACTAATTTCCGCCGCGTCGTTAGATTCTCCCACCCAGAGGGCCAGTGCAAGCTCGCGGGGGCGGGAGCGTCGGTGTGACGTCACGCGTAGGAATACATGTAGTGCCGCGTTGGGCGCGGGAACGCTTTAAAAGAGCCGAGAAGCTGGGAGACAATCGCTGAGGAACCTAGACCGGCGACAGACTCCAACACCCCGCACTCCAAGTACGTGGCTCAGAGATGCCCAAGTGATATTCAACGCAATTTCTGCGACTGTTCACTTCGACGATCAGATTCATTTTTCTTCCGACTCATTTGTAATTTCACACGAGGTATGTATCCAACGCAAGCAAGCCTAGTGATCGTCTGCTTGTGGTCATGCTTAATGACCGTCATGGCAACGGATCTAGAAGACAAAGTCAACTTAGACGCCGTCGACAAGCGCCGCGGTTGGGGTAAGCGTAATGGTGATGAAACAGACATGGACAAACGGAGGGGATGGGGCAAGCGGGAGATGACCGAAATCAACGAATTCCCCTCTAGTCTCGATACAGAAGAAGGTTCTTGAAAGTGACAACGAGTTTGATAAACGAGGTTGGGGAAAACGCTCGGACGCGGTGTCCCTGGGAGCGAGTGGGGACGCGAGCTGGGATGGGGACAATTCGGGTTATCTTTTGGGGGTGGAGAAGAGAAGAGGCTGGGGCAAGCGCTCGGACGATG
This sequence comes from Urechis unicinctus, assembly GCA_034190875.2. NCBI lineage: Eukaryota > Metazoa > Annelida > Polychaeta > Xenopneusta > Urechidae > Urechis > Urechis unicinctus. Next base: position 60,780,206 of record CM067351.1, on the reverse strand, counting down.
GGCAAATGGACAAACGCCGAGGCTGGGGCAAACGGTCCGAGCTCGATCTCGAGAAGCGTCGAGGGTGGGGTAAACGATCTGATTTTGATATGGAAAAACGAAGAGGATGGGGTAAGCGAGGCGACTTGGACATGGATAAACGGCGCGGATGGGGAAAGCGAAGTTTCCTTGATTCGTCCGAGATGGATAAGAGGCGCGGATGGGGAAAGCGCGCCTCTGCGGCCGAGGACACCGAGAAACGCGGTTGGGGAAAACGTTCCTTGCCTCTCACTGCAGCATTGGACGAAAGCGACTTGATCTTGGAGGAGCAGCCGACTGATGTCGTTTGCAGCCAGCTGAAAGATACCCTCCGTTATTACGTCACAAAAGCAATGCAGGTGAGACAATGAATGTAAAAGTTTGGTGAACGTCTATCGAGTTCGTGTGCTTCTAATAATTCTCTGATTAATATTTTTTTGAGATCTCAAGAATTCACGTGGATCGTATCCTTTTGAAGTATGCAACTGGGGAATATATATTCTAATTCATGTCATGTCCAAAGAATTGTTCGTGAGTCGATTTAACATCCATTATTTCCTTCTGTTCACTTAAAATATATATATATGATACCCAGATTACATCCAGCTGTATAGGGGTGTCCGAAGTTGGAATGGGCGTTTCTGTTGGTCTGTGGACATTGGGTACTGCGACAAAATCAGACGGAATAGCATTCATTTCGTCTCGCAAATCTCGCTGGTGGTACTATGCGTCTCACATGGGTGCAATGACGCGCTCGTTTTGACGTCCCACGTATCGGCGAGACGCGGGAGATGCTATGACGTGCTCGTTTCCATGGCTTACATGGGGTACTATAATACGCTCGTTTCAAGCGGGGTTCTATGACGCGCTCGTTTCCTTGTTTCACGTGGTTTACTATGACGCGCTCGTTTCCGTGTATCACCTGGGGTTCTATGACGCGCTCGTTTTCGTGTTTTGCGTGGGGCACTATGACGTTACTGCACACTTATTTGAACATGTGTGATTGAGGAAAAAGTGTCTGTAGGCCATGTGGTTGCGTATGTTAGATGAGTTTGCATCCGTCACCAACTCTAGGCTGCTTACTACAGCTAACCATCTCAGTTTTATAGGTGGAAAGCTTTATCGACACACCGTCATCAGGTAGTCTTGATATTGAGGTTATGCCTCGTGTGCCCAAACATGCCTGTTATCCCCTACCCCCAGCCCCATCCGCCTGTATGAGGCATAGGCGTCACCGGAGTCGCACGATTCGTCACGTTGGCTTGGGTCAGACGTCTTGTGGAAAAGCCTTTATTGGAGCATCGGTCTCTTTCATGTATCTGTTTTAAGTCTTAGATGTCTAACTGCTGTGATAAGTCAAATGCATGATTAAATTTGGATTTAAAGGTACATTATATAACAATATACTAACCCGCTAGAGGGTAGCAAATAGAGTCCTTCAGAACGTTTTATCAATTTAGGTTACATTCGCTGTGTAAATTTCTAAGCAAGGTAATGTAATGAACCAATGTTTCAACTATTTATTACCCTTGGTAATCTTTAATCTCATCGACTGCGCTCGCGGTCTCACTCGGTACAGATAAAGAGGAAATTTATCCAATAAATTGAGTGCATATTCGAGACGGCGTACTCCATGGGCGATTTAGCCAATCGATAACGGATGACCGGCGGACGCTATGACCAAGATCGTGTATGCATGCAGCACAATTCACTACATCCATTACTGTAATTAGGTGGTGATATATATATATACATATATGTTGCGTTTCTAACATTTGCTGAGCTAAGTTTATTTGTGATGCAACTTTGAAACTACCAGCGGAACATGCAGGAGGTAAAGTACCAGCATCTCGTGCAGTCAGGTATTTGTCAACTGCAATGTGGCAGTCTACGTAACATTGACAGAGATCAGTTAGACAACGTAGACCCCGAGTAATATCACAACCAGACGGAAAGAAACTCCACGCCGCAAAGCACCCGGACAACCTAAGGAGGGCTTGCGTCATCCACGTCAGCGGAGGTATTGAGAGCCGGCCAATATTAAAGTGAGATCATGGTGATGTAAGAACCCTAACTGCGGCGGATCTTGCGGCTACATCCATGTCGATGAAACCCTTTCAATGGGTGTTCATGCACTCATCATTGAACATTTGATATATTATTCTGGGTGATTCATCAAGGGTCAATAATGTTTGGCGGGAATTAAATGCTGTAGAGATAGCTCTCAGGAAGTTGGAAAAAAGAGTCTGACGCATTGTCGACATCATCTACAGAGGTCGACGTAATTAAGACACAACCTGATAAGGTATAGTCAATAACTCTAACATACATTGTGAGGAGATGGGTGGGTCTCAATCAGATTGTGTTTAATAATAGTGTTTTTTATCATAACTTTGTTCTCGCCTACAGCCATAAAAGACGCGGTGGGCCAGTAACCTTAACACTGCTTAAACAAGTCACTCACTCGAGCGCGTGAAGGATGACATGGCGGAGACGTGTGAGTTGAGAGGAGTGGGGTGCGGGAGAGGTTATCAATACTTGACAGTGGGATTGGGAGTCATAAATAGCGAGCTTGATAGTCACTTGTCACCGTCATTTTGATTCAGCGTTAAAATATATAAACTATCCCTTCTCCAAAACCGATACTGAACACGGTGCTCCAGCATCCGTGAGACATTTTTCGGGATTACCTCGTCACGGAAGCACTCCATCCCCGTCACGGAAGTCTTACCTACATCTGATTGCTCGCCGATATCCAAGCACATTGTCATTTCTGTGTCAGAAGAGAAAATGTCGCCTGTTCTTGTCAATAGCCGGTTTTGAATATGTTTAACCCACCCTTGACCAGTTCAAATGAAACTAGACGCATGAGTTGTTCGTGAAACGCGGTCGATCCCAAAGCCTACCTCCGAAATCTGTCTTAGCAAATATGCCGACTTACATGCATTCGTGGAATAGGCCACTGGTCGTATATAAGGGCAAATATTACTTTTGTAGATCGCTGAATAGTTTTTTTGTCTCAAGTGATGGAATTAATCAGTATCTTCTGTGACATATTGTCTCTTTCGGTTGAAGAGGGACAGCCATGGGTCTGTTGCGCGGAATAGGGAAATAATCGGTCTACAAATCCCTGAAACGAAGTTCAACGATCGTCTTGCGTGAGAACTCCCATGCGGGCACCGGTCCCCGCGCTTTGATAGCATGCTCTGCTAGCTGATGTGTCCTGATGCCCCGGGTCGCCACCAGGTGGGGCACCATTACGCAGTAAAACGTGTTTAAGACATCTCGGGGGCCTTGTAACGAGATGCCTCACGCTGTCAGCCCGTAGCTCAATTCCTCGGGGTAACTTTGCAACAAAGAGTTCCACGCTTATTTACCTAACAGACGTACAAAGACACGAGTCGCTTTATCCCCTTTCACTACACGTTACAATCACTAGCGTCGTAACTCTACGACTTACGCATTGCATCATTCGCCCTCTCCTCCTTCTCACTTCCAAACCGACTGAACCTTTGGCGAGGAGCAGTCGAGGTGTGTAGGTCTTACGTGATCAAATCCAACTGACTTCTACTGACCGTGATGCCAACCCTCCCCCCCCCCGCCCAAACCACCCCAACGCCCTCACAATCCCCCAACCCGCTGTCCTAACCTGTGTCTTTATGAAGGCGCCACATCAGCTACCTTAATTGACTCGTCCCCGCCCACCATATCTAATCTCAATGACGTGCCACTTTTTCGTCGACATAGCCAGCATAATGAAGACCATCGCTCTTGTGAAAAACCCATCTTCCCGCGCCGCGCTAATTTGTCCTTCTGTTGCCAACGCCTTTCATTGTCGTCTGCTTCCACATGACGTCGCCTGGGATGTACGGACTGTGGATCTCGCCGGGTTGGTATGATCTCGCGTGGATTGTTTTATCTCGAGTGGATGGTGTGCTCCTGTTGCTGTGCGGCTTGTGACAAAGCCAGAAGAATGCCCAGAGAAGCGGAGATGGCTCTCAGGTAATACCAGGCTAAGAAGGGCTAATGACGGATTAGTGTTTGTCTTAGAGACTTCCGTTGAATTCGCCCCCGACACCCCCTTGATTGAGCCCTCCGATGGCGTCATTCTTATGGTCGCATGTAGCAAGCTATGTATCCGCTCTTCACAGAGGAGGCTTAAAGTCGAACCCCAAAATGTCGTTCCTTCATTATATTTATCCTTTCATCTCTACGTTTCTATTCATACCTTTCCACTTTACCCATTCACACACACACGCGCACACACGCGCGCGCGTGCACACACACATACACAAACACGCACGCACACATACACACAAACACACGCACACATACACATACCCACACATACACACGCGCACACACACATACACATACACGGACATTCACACACACAGAGACACACACACACACACACACACACACAGATGCTTGTAACAATAATGCCCGTCTTGCCCTGGTCACGACCCAACTTCAAATCTTCTCCATTTCAAATTGAGCGGCAGCGATGCCCTCAGTTGCTGACACGGAAAAGCGTGTTTAGTACATAGTTATGTGCAGCACAACTACGCATTTACGCTTAACAGTGTAAAAGGGGTTATGACAACCGGCAGCTCGCTCGTACGTGGGTCATTAAAGACAACTATATAATTTATGCTCATTAGAAACACCCGTGTATAATTTATATAAAATAATACAGCACTGGCTGTCGAATTTTAGAATTGAGCATCCCATCTTGAAATTTCAAGTTGGAGCGACTCATCAAATTGGGTGGATTGCAAATTGGGTTCAAAGCACCTGTTCAGGTGATCATACAACCTGTCGGGGTGTTGCGTGATACTTAAACTCTCCTCTATATATAAGTGCATATGTGATGATTATAGCAGTGAATGGGTCTCGTTAACCCGCTTTCTGGCGCACTTGAAGAGCAGATAAACCTGCGATGATTGGGGGATCTCGTCACTATAGCGATTAGGGGGTCTCGTCACTGTAGCGAAGAGGGTGTTTATGCGGTTACAGAGTTGGGCGAGGGTTGATGCTAGTGGCGGGGATGGAGCGGATGCATTCTTTATAAATATATAAATATTGTATTCGTTACCGATATCAATTCCTCATATTGAAGAGGACCTATGACATCATAAGTCGCCCTTCACCGAGGTCATCTGTACCAGGCGTTCCACGCACTGCGATTGCGCTATGACCCGGTCACGGTGCATGTCATATTGAATGTTTTCAGCGGTCAAGTCTGGTGCCATCTTTATTGACCCATTGTATAAAACCAATTACACCCAACATTGAAAAGAATCCACATTTTCCTCTTTGAATCTATCCGACTTTGTACCATTGTCTTCTTATAACGAATGACACAAAACGCCCTGTAAGTAGAATTCCACATCGTGAGGTAGTGATTCGGTCCGGCTGTTGTGACTTATTCTTGGCAAGTACAGAATGCGTTCTCAATCTGCCTCCATTGTCGTTTCGCTTCTCCACCCACAATGACTAGTGTATCTTTCTCTGCCCTGTAAGAAGGCCCCGTGGGTAACGCTGTAATGCCTCTTCAATATATGAGCTTCGGGAACGCTAACAATATACAGCTTTCTGTACAAGTAGCTGGTATGATGGCAAACGGGTGGATGGCGCGCAAGTGGGAAGGCTTGCGGATTGGATGGCATGCGGGTAGGATGGCACGTGGGTAGGATGGCATGCGGGTAGGATGGCACGTGGGTAGGATGGCACGTAAGTAGGATGGCTTCATGGGGTCGTCAATGTGCATGCGCCATTGCAGGGCTCATTCCTCTGGTGTGGTTATTCTCAATGCCGGATGTGGTATGACCGGATTCGGGAAGCTGTTCCTCAGCTTCCGCCCGCACATAGATGTATGGCGGATAGCTTCTCGTCAACAGATGAAGGTGACTAGCGGGTGGAGTGAAGCCCCTCATGTCACCGACTTACTCAACCCTCTCCGGTACGAAAACCGCAAACAACGCATCGCAGCGGTCTAAGTCTACTGGGTGGGCCGTGGGTATGAAGTAATTGGTCATTCGTAAATACCACTTCCGGCTGACATCATGCTATGACGACGACGACGACGACGACGACGACTCGCCGGTCTGGCTTCATCATTATCTCCTCGTCCAACCAGCTCACGACGAGAGAGATCACTCGGATCCCTTATATGTTAATAATCACGTCAGCATCTTGGCCGCCAGCGCAGTCACACCTAAAGACGGGACACTAGCGTGGCGCTATCGCTTTCTCTACGCCCCACACCCCCAGCCCCCTTTTACGGGTTCGTATTCCCCGGATGACAATAGGTCAGTTTCCGTCTTCGACTCTATATCTTAATTTCTTATCACATCTGTCAGCTTCAATCGAAGTGAAATCTTCAATCGTTCCCCGAACGGCACCTCTTAACGGGCGCGGCGACGTGTTGCTCGGACAATATTTATTAGTTCCTACTTGGCGGTATTCTAGGCTTATGTGACTTGGTCGTCTCTGCCCACAATTAATTTTTCTCTCTCCCTTCGTTTTATCACCGCAGCTGTAATATCCGCGAATATCCAGAGATTTGGCGCCATTTTGTATGTTTTATGATGACATAGAAGCGGAGACGCTGGTCCAGTACCTCCCGCCCCACTCCTCCCACAGTACGACCCCATTCCCCCATCTCACCACCCCCCCCCCCCCCCCCCCCCCCCCACCCACCCACCCCCGTCCCCGCACTACTTGTACCGCTGTTGAGCTGGATGCCAGTTAGTCCTGAGTACGTTACTGGCAGCGGCTACCTTTGCTGACAAACTCTTCTCTCGTCGTAGAAACCGCCAGCATCCCGCAATAAGCCCAGGTTACTGCCGTCTGACTCGCTCTGCTAAGCTTACAGCCTGCCAATAAATGCTCGAATGAATTCTCGAACTCGTGGATAAAGGTGGCTGGGAGTTTCAGTGAGGCTTATTGTCTGGGAAGATGTATTTTAGTGAGCTGAATCAATTACAAACATATAAGGAAAGAGCTGTGACACAACCCTATTACCTCTGATATGGGATCACTCAGACTGACCTCTGATATGGGATCACACAGACTGACCTCTGACCACTTCTGGGATGTGGTTTCGGCTCCCCGTTCAGCTCCCCGCCCGGCTCTCTACCCGGCTCCCCGCCCGGTTACCCTCCCGGCTCCCCGCCCGGTTACCCGCACGGCTCCCCACCCGGCTCCCCGCCCGGTTACCCGCATGCCTCACCGCCCGGTTAGCCGCCCGGCTCTCTACGCGGCTCTCATGACTTACATTTCGCGTTGTAAGTTGCGACAGGGAAGTCGTCGATATAAACTGTGCGCGGTTAGGTCGTCACTCAATCATGACATCAAACAGCCGTTCTTCCGATTTACCAATTTACTTCAGAAGTGTTCGGTGTAAGATTTTGATAAATCTTTATGGGTCGAAACTATATGCCTCATTTGCGGTGTCGCAGATAGGGTAATAACCGTAACCAGTTGAATGATTAGAGCAAGGTATAATACGACAACTATGGTAGAGTGGTGCCCCGCCCCTTTCACCTTGTGTGCCCCGCCCCTTTCACCTTGTGTGCCCTGCCCCTTTCACTTGATTCTTTCCCAAAAAGGGCAGTGCCACAGCAGAGCCGGCAACTGCTGTAGTCGGTATTCCACAAAAACTACTAATTTGTCGCAAAAATATATACTTCATTGGATTATCTGGCAGTAAATGTGCTTATATTCTAACTTGATATGCAGTTACATTGTTCTAAACTTCCATTAACCAGCGCTACCGGTTAGGAAATGATCCATAGAAGCAATCTCCAGTAAGCTCTCAATAAAATCCGCGTGGAAGAGGCAATCGAGAAGAAACAGAGAGACAGCGCAATCTATGTATCACAATGGTGGCCACATTGTTTAATCAGTCAACTTGTCCATGTAAGTGAGTGAGTTGTCTGGACCTTAGGCCGTTATAGGTACTATCGGCTGCCAATCACGCACTGCCTCTATTATGAGTTATCTGTATTGTCTTGTATTGTATTCACTGATATACGTTGTATAAGGACTCGGTATGATTTCAGCTTAATTAAACATGAAACAAAACGATGTGAATTATTTATGGCCATTAATCAGACGGGCGTTCTGATATGGTAAACCGTTTGTGTCACATGAGAAGATTCCGAGTATTCTGTAGCCTACCCATCTGCCCGTCGTGATGACAATATGCGAGGCATTCACGAAACGGTCACCCGAGAATGGATAACAACGTTACCTAGCCAATTATTTCAAGCTCTAGAGTCTGGGAATATTTCATAATTAATTTGATTTCTCCCTGGACGCGCCGTTGTGTTCTCATTAGCAGCTGTGTGGCTCGCCATACAAGTCATCCGCGATTAATTCTTGTGTCCAATCCCAAGAGGCAGCCCCAGGAACGAAACCTCTGTACCCACTGTGGAGCGATACCCGCTCGACCCCTACCCCAGAGCAACCCCTGCTCCAGAGCGACCCCTACTCCAGAGCAACCCCTGCTCCAGAGCAACCCCTACTCCAGAGCGACCCCGTACCTTTTTTCTCTGAACTCTGTCCTTGCCATGCGTTTTGTAAAGCTGTATGAATCAGTTCTCAGCACAGAAAAGCTTAAAAAGAAATCATTACTGATATTATCTAACCCACTGAACATCTTGTATACCTGTCCCCACGGAGTTATAAGTACCAACAAACGCAATTTTCGTTCGTAACCTAAGACATACTGGCCACGAGCTTAGTAGCATGCCTGTGAAGCTTTTTCTATTATATCTACGTCGCGCCTGAATTGCGTATTCCTTATTGGGCTTAACAAGTGCCTTATTAGGTTTGATAAATACTCCCTCAAAGCGGCTTGTGAATATCCCTCTGATCATCTCGCCAATCTAAAGCGTTACGTAACCTTTGTTGCATATCATATGGCTCGTTTGCGGTCTTCACTCTGGAGCAGTCTGCAATTGTTTTGATCATTACGTCAACAGCAGTGTCTGGATCCTTTATGTAGATTAAGCAGGTGCCAGGACCGACCCTTGAGGGACACTGCTACTAACTCTCCTCTAATCTGAGTCAATGACGTGTTAAACCAATCTCTACCCCCCATTACTGAGCCTGTCATTACTCCGTGCTAATACACTATTGTTGACGTCGTGTGGTTATAAGTCTGCTTGCTAACCGTTAGTGGGGAGCATTAGCGAACGCCGTTTGAAAGTCTAAATGAATAACATCTACAAGGTGCCATTATACCCACGTCTCCTAGGAATTCTAAAAGGTTGGTAAGTTAAAGGCGCTTACACAGAAAACCATGCTGAGATTTGTTCAATGAGATATGATTCTGCCAGTGTTCCATGAGTTTGTCTCTCGCAAGTGTTGTTATTATTTGACACAACCCGGATGTTAAGCTTACTGGCCGGTGATTGGCTGGCTGCTAACCAATCAGTCCCTTCTGTAGCAATGACCAGCCTAATTAGACTTCTAGTCATTGCCTTTATTATTAACTGGATGCGCTTTCTGCATGCAGCCAAACTGCTTTTGATCTTTGGCGCTTCTTGGCCTCTATACAGTAGCGAGCGCTGTGACGCGGTATGAGAAGTGATTAGGATGGCTGTCACATCGCCTGAGTCAAGAAGTTGTCGCCAATGCGCATCAGGGGAAATCGAGATAGTGGGCAAATATAATGGAAAGGTTGTCAAGATACATGGCGTTACAGCGCCCTATACAGGACGCCAGCGACGAGCTGCCTCGTGGACTAACTAAGTGGCGAGCAACAGGTCAACATCGATTGACTTGCTATGATAAACATGGGATGAATAAGCGCAATGCTTCCTTCTTGTGATTTATCGGAATTCAGGGAAATGGCCAGTCAGCCTTATTTACATTTCCAAAAGGTAGCGCACGACTCCTGCATATCAACACACTTGGTGGAAAAGCGGGCTCTTGGTGACTACAGAGGCGGCTTAGGAGTCTCCCCTCTGTGTGGTCCTAATCATTGTCTGTGACGACGCTGCCTCTCTACTCTCTCTCTCTCTCTCTCTCTCTCTCTCTCTCCTCTCTCTCTCTCCTCTCTCTCTCTCTCTCTCTCTCTCTCTCTCTCTCTCTCTCTCTCTCTCTCTCTCTCTCAACATTTTCTCCTCTCTCTCTCTCTCAATCTCCTCTCTCAACCCTCTTCCTCTCTTAACCCTCTCTCTTCTCTCAACTCCAACTCCTCTCTCAACCTTTTCTCTCCTCTCCTCTCTCAATCTCCTCTTTCAACCCACTCTCTTCTCTCAACACTCTCTCCTCTCTCAACCTTTTCTACCCTCTCCTCTCTCAATCTCCTCTTTCAACCCTCTCTCTTCTCTCAACACTCTCTCAACCTTTTCTCCTCTCTCCTCACTCAATCACCTCTCTCAACCCTCTTCCTCTCTTAACCCTCTCTCTTCTCTCAACTCTATCTCCTCTCTCAACCTTTTCTCCCCTCTCCTCTCTCAATTTCCTCTTTCAACCCTCTCTCTTCTCTCACCTCTCTCTACCCTCTCACCCCTCTCAATCTCATCTCCCTCACCTCTCTTCTCTCCTCTCTCTACCCTCTCACCTCTCCTCTCTTCTCTGTCTACCCTCTCTTCTCTATTTATTCTCCTCTCTCTTCTCATTGTTTCTCATCTCACAATGGCTACACACTGTGATCATATCGAGGTCGATTCTGGTCGATTTCAGCAACCAGTGAACCGGACGAATACCCACAGAAAATAACCGTAATACAAAGTAACTCGAATAGCATTTCGAATTCCAGTCAGTGATTACGAATAATCACGATGTACGAGAGTTTGCTGTAAATACCGATGCGAGTGGGGCTAATACGGGATTGATTTCCCAGTAGCGTGTCACTGTAAGCAATCGGGAGGTAATCAGTGGGCGCCACAGGGGCACATATTTTGTAATACTTATCCGGTGTTAACACTTATCAGGTGTTATACTTATCAGGTGTTAATATTTATCAGGCGTTAATATTTATCAGGTGCAATACTTATCAGGTGTACTTATCAGGTGTTAATACTACTTATCAGGTGTTAATACTTATACTTATCAGGTGGTTAATACTTATCACTTATCAGGTGTTATACTTATCAGCTATAATACCTATCAGATATAATACCTATCAGGTATAATACTTATCAGGTGTTAATACTTATCAGGTGTTAATACTTATCAGGTGTTAATACTTATCAGGTGTTATACTTATCAGTGTTACTTATCAGGTATTAATACTTATCAGTTAATACTTATCAGGTGTTAATACTTATCAGGTGTTAATACTTATCAGGTGTTAATACTTATCAGGTGTTAATACTTATCAGGTGTTAATACTTATCAGGTGTTAATAATAATCAGGTGTTAATACTTATCAGGTGTTATACTTATCAGGTGTTAATACTTATCAGGTGTTAATAATAATCTGGTGTTAATACTTATCAGGTGTTATATTATCACTATATACATCAGTGGTTAATACTTATCAGGTGTTAATACTTATCAGGTGTTAATACTTATCAGGTGTTAATACTTATCAGGTGTTAATAATAATCAGGTGTTAATACTCAACAGGTGTCACTACTTATCCGGTGTTTATTTCAGGGGGTGTCAGACGATACGTTGTGTATTTCTCCTCGACACAAACATGGCTTAAACTTAAAGTAGCCTCATTAATGCTATCACTCGCATGAGCAGGAGTCATAACATCCTGATTGGTTGACTTTAAGTGACGTCATAAACCTATTTGACGCGTCTGTGTTCACTGTTATTTTGTTATTGAAGAACCCGCCCACGGGGGGGGGGGGGGGGGGGGGCTGGGCGCTTAGTTCGCACCTTATCTCTCTTGTACATTATAACTGATTTGTACAGTAATCGATACTATGTCATTGAACTACAAGTGAGGTCGTTCCCCTGTGTGTGCTACAGACAGAGGTGCGGCGTCAAGAATACTGCATAGGATCGAGCGTTGCCTAATCCCTTACCTGTGAGTATACTCAATATACATCATCAGAGCTATCGGCATTATACTCGTCCTGAGCAAGACGCACCTAGGCTAGGGCTATCTAGGTCAGGTCGTGGTCAATCACTTGTAATGGACCGAGCTGTTTATAGAAACATATCCCCATATTCTGATTGTCCTCACATTCGCCATCACGTCATCATGTCATTACGTCATCACGTCGCGAACGAACTGACTTATTGTTGTGTGTCGATTTCAGCTGCCACACAGGAGATTCCGTTCCGCAAACGAAGACGCTTTGCTCACAGGCAGCCTTTCTTCGTGGTTTCTACAGAGACATTGGACACTGATTCAGCGCGACTTATTTTATTCTTGTTTGTTCCACCAACGACTCTCGGAAGTTGCCAGTTTGCAGGACATGTTGGTTATCATCACCGCACTTTGTGAATTTGCGCTCTCGTGTTTATTGATGATGGGAAGTGTTGTGTATATTCCGAGTTTTTAAATCATCGTTCACTCTGAATCAAAAACAGATCATTTCTTCAGGGCCAACGTCAAATAAAGGCTGTGGACATCTCGCTGTGCTACCTCTGATTTGGGTTCATTTTTCCATGAAGTATAACGTAGTGCCTACCAGCCGTGCTCGACGAACACGAGCTATTCATACCTCATAAAAGCTTCTTTGTTTCAATCGTCGGTCTTCTTGATCAACAGATACAGCTCCCCTAGCGGCGGATTGTAAAATAAGGGCGTATCTGTTGATTGACATGATAGGAATGACTTTCATGGCGGGGAAACCTGCGCTTCAAAATACAATTTAGAGGTCGATTGAAAAGATTTGAGTTAATAAAACGGTTTCACGAGCGAATATAGGATTAAACAGCAGAGAGTTCGCTTGACGCAATGTCAACGACGGTTGAAACAAAACGATCCTGTTACAAATTGTAGCTCATTGCATTGAGAAGAGACGATTACTTTCCACAAATCCGGCTGACCGGCTATATAGCTCTCGAATCCACTTGATTGAATCGGATGTCATTCCATGGTAGCAAGATAAACTAATAATTGTTGCCCAGTGTCCAATAGATCCAGCCACCTGTTCAACCCCAATAGATCTGGCCACCCCATCAACGCCAATAGATCTGGCCACCCGATCAACCCCAATAGATCTGGCCACCCCATCAACCCCAATAGATCAGGCCACCCCATCAATGCCAATAGATCTGGCCATCTGATCAACCCCAATAGATCTGGCCACCTGATCAACCCCAATAGATCTGGCCACCTGATCAACCCCAATAGATCTGGCCACCTGATCAACCCCAATAGATCTGGCCACCTGATCAACCCTAATAGATCTGGCCACCTGATCAACCCCAATAGATCTGGCCACCTGATCAACCCCAATAGATCTGGCCACCCCATCAACCCCAATAGATCCGGCCACCTGATCAAGCCCAAAAGATCTGGCCACCTGATCAACCATAATAGATCTGGCCACCCGATCAATAACAAAAGTTCGGCCAATCAAGTATGATCAATGGCATCAGTCACATGAAATACAGCAATGAAACAAGCACCTGAATTATAACAATTGCTCCGACCTACATATTCACAAATATTGCTTCGACCACCGATGCAATCTACTCGGCAACGCTTTTTCCTAGCAATAACTTTAACACTTTAACCATACCGATGCACCTGACCACGCAACTCGAAATGATGGCTATAAATGCATAAATTCAAACAATGGTTCCCGCCACCGAATCTTAATAATGGCTCCGGCCACCTAGGTATAACAATGGCTTCGTCCACTGAGTTATGAAAATTGCTCCGGTTACCCAATAATAAGGAATAACAATGGCTCCGTCCGTTCTTTGTAACCTACGTCCCAAAACTATTCATTGTAACCAACATACCTCAACGATTCTTTGTAACCTACATCCCCCAACAATTCTTTGTAACCTACATCCCCAAACAATTCTTTGTAACCTACATGCCCCAACAATTCTTCGTAACCTAAATCCCCCAACAATTCTTTGTAACCTACATCCCCCAACAATTCTTTGTAACCTACATCCCCCAACAATTCTTTGTAACCTACATCCCCCAACAATTCTTTGTAACCTACATCCCCCAACAATTCTTTGTAACCTACATCCCTCAACGATTCTTTTCAAACCTACATACCTCAACGATTCTTTGCAACCTACATACCTCAACGATTCTTTGCAAACTACATACCGCAATTCTTTGTAACCTACATCCCTCAACAATTCTTTGTAACCTACATCCCTCAACAATTCTTTGTAACCTACATCCCTCAACAATTCTTTGTAACCTACATCCCTCAACAATTCTTTGTAAACCTACATCCTCAACGATTCTTTGTAACCTACATACCTACATTCTTTCAAACAACATCTTCGTACGACCTTTTTGCAACCTACATCCCTCAACAATTCTTTGTAACCTACATCCGTCAACAATTCTTTGTAACCTACATCCCTCAACCGTTCTTTGTAACCTACATCCCTCAACCATTCTTTGTAACCTACATACCTCAACAATTCTTTGCAAACTACATCCCTCAACATTCTTTGCAACCTACATACCTCAACAAATCTTCGTAACCTACATCCCCAAACAATTCTTTGTAACTTACATCCGTCAACAATTCTTTGTAACCTATATCCCTCAACCATTCTTTGTAACCTACATCCCTCAACCATTCTTTGCAACCTACATACCTCAACGATTCTTTGCAACCTACATCCCTCAACAATTCTTTGTAACCTACATCCCCCAACAATTCATTGTAACCTACATCCCTCAACAATTCTTTGTAACCTACATCCCCCAACAATTCTTTGTAACCTACATCCCTCAACAATTTCTTTGTAACCTACATACCTCAACAATTCTTTGCAACCTACATATCTCAACAATTCTTTGCAACCTACTTACATCAGCAATTCTTTGTAACCAACATACCTCAACAATGTTTGCAGCCTACATCCCCTAACAATTCTTTGTAACCTACATCCCCCAAAAATTCTTCGTGACCTACATCCCCCAACAATTTCTTTGTAACCTACATTCCCCAACAATTCTTTGTAACCTACATCCCGCAGCAATTCTTTCCAACCTCCAAACCTCAACAATTCTTTGCAAATTACATACCTCAACGATTCTTTGCAACCTACATACCTCAACAATTCTTTGTAACCTACATACCTCAACAATTTTTGCAACCTACATACCTCAACAATTCTTTGTAACCTACATCCCTCAACAATTCTTTGTAACTTACATACCTCAACAATTCTTTGTAACCTACATCCCCCAACAATTCTTTGTAACCTACATACCCCCAACAATTCTTTGCAACCTACATCCCCCAACAATTCTTTGTAACCTACATCCCCCAACAATTCTTTGTAACCTACATCACTCAACCATTCTTTGTAACCTACATCCCTCAACCATTCTTTGTAACTAACATATATCAACAATTCTTTGTAACCTACATCCCCCAACAATTCTTTCTAACCTACATCCCCAACAATTCTTCGTTTGCAACCCCAACAATTCTTTGTAACCTACTCCCCAACAATTCTTTGTAACCTACATCCCCCAGCATCTTTGTAATCTGCATCCCCCAACAATTCTTTGTAACCTATATCCCTCGACCATTCTTTGTAACCTACATCCCTTAACAATTCTTTGTAACCTACATCACTCAACAATTCTTTGTAACCTACTTCCCCAACAATGCTTTGTAACCTACATCACTCAACAATTCTTTGTAACCTGCATCCCCCAACAATTATTTGTATTCTACATCACTCAACAATTCTTTATAACCTACATCCCTCAATAATTCTCTGTAACCTACATCCCTCAATCATTCTTTGTAACCTCCACTCCCCCACCCACGCTACGTTCATCCCTTTCAACGAACAACCCCAGACCCTACCCCCACCCACAACCGACCTTCCTTGTATTCCTGAAACCAACATTCCAAACAACTCCGTAGAACGTACGACCACCCCACCCCACCTCCAAACGACTTTCATTTTAAATTTTAACTCAATTGTTCTTGGCAACCAATATCGCAACAAATTCCTTGGAACCTCACCTCACCCGAACACCTCTTCAATCATTCCATGTAACCTGCATTCCAAACCCATTCTTTGTAACTTCCATGCTTCCTTTCCGTCCGTGTAACCTACTTACCCCAAACTCGATGTCGGTAACTAACATACCACACCCCCACGTGTACTTGATTATACCCTCACCCTACGTTACTTGAACAACTGATGCCACCCCCCACGTTTACTGACATATCCCGGCATGTCTTATGCGGCAATCCGGCTGTACATACGGACAGGCAGGAATCAGTGTAAATTTATTAAAATGACAAGAAAATCACTCTCTGCATATACCCCACATGTAGTGTATACCCCCACATGCAGTGTATAACCCCACATGTAGTGTATACCCCCACATGTAGTGTATACAATACACGTGTAGTGGATACCCCACATGTAGTGTATGCCCCTCATGTAGTGTATATAACCACGCATGAAATGTATTTACATACACATTAAGTGGATATACTCGCACATTAAGTGAATGTACACACACTTAGAGTGTATATACCTAAACATATAGTTAATATACCCATACATGCAGTATATACTCACACGTGAAGTGTATATACCCACTCCTAGCTGCCTGATACTAACTCAGCATTAACCTTATGGTGATCCAATAAGCTCCATACGCGGACAGCGCGAAGGAACGGGGAACATGTAGGTATCGCATTCCACACATCCCACGCGTACATACAGCAAGAAGCCCAAGCTGCGTTGTTCTCCAGGTGACATCAATGTGACCTTGACGAATGCAGGACCCATGTGCACATGACTCATTCCTACCATTCCTACATTCCACGGATGTTAGAAACTCGGAGAATCACTAATGATGAATATCGAAAATTTTGTTTTATTTAGTCAGACAATTCTGGCAGTTATCCTTGCTGTTTTATAACCTTAAAAGCCAAACTACATCAACGCTAGGTGGAGCTAGAACATGCAACCCGGATATGTTGTGTCCAAAATGAAATGATGAACGCTGGCCAAATAACAGGTGAAAAGTCCTCTCAAATAATTTCCACAAATCAAAGAGGGATCACAATATTAGGATTCAATTAACATGAACCACTTACGAGAGCTTGAGGTATTGAAGTAGTATATACATTTGATCTACAAGATTAATTTAGATTACATTCACCAACAAAAATTCTCATCGATGCAATATTTACGAACCATGCATAATACAAGCTAACGAAGGAGCATTTTGTACAGTTATCAAGCGTATAAGACAGAGCAATTCATGTAGGGTAACGTTGTATGACATATAGGCATGTCAGAAAACTTAATCAAAGCTAAAAAAAAGATGAGCACTTCATTTAATCTTTCATGTTACAAGCACGTTTAATAATGAATTGCGTCTCATGTAGTGAGGAGGCCAGCGGAGATGAAGGCATGTTGGTGTATAGCGTCCTCGCTTGCCAGTTATATCGAGGCCAGATAGATGAATCAAGCACACCCATTTTTAGCAACTGATATATCCATTTCGATTATCCACCCTAATCCGTCGTGGATCTTTCCAATCGGATTATCCAACCCCATCCGTCATGGATCTTTCTAATCGGATTATCCAACCCCATCCACCATGGAACTTTCCAAACGGATTATCCAACCCCATCCACCATGGATCTTTCCAATCGGATTATCCAACCCCCATCCACCACGAATCTTTCAAATCAGAGCTTCCCCCGAACCCGTGATGGATCTATTCACTCAGTTTATCGAACCCCCCACACCAGGGATCTATCCCCTTAAGAGTATCCAATCCCATCCATCATATATCTAACCACCCAGATTATCACACCCCAACACATTGATAGTTTATCAGCGCAGAATATCCGTTCCAATTCATAACGTGCAATTATTCGTCATCATAAAAGATCAACCTCAGTGTTTTTTAATGTATTTTGCATCACGATTACAGACCAGTCTGGGATATTGACATTATGCGCTTATTCACTACAGATAATAGCAAAAAGTACTATACGATATTTCTACACGATCGATTATAACCAAGTTTATCACAAATCTGAACAGTTATTTATAACACCACTCAGTCCAGAAAATGTCACGAGGATCGCGAGGCGGGTTATTGCATGTCAATAGCAGAGGAAGCCGACAGTAGACTCGTGCCAGACGCTGAGGCCGTCCGCATCACGAGCCAACAATCTGATCTCAGTTCCTCCAAACAGACACCGAACCTGTACCTGTCCCCCGGCTTTGACGGGCACGACTATCTTAGCATGCAGTTCGGGTTCTTCTTCCAGGATACAGTACTTAACATCCGGGTCGTTGAAGCTCAGGAGGATCAACTCGATTCCTCGCTGGTCCCGCTGCACAGGCCGGCAGCGGACACTGAACTCAAAGTCCTGCGCCACATTCTCTCCCTTTGTGACGATCCTCTTCACAAGATTCGAGCAACACAGAGTGTCGTCAATCTCGATAAGCCGGGCTCGTTTCTCGTCGTGAAGATTTGGGTCATAACGCTTGCATTGTAGAAACCCGTATGTTCTCTTGGCAACACGGGAAGTGATGACATCTGACCGAAAGCCATACTGCACCGCGCCTTTCACCACGCATAGACCGGGGTGGTCAGGCACAACCACGCGACCTTGACCTTGGAATGTCTCGCGCACTGCTCCTTGTAGCATAGGGCATCCGCTAAAGCCTCCAACCAGAAGGACTTTATCAATACCTTCGGTCTCTCTCTGCATGACCTCGATATGTTTCAGAATTTTCTGGATGACGCGGCCGAACATTTTCGTTACTCCTTCAGTCTTTATATGAATTCGATTGTCTTCGTAATCAATAATATCCGGATTATAGTCAGTAAAAGCCTGCTTGAATTTCTTTCTAGTATGTTCCTCGTATACTGTCAACAATGAATTCTGTATTGAAAGGCTAATGCCATCACTTTGATTGGGACGGAATATTCTTTTCTGCTCCTCAAACCCCCGCATATGGTCAAGGTAGTCCGCGGCGTGCTTACTCTTGAAGTCAGCCATGACGCCATCTCCTAGTATGGTTGCAAGCATTTTGGCATAGCGCTTGTTGACGTTATCTCCTCCGTAACTGATTCCCCGTGATTCACACAGTTGTCTGAGACCCCGACCACCAAGCACCTCATGGGCCGATATATCCGTGGTTCCGCCTGCAAAATCACGCTCACTGTATCATAACGTTAAATATTGCATCATAACGAAAATTAACACATCACATCCCACTGCGTCAAGTAACGCACCGCACGTCACAACATCTTATAACACCACACCTAACAGCGTAAAATGACACACCACACCTCATTAAGTAAAATAACACGCCTCACGTCAAACGCACCACATCAAACAACGACAAACAACACATCACTAAGTTAAATAACACACACCACACTACGTCAAATAACACACCTCACTAAACATTGTAACACACACCACAACTCACTCAATCGCATAACACACCACCCCTCACTAAGTGAAATATCACACACCACACTACGTCACATAACACACATCACAACTCACTAATTGTAATAACACGCACCACGCATCACAACGTTATCGTTATAACACACACCATATCCCCCAGATCATCAAATGATTTGCGCTTTACTCTTAATGTACTGTTGAAGTTGGACATTGCATTCTGTTGATGAATTGTCAACATCATCTATCTTTTATGAATAGACGCACCTCCAACATCTACAAGTAAGAACTTCTTTTGACCACTCTTAATGACCTGGTCCAGACACCAGACTGAGGCCGCTTCTGATTCGATGGACAGGATCAGCTGGCTGGCCCTGCCTTCCCGCCACAAACCAGCCTCAAACATCACATCAATGAGCGCAGTTAGGTTTTATATCGCATACATACATATAGAGTGTTCTGAAATGACCACCGATTTAACAGGTGGGTAACCCCCTGACTTCCTGATGTAAATAGGTAATCTACAGGTGATGGTGGGTTGATTACCTTTCTTGCAGCATCCCTCATGAACTGTTTGGCGGCATCAGACCAGTTAGCTGGGACGGTAACGACCCAGCGTATACGCTCTTCTAGCGACCGCATGTCTCTACATCACACACACACGCGATACTCACAGCTACCGCATGGGGTTACAGTACGTTATGACACAGCTACAACATAGAGTTGGAGTACGTTATGATACAGCTACCATGCATAGTAAGGGTACGTTATCACAGAACACGACTCTTTCCTCGCCTGGTTTCTTACCCTGCATCCAGTTGGTTTTGTAGATAGTCAAGGAAGCGTGTTTTGAGACCACGTAGCAGCATTGCTATGATGTCATGAGCGCGTCGCTCAGAGCCGTCTTCAGCCTTCACCATCGTATCATTATGCAGCCTGTTCCCCTGGCAACAAATCAACTTGCGCACTAGATCAACAAATGACAACTTCCGGGAGTAGCCGATGTTGTAGATAAAACGGATTAATTTGTTGTGCTATCCAATCGAGTGCGCCATTTTAGCACTATTTGCACCGCTTGGTACTATATTTCTTTGGGAAACTTTGGTTACTTTTCAGTCGGGGAGAGCCTGACTTATCTAGAGGAGGAGTCTTGAATTTACACGCTGCTTCATGACTTATTCCACATCTACATCAAGCGTGAGTAATAACATGAAACAAACACAGAAAACTAAAACTAAGATCTAAAGTGATAATTTTTGGGCCGGGCAAATAACTATAAAAAGGTTTCAGAATGGAAAAGGCGGGTCGAAAACATTTTGACCCTTCAATTGTAGTAATCCGGTCTTCCCCCTGTAGATGAATCCTGCCAAACGTTCAGCTAATCATGATTTATATGTGTGTCATTGGCCTCAAACGCAAGACAGATGGAAGACTTACTTGGACCGGTACCAAAGCTGCCTTGGGGTTGCAGAACAAGGAGTATTCTCTCCTTTGTTGACATGCCATGTTGGCATGACGTCTGACGGCGTCAGATCCGAACGCGACGAAGTCTCCGTGTGGGCCTCTCTTGGTGAGGACAATGGAAGGCGTCTTCTGGTCACTGAGTCCCCAGTCGGTGCAGGGGATGATGGCCGAGCGGTCGCAGTCTATCTCCCCGTCCTGCCGCACGTAAAAGGCATACGTGCTTGACGTCATCCCGAAGTCGATGGCGCAAACATATCCATAGTCACGTGTGGGGGACAATGGCGTGGTGGGTGAGTCCCCAGGGGTTGAGTCCCCGGGGGTTGAGTCCCCGGGGGTTGAGTCCCCGGGGGTTGAGTCCCCGGGGGTTGAGTGCCTGGGAGGCGCAGGGTGGCCGCCTGCGCCATGAGGGGAGGGGCATTTCTGCTCATCAGACACAATTTCTGTTGCTAAATTTCCAAATTCCTGAGAGGTTACGGGATCTGGCTGATCTCTGTCAGTAGTTGATGTGGAATGAATGGACAGTCCACGGAGGGGATTGTCACCAGACGCCTGGAATGAAGCCAAAAGGTTCGAGTCGGCCACATCCATGTTTCACTCGATGCAAAGCCTGTCGGACAATTCAAGCAGAAACCATAATCAAGTATGGAGTAAAATAGAGATAACGATTGACGCCACATAAATACATGAATTCATGCATGCAAATGTACATGCACGCATTCAAGATATCCGATTTTTCACCTATAACTTGTTGCAACAACCTCAACAGGGGGAGCAGGTGGTTGCCTTCCCTGGCCAGCCTTCACCTGGCCGTCTCGGCTGCCAGTCTTTGTTAATCTTAGTTACCCGTATGATAAGCTAATGTATAAATGTCGACTTCACTAACCTGTCGAACTTCTCCGTGTGAATCTCATCCACTTAAACTGTCTTCTCTCGTGAGGCAAGATATGTTTGTGACAGCCCGTTTGTTGATACGGTGTGCTCTTAGCTCCCTGAATGCTCGGCGGGGTCAGATCTCGTTAGTAAGTTCCTCACAGATCACTATCCCAATCGTTGCCGACAGCACCTGGCAGTACTTAAACGGATACACCTCCCTGACAAGCATTTATAGTGATATCTTGAAGGAAGGTGTATTTGTGGAAATTACAATTGAAGTTTCATCAAGTATAGAAGTCCATTGAGTTGCCCCATGGGGTTAGGTGTGTTGGGGCTTGCGCTGCCGAAAGTTTTTTGAAAAAGCTCTCGCTGCGCACTACCCGCAAAACTTAGCTGCCGACTTCGAATGTCACCAGCATAATGTCTGCTCAGTGGATTAATGTACGGCGAAATATGAGGGTTCAGAGAACTATAAGTGTACCCAGTATATTTAATCTAACCGCTCCATGGGGCAACCACGCAAACAAGTGTCCTTTTCAAGCACTCGGCAACCCAGGCGGTTGTTAACACGCAATAACCCTGTACTGTTTTTCAGGAGTGTTTATGATTGGGAAGGTTATGAAAACAACAACACGTCGCCTATACTTCCGGCAATTGGTCGCCCTCTCGGTCGCCAGGCTGTGTAGCGGCTGCAATGATATGCTGCTTATTACAGATCGATATGTCTGAGAGTTTTTCTGGAATACTTGTTCCGTATGTTTTTCCGGGAAAGAAAATATTGCCAAACAGGAAAACGCCACACCTTGGAAAAATGCCAATCCCTGTGCAAAACACCAAAGCACTTGTAAGATAATCTGATTGTGGCGAATAGTGATTAGGTTTACAGCCGCATGGGAAGAGACCAGCGGTCATGTGACCGGAAGCTGGTACATTACTCATGGAAGAGTTCTTCCAGTATGTGACAGAAAGTTTGGTTCATTTAGGGGTATTAAATCGAGGCGATGTTTTACACTGCGTCGCGGTTCGAGCCACTGGTTGTGAGTTCGAGCCCAAAGTGTGAACACCCTGACTGGTTCTCCGTGACACGGATGTTCGCGTAAACTGGCGGTTCCATCTCTGAAAGTGGATGCAGCCGACCCTGTAACTTCCTGGACCCTCGTCCCATCGACGTGGGTTTCGCAGCCCGATCTAGGCAACCGGTTTGTGTCAAGTTGGCACGTAAGGGGAAATGTTCAAATTATACAATCATCCTCTTCCATCACCGTCGCGGTATCACCTCGATGTTGAAAGTGACGTCGAACCCCAATATTACCAATACCATTACCATCAATATCGAAAATATCTTCGGTGAAAGTGTTCGTTGATTTTTTTGATCGTGCTCAAAGGCCCCCCTTGTTCGCGTTCTGTCGACTCCGTCCACTTAAATTCACTTGGCTGAATAATGATCCAAGTCAAACATTCACACAAGGCTACAAACAACTTGTCAACTGATAAAGAAGCGCTGGAATCAGCCGCTTAGGTCTGCACCTGCAAACAGATGTTTTCAGGGAGCAAAATTCCATCCATAAACAAATTCTTAACATTGCTTAATTTGGATAGAATGGTCAAGGTCTAATATGGATTCCGTTTTACAAAGACGCATGAACGGAAGATGCCCTAAAACCATGGTAAGGCCGAACATATCATGTCTGACTCACTTGCTCAATTTCATCATCACATCAGACAGAGATATAAGAGTCACATAGACTGTCACATCAGAACCACACAGATTATCGCATCAGACAGAGATATCAAAGCCACACAGACTATCACATCAGACAGAGATATAACAGCCACACAGACTATCACATCAGATCAGACAGAGACTATCACATCAGACAGAGATATCACCCACACAGACTATCACATCAGACAGAGACATCCAAGCCACACAGACTGTCACATCAGACAGAGATATAAGAGCACACAGACTATCACAGACTAGCCACATCACATCAGACAGAGATATAAGAGCCACAGACAGACAGACAGAGATATCACATCAGACAGAGATATCAGCTATCACATCAGACTATAAACACACAGACAGAGATATAACACAGCCACACAGACTACACAGACACACATCAGACAGAGATATATAACAGCCACACAGACTATCACATCAGACAGAGACATCAGACATCA
>CM067351.1:60671336-60749699 GCA_034190875.2 Urechis unicinctus | reverse complement strand
AGCCACACAGACTATCACATCAGACAGAGACATCAGAGCCACACAGACTATCACATCAGACAGAGACATCAGAGCCACACAGACTATCACATCAGACAGAGATATAACAGCCACACAGACTATCACATCAGACAGAGATATCAGAGCCACACAGACTATCACATCAGACAGATATCAGAGCCACACAGACTATCACATCAGACAGAGATATAACAGAGCCACACAGACTATCACATCAGACAGAGATATAACAGCCACACAGACTATCACATCAGACAGAGATATAAGAGCCACACAGACTGTCACATCAGACAGAGATATAACAGCTACACAGACTATCACATCAGACAGAGATATAACAGCTACACAGACTATCACATCAGACAGAGACATCAGAGCCACGCAAACCATCACATCAGACGAGATATCAGAGCCACACAGACTATCACATCAGACAGACATAACATACACAGACCACACATCATCCATCAGACAGATATAACAGCCACACAGACTATCACATCAGACAGAGATATAACAGCTACACAGACTATCACATCAGACAGAGATATAACAGCCACACAGACTATCACATCAGACAGAGATATCAGAGCCACACAGAGACACATCACATCAGACAGAGACACATCAGACAGAGAGCCACACAGACTATCACATCAGACAGAGATATCAACAGCCACACAGACTATCACATCAGACAGAGATATAACAGCCACACAGCCACACAGACTATCACATCAGACAGAGACATCAGAGCCACACAGACTATCACATCAGACAGAGATATCAGAGCCACAGACTATCACATCAGACAGAGATATAAGAGCCACACAGACTATCACATCAGACAGAGATATAAGAGCCACACAGACTATCACATCAGACAGAGATATAAGAGCTACACAGACTATCACATCAGACAGAGATATAACAGCTACACAGACTATCACATCAGACAGAGACATCAGAGCCACACATAGACTATCACATCAGACAGAGACATCAGAGCCACATAGACTATCAATCACATCAGACGGAGACATCAGAGCCACACAGACTATCACATCAGACAGAGGCATCAGAGCCACACAGACTATCACATCAGACAGAGGTATAAGAGCCACACAGACTACCGCATCAGTCTGAGACATTAGAACCATTTGTTTTATGAAATTGAGCAAGTGATTCAGACATGATCTGTTCGGTCTTACCATGGTTTTAGGTCATCGGCCGTTCATGCCTTACTGCAAAACGGAATCCATGTTAGACTTAGAACATTCTATCCAAGTTAAGCAATGTTAAGAATTTGTTTATGGATGGAATTTTGCTCCCTGAAAGCTTCTGTTCTGTTAAATTTACCTTCAATGTTTCAGGTGAAGATTACATTGATCTGGCCAGCATCTGTTTGCAGGTGCAGACCTAAGCGGCTGATTCCAGCGCTTCTTTATCAGTTGACAAGTTGTTTGTAGCCTTGTGTGAATGTGTGACTTGGATCATTGTTTAGCCAAGTGAATTTAAGTGGACGGAGTCGACAGAACGCGAACAAGGGGGGCCTTTGAGCACGATCAAAAAAATCAACGAACACTTTCACCGAAGATATTTTCGATATTGATGGTAATGGTATTGGTAATATTGGGGTTCGACGTCACTTTCAACATCGAGGTGATACCGCGACGGTGATGGAAGAGGATGATTGTATAATTTGAACATTTCCCCTTACGTGCCAACTTGACACAAACCGGTTGCCTAGATCGGGCTGCGAAACCCACGTCGATGGGACGAGGGTCCAGAAAGTTACTATTGAGCTACAGTGTCGGCTGCATCCACTTTCAGATATGGAACCGCCAGTTTACGCGAACATTCGTGTCACGGAGAACCAGTCAGGGTGTTCACACTTTGGGCTCGAACTCACAACCAGTGGCTCGAACCGCGACGCAGTTGTAAAACATCGCCACGATTTGATACAACACCCCAAATGAACCAAACTTTCTGTCACATACTGGAAGAACTCTTCCATGAGTAATGTACCAGCTTCCGGTTACATGCTCGCTGGTCTCTTCCCATCTGGCTGTAAACCTACTCACTTTTCGCCACAATTAAAATGTATCTTACAAGTGCTTTGGTGTTTTGAACAGCGATTTACATTTTTCCAAGGTGTGGCGTTTTCCTGTTTGGCAATATTTTCTTTCCCGGAAAAACATACGGAACAAGTATTCCAGAAAAACCCTCAGACATATCGATCTGTAATAAGCAGCATATCATTGCAGCCGCTACACAGCCTGGCGACCGAGAGGGCGACCAATTGCCGGAAGTATAGGCGACGTGTTGTTGTTTTCATAACCTTCCCAATCATAAACACTCCTGAAAAACAGTACAGGGTTATTGCGTGTTAACAACCGCCTGGGTTGCCGAGTGCTTGAAAAGGACACTTGTTTGCGTGGTTGCCCCATGGAGCGGTTAGATTAAATATACTGGGTACACTTATAGTTCTCTGAACCCTCATAATTCGCCGTACATTGATCCACTGAGCAGGCATTATGCTGCTGACAGTTTTGCCAATAGTGCGAAGCAAGAGCTTTTTCAAAAAACTTTCGGCAGCGCAAGCCCCAACACGCTTAACCCCGTTTACTCAATGGACTTTTACACTTGATAAAATTAAATTGTAATTTTCACAAATACACCTTCCTTCGAGATATCACTATAAATGCTTGTCAGAGAGTATCCGTATAAGTACTGTCAGGTGCAGTCGGCAACGATTGGGATAGCGAACTGTGAGGAACTTACTAACGAGATCTGTCCCCGACGAGCATTCAGAGAGCTAAGAGAACGCTGTATCAACGAATGGGCTGCACAAACATATCTTGTCTCACGAGAGAAGACAGTTTAAGTGGATGAGATTCACACGGAGAAGTTCGACAGGTTAGCGAAGTCGACATTTATACATTAGCTTATCATACGGGTAACTAAGATTAACAAAGACTGGCAGCCGAGACGGCCAGGTGAAGGCTGGCCAGGGAAGACGACCACCTGCTCCCCCTGTTGAGGGCGTTGCAACAAGTTATAGGTGAAAAATCGGATATCTTGAATGCGTGCATGTAAATTTGCATGCATGAATTCATGTATGTATGTTGCGTCAATCGTTATCTCTATTTTACTCCATACTTGATTATGGTTTCTGCTTGAATTGTCCGACAGGCTTTGCATCGAGTGAAACATGGATGTGGCCGACTCGAACCTTTTGGCTTCATTCCGGTCGTCTGGTGACAATCCCCTCCGTGGACTGTCCATTCATTCCATATCAACTACTGACAGAGATCAGCCAGATCACTTAAACTCTCAGGAATTTGGAAATTTACCAACAGAATTTTTGTCTGATGAGCAGAAATGTCCCTCCCCTCATGGCGCCAGCAGCCGCCCTGCGTCCCCCAGGGACTCACCCCCGGGGACTCACCCCAGGGACTCACCCCCTGGGACTCAACCCCTTGGGACTCAACCCCTGGGGACTCAACCCCCGGGGACTCAACCCCCAGGCACTCAACCCCCAGGCACTCAACCCCTGGGGACTCAACCCCCGGGGACTTGACACCCAGGAACTCAATCCCTGGGGACTCACCCACCACGCCATTGTCCCCCACACGTGACTATGGATATGTTTGCGCCATCGACTTCGGGATGACGTCAAGCACGTATGCCTTTTACGTGCGGCAGGACGGGGAGATAGACTGCGACCGCTCGGCCATCATCCCCTGCACCGACTGGGGACTCAGTGACCAGAAGACGCCTTCCATTGTCCTCACCAAGAGAGGCCCACACGGAGACTTCGTCGCGTTCGGAACTGACGCCGTCAGACGTCATGCCAACATGGCATGTCAACAGAGGAGAGAATACTCCTTGTTCTGCAACCCCAAGGCAGCGTTGGTACCGGCCCAAGTAAGTCTTCCATCTGTCTTGCGTTTGAATCATGATTAGCTGAACGTTTGGCAGGATTCATCAACAGCAGAAGACCGGGTTATTACAACTTGAAGGGTCAAAATGTTTCCATTTTGAATCCTTTTCATAGTTATTTGCCCGGCCCAAAAATTATCACTTTAGGTCTTAATTCTAGATTTCTGTGTTTGTTTCATGTTATTACTCACGCTTGATGAAGATGTTGAATAAGTCATGAACAGGTGTGAAAATTCAAGACTCCTCCTCTAGATAAGTCAGGCTCTCCCCGACTGAAAAGTAACCAAAGTTTCCCAAAGAAATATAGTACCAAGCGGTGCAAATAGTGCTAAAATGGCGCACTCGACTGGACAGTACAACAAATAAATCCGTTTCATCTACAACATCGGCTACTTACTCCCGGAAGTTGTCATTTGTTGATCTAGTGCGCAAGTTGATTTGTTGCCAGGGAAACAGGCTGCATAATGATACGATGGTGAAGGCTGAAGACGGCTCTGAGCGACGCGCTCATGACATCATAGCAATGCTGCTACGTGGTCTCAAAACACGCTTCCTTGACTATCTACAAAACCAATTGGATGCAGGGTAAGAAACCAGGCGAGGAAAGAGTCGTGTTCTGTGATAACGTACCCTTACTATGCATGGTAGCTATATCATAACGTACTCCAACTCTATGTTGTAGCTGTGTCATAACGTACTGTAACCCAATGCGGTAGCTGTGAGTATCGCGTTTGTGTGAGTGATGTAGAGATATACGGTCGCTAGAAGAGCGTATACGCTGGGTCGTTACCGTCCCAGCTAACTGGTCTGATGCCGCCAAACAGTTCATGAGGGATGCTGCGACAAAGGTAAACAACCCACCATCACCTGTAGATTACCTGTTTACATCAGGAAGTCAGGGGGTTACCCACCTCTTAAATGGTGGTCATTTCAGAACACTCTATATGTATGTATGCGATATAAAACCTAACTGCGCTCATTGATGTGATGTTGAGGCTGGTTTGTGGCGGGAAGGCAGGGCCAGCCAGCTGATCCTGTCCATCGAATCAGAAGCGGCCTCGGTCTGGTGTCTGGACCAGGTCATTAAGAGTGGTCAAAAGAAGTTCTTACTTGTAGATGTTGGAGGTGCGTCTATTCATAAAAGATAGATGATGTTGACAATTCATCAACAGAATGCAATGTCCAACTTCAACAGTACATTAAGAGTAAAGCGCAAATCATTTGATGATCTGGGGGATATGGTGTGTGTTATAACGATAACGTTGTGATGCGTGGTGCGTGTTATTACAATTAGTGAGTTGTGATGTGTGTTATGTGACGTAGTGTGGTGTGTGATATTTCACTTAGTGAGGGGTGGTGTGTTATGCGATTGAGTGAGTTGTGGTGTGTGTTACAATGTTTAGTGAGGTGTGTTATTTGACGTAGTGTGGTGTGTGTTATTTAACTTAGTGATGTGTTGTTTGTCGTTGTTTGATGTGGTGCGTTTGACGTGAGGCGTGTTATGTTATCTTAATGAGGTGTGGTGTGTCATTTTACGTTGTTAGGTGTGGTGTTATAAGATGTTTTGACGTGCGGTGCGCTACTTGACGTAGTGGGATGTGATGTGTTAATTTTCGTTATGATGCAATATTTCACGTTATGATACAGTGAGCGTGATTTTGCAGGCGGAACCACGGATATATCGGCCCATGAGGTGCTTGGTGGTCGGGGTCTCAGACAACTGTGTGAATCACGGGGAATCAGTTACGGAGGAGATAACGTCAACAAGCGCTATGCCAAAATGCTTGCAACCATACTAGGAGATGGCGTCATGGCTGACTTCAAGAGTAAGCACGCCGCGGACTACCTTGACCATATGCGGGGTTTTGAGGAGCAGAAAAGAATATTCCGTCCCAATCAAAGTGATGGCATTAGCCTTTCAATACAGAATTCATTGTTGACAGTATACGAAGAACAAACTAGAAAGAAATTCAAGCAGGCTTTTACTGACTATAATCCGGATATTATTGATTACGAAGACAATCGAATTCATATAAAGACTGAAGGAGTAACGAAAATGTTCGGCCGCGTCATCCAGAAAATTCTGAAACATATCGAGGTCATGCAGAGAGAGACCGAAGGTATTGATAAAGTCCTTCTGGTTGGAGGCTTTAGCGGATGCCCTATGCTACAAGGAGCCGTGCGCGAGACATTCCAAGGTCAAGGTCGCGTGGTTGTGCCTGACCACCCCGGTCTATGCGTGGTGAAAGGTGCGGTGCAGTATGGCTTTCGGTCAGATGTCATCACTTCCCGTGTTGCCAAGAGAACATACGGGTTTCTACATTGCAAGCGTTATGACCCAGATCTTCACGACGAGAAACGAGCCCGGCTTATCGAGATTGACGACACTCAATGTTGCTCGAATCTTGTGAAGAGGATCGTCACAAAGGGAGAGAATGTGGCACAGGACTTTGAGTTCAGTGTACTGTGCCGGCCTGTGCGGCGGGACCAGCGAGAAATCGAGTTGATCCTCCTGAGTTTCAGCGACCCGGATGTTAAGTACTATAACCTGGAAGAAAAACCCGAGCTGCATACTAAGATAGTCGTGCCCGTCAATGCCGGGGGACAGGTGCAGATTCGGTGTCTGTTTGAAGGAACTGAGATCAGATTGTTGGCTCGTGATGCGGACGGCCTTAGCGACTGGCATGAGACTACTGTCGGCTTCCTCTGCTATTGACATGCAATAACCCGCCTCGCGATCCTCGTGACATTTTCTGGACTGAGTTGTGTTATAAATAACTGTTCAGATTTGTGATAAACTTGGTTATAATCGATCGTGTAGAAATATCGTATAGTACTTTTTGCTATTATCTGTAGTGAATAAGCGCATAATGTCAATATCCAAGACTGGTCTCTAATCGTGATGCAAAATACATTAAAAACACTGAGGTTGACCCTTTATGATGACGAATTATTGCACGTTATGAATTGGAACGGATATTCTGCGCTGATAAACTATCAATGTGTTGGGGTGTGATAATCTGGGTGGATAGATATATGATGGATGGGATTGGATACTCTTAAGCGGATAGATCCATGGTGTGGGGGGTTCGATCTTATCTGAGTGAATAGATCCATCACGGGTTCGGGGGATGCTCTGAGTTGAAAGATCGATGGTGAATAGGGTTGGATAATCCGATTGGAAAGATCCATGGTGGATGGGGTTGGATAATCCGACTTGAAAGATCCACGACGGTTTAGGGTGGATAATCCAAATGAATATATCTGTTGCTAATAATGGGTGTGCTTGCTTCATCTACCTGGTGTTGTATCCCTGCTGTTCGAGGTGTTATTTGTTCACATATTTCTATAACGTGATGGCATAATACCAGCGTCTGATTACAACATGGTGGCAGCGGTTTCAACCCATGTTAACAGCGTTCACATGCCATTGACGGTACAATTTACTATCACTTTGGGTGAATGAGCATAGTGGGTAACTACGTAGTATAATTTAGCTTTAAAACATGTACACTACACACGGTGCAGACTGAAGTTAAAGATTGCTACAAAATCCATTCGTTTAGAAGAGCGACGGAAAAACAAGAAGCCCATAACATATTTGATCAGCTGTCAAATATTCGAGATAACCATGGCAACTTACCATATTCCATCACCTTCACCTATGTCATTGGTTGGGGATTTGGCTAGCAATTGGCGAGACTTTGAAACAGCTTGGGAGTACTACAGTATTGCCACTGAGCTTGATAAAAAGTTGACAAATGAAGATACAACTGTCAAAGAGGCTGGGGGCCTACAAGTTGCGGCAACATTGTGCTCCGTGATGGGGACAGAATGCCTGAAAGTCATGAACAGTCTCCCTACTCTCACGGCTGAGAACAAAAAGAATCCCAAGCAAATTCTTGATGCATTACGAGCTCACTTCATTCCTCAAAAACATGTGCTGTACGAACGCTTTAAATTCAACACAGCCGTTCAGAAAAGAGAAACAGCTGCTGAGTTTCTGATACGACTCCGTCAACTTGCAGAATCATGTGAGTTTGGAACCCTAAAAGACAACCGTAAGCGGGACCGATTAGTTATTGGGACTACAGATGATGCATGCAGGGACAGACTTCTTCGAGAAAGGCCTGTTCCAGACCTCAGCAGATGTATTGAGCTGTTACGGGCTAGCGAACTCTCAAAGTCCCACAAGCAAGCCTTGTCAGGGAACACACCTGCATTTGTTGACTACTTGTACAGGAAAAACGAACAGCAGTCAGTAAACCATCTGAAATCACAGAAAGGAGTACATACAAACTCCAAACCTTCAGGTCGACCTCCAAGTCAAGGTCAATGTCAAGGTCAGATAAAAAGCCAGAATAGCAGACAGTCAGCCTGTCACTGGTGTGGTAAACGTCCTTGCCATAAGAGATCTGACTGCCCTGCTAAGGAAGCTGTCTGCAATAAATGCAAAAAGAAAGGACATTACTCTGCTGTCTGCAGATCATTCAAATCAATCAACGAAATGAGCTCAAATGTTGACTACGTTGATATACCTTTGAGCATGGAATCACAGTTCTTGGGAGAAATCCATTCCATACCAGATAACTTCTGGTCTGCAGATCTACATGTCAACGACAACCCTACGAGTTTTAAACTAGATAGTGGAGCTAAAGTGACCATAATCAGTGACTCTACTCCTTGGCTAAAAAATGTTACTCTCCAACCCACTACAAAGGAATTTAGAGGACCAGGAGATGTACCACTCTCACACTTAATCTGTGGTGAGCTGAATCATGCACAGCTGAAAACAGGTGATGCTTCAGTTACAGAGACAGTTTATGTCAGGAAGGGACAGAAACACAATTTGCTCAGCAAAACAGCAATCGAGTCTCTCAGTCTCCTGACACCATCATCCCATGTGTACTCTGTGGAGACCACTCCCGACTTCAAGCAAGAGTTCCCTCAGCTCTTTATCGGACTAGGCAAGCTTAAGAAGGAAATAAAGATACATCTACGCCCTGACACCGCTCCTACCTGCCTATATACACCAAGGCGAGTTCCCCATCCACTGGTGAAAAGGGTGGAAGATGAACTCAAGTCTATGGAGAAAGTTGGTGTTATTTCTGCAGTGAGTGAACCAACAGAATGGTGCTCGGGTATGGTGTGCGTTCCTAAGCCAAACGGTAAAGTGCGCATCTGTGTAGATCTTACAGCACTTAATAAAGCAGTCAAACGTGAGGTCCACCCAATGGCAAGTGTGGATGAAAATCTTGCGAAGCTACAAGACAGCTGCATCTACTCTAAACTAGATGCCAATTCTGGATTCTTGCAGATTGCATTGGACAATGATTCAAGATTGCTAACAACCTTTGTCACACCCTTCGGGCGTTTCTGCTTCAATCGCCTGCCCTTTGGGATAAGCTCAGCACCGGAAATATTCCAGCGCACTATATCACAGCTTCTGGAAGGGCTAAAGGGAGTCGTATGCCACATGGATGATATTCTTATCCATGGTCGCAACCAACAGGAACATGAACAAGAATGGTTTTGACAAGGTTACAAACAGCTGGTATCACTCTCAATAATAAATGCGAGTTTTCGAAGAAAAGAATAACCTTCTTGGGGCACATCCTGTCTGAGCATGGCATTGAAGCAGACCCAGCAAAAACCGAAGCAGTAAGAAACTTCCCAACACTCTCCAATGTTACAGAACTCCAGAGGTTTAACGGCATGGTCAATCAGTTGGCAAAATTTATACCAGACTTAGCATCTATCAATGAGCCTCTGAGACAACTGCTGCGGAAAGAGCAACAGTGGCTCTGGGATACACCACAAGAGATGGCATTCGAGACAATCAAACAGAAATTGATATCTACAGAGGTCCTAACACACTATGACACAAAGAGGCAAACTATAGTGGCTGCAGATGCTAGCCAGAATGGGCTTGGGGCAGTACTTCTTCAGGTGGATGATTCTGGGCGTCGACGTCCCATTTGTTATGCGTCCCAATCCCTAGCCCCACATGAACAGCGATATGCTGTTATCGAAAAGGAAGCCCTGGCTGCCACATGGGCATGCGATAAATTTGCTGATTATGTTACTGGTA
Source organism: Urechis unicinctus (assembly GCA_034190875.2). NCBI lineage: Eukaryota > Metazoa > Annelida > Polychaeta > Xenopneusta > Urechidae > Urechis > Urechis unicinctus. The sequence goes on along the minus strand of CM067351.1, from coordinate 60,739,642 downwards.
TGCATTTCACGCTCGAAACAGATCACAGACCTTTGGTACCTCTGCTCTCTTCTACAGATCTCTGCAAACTACCACAAAGAGTTCTGCGATTTCGACTGCGTCTAATACGGTTCACTTCAGTTAAGTATGTGCCTGGATCTATCCAGACTACTGCTGATGCATTGTCAAGAGCACCTACAATTTCCACGAATCAAGGTGATGCACTCTTAGAGGAGGTAGAAAGCTTCAAAGACTATGTCATCAGTTATCTTCCTGCCACTGAGAATCGTCTGAAAGAAATTAAGGAAGCTCAGGATGCTGATGCAATATGCAGCCAAATTAAGCAATTCTGCAGGGAAGGGTGGCCACCCATCATGCCACACCAGCCCTTACTCAAGCCTTATTGGGAACAAAAGCAACACCTAACTGTTTTGAATGGGTTGCTAATGTACAATGCCAGATTAGTGATACCCCAGACCATGCAACTGGAGATATTAGATCAGCTGCATCAGGGTCACCTGGGGATAACAAAATGTAAAGGTCGGGCCAAAGACAGTGTATGGTGGCCCCTAATAACCAAACAGATCGAAGCAATGGTCCACAAATGCAATGTATGCATGCTACACAGAACCAAGGAACCACTCATTCCACTCTCCTTCCCCGACCAAGGAGCATGGGATCGTGTTGCAACCGACTTATTTGAGTTGAACAAAAAACAGTTTATCCTTGTGGTAGACTACTCTTCAAGGTGGTTTGACATACGCCAACTTCACCATACAACCTCTAGTGAGATTATAAAAGCTCTCAGTGAGATCTTCTCAACGCACGGTATACCCAATACTGTAGTGTCTGATAATGGACCACAGTATGCATCTAAGGAATTTATGCAGTTCTCAAAAGAATGGGGGTTCACACATGTAACATCTTCCCCAATGCGGCCTCAAAGCAATGGTGAAGCAGAGAGAGCCGTTCAGACAGCCAAAAACATACTAAGGAAAAATGCAAACCCTTACCTAGCATTATTGGCATACAGAACGGCCCCCCTACTCAATGGGAAAACTCCCAGTGAAATTCTGATGAATCGCAAATTGAGAACAACTCTGCCTACCACACGAGACAATCTCCTCCCTAAGAGAGTAGATTTTAATGCCTTGAGAGACAAAGAGAATGCATATAAGGAGCAATATGAGCGGGACTACAATCACCGCCACAAAGTTGTAGCCCTCCCAGCACTTAATGTTGGCGACAAGGTTTACATACGTGATGAAGATCGTTGTGGTGAGATTGTAGAAAGACTCTCTAACCCAAGATCCTACAATCTAGTTACAGACCATGGGACAAAAATTCGCAGGAACCGTGACCTTCTTCCCCGCTGGCCTCCTCACTACATGAGACGCAATTCATAATTAAACGTGCTTGTGACATGAAAGATTAAATGAAGTGCTCATCTTTTATTAGCTTTGATTAAGTTTTCTGACATGCCTATATGTCATACAACGTTACCCTACATGCATTGCTTCTACGCTTGATAACTGTACAAAATGCCCCTTCGTTAGCTTGTATTATGCATGGTTCGTAAATATTGCATGAATCAGAATTTTTGTTGGTGAATGTAATCTAAATTAATCTTGTCAGATCAAATGTATATAATACTACAATGCCTCAAGTTCTCGTAAGTGGTTCATGTTAATTGAATCCTAATATCATGATCCCTCTTGGATTTGTGGACTTTATTTGAGAGGACTTTCCACTTATTTGGCCAGCGTTCATTATTTCATTTTGTACACAACTCATCCGAGTTGCATGTTCTAGCTCCACCTAGCGTTGATGAAGTTTGGCTTTTAAGGTTATAAAACAGCAAGTCTTCTTAAGTTAAACAAGGACAACTGCCAGAATTGTCTGACTAAATAAAACAAAATTTTCGATATTCATCATTAGTGATTCTCCGAGTTTCTAACATCCGTGGAATGTAGGAATGGTAGGAATGAGTCATGTGCACATGGATCCTGCATTCGTCAAGGTCACATTGATGTCACCTGGAGAACAACGCAGCTTGGGCTTCTCGTTGTACGTACGCGTGGGATGTGTGGAATGCGATACCTACATGTTTCCCGTTCCTTCGCGCTGTCCGCGTATGGAGCTTATTGGATCACCATAAGGTTAATGCTGTGTTAGTATCAGGCAATAACGCCGCCAATATTTATATGTAAAATGTACCATCTCGTGTTTACTCTGTTTGTGACGAATTCATAAACAAGTTTCAAATACTACATAAGTTGGTATACACAACAAACGAGTGGGTATATACACTTCACGTGTGGGTATATACTGCATGTATGGGAATATTAACTATATGTTTAGGTATATACACTCTAAGTGTGTGTACATTCACTTAATGTGCGAGTATATCCACTTAATGTGTATGTAAATACATTTCATGCGTGGTTATATACACTACATGTGGGGACATACACTACATACGTGGGTATACACTACATGAGGGGAATACGCTACATGTGGGGGTATACACTACACATGGGGGTATATACTACATGTTGGGGTATACACTACATGAGGGGTATACACTACATGTTGTGGTATACACTACAAGAGGGGTATACACTACATGTTGGGGTATACACAACATGTGGGGGTATACACAACATGTGGGGGTATACATTACATGTGGGGGTATACAATTCATTGGTTGCCAAGAACATTTGAGTAACAATTTAATCGGAAAGTCGTTTGGAGTTGGGGTGGGGTGGTACGTACGTTCTACGGAGTTGTTTGGAATGTTGGTTTCACGAATACAAGGAAGGTCGGTTGTGGGTGAGGGGTTGTTCGCTGAAAGGGATGAACGTATCGCGGGGTGGGGGAGTGGAGGTTACAAAGAATGGATTGGGGAATGTTGGTTACAAAGGATGATTGAGGGATGTGGGTTACAACAAATTGTTGAGGGATGTAGGTTACGAAGAGTTGTCGAGGGATGTAGGTTACAAAGAATAATTGAGGGATGTAGGTTACAAAGAATGATTGAGGGGGGATGTAGGTTACGAAGAATGGTTGGGGGATGTAGGTTACGAAGAATGGTTGGGGGATGTAGGTTACGAAGAATGGTTGGGGGATGTAGGTTACGAAGAATGATTGAGGAATGTAGTTTACGAAGAATGGTTTGGGGATGTAGGTTACAAAGAATTGTTGGGGGATGTAGGTTACAAAGAATTGTTGAGGGATGTAGGTTACAAAGAATAGTTGAGGGATGTAGGTTACGAAGAATTGTGGGGGGATGTAGGTTACAAAGAATTGTTGAGGGATGTAGGTTACAAAGAATGATTGAGGTATGTCGGCTACAAAGAATTATTGAGGGATGTAGGTTACGAAGAATTGTTGTGGGATGTAGGTTACGAAGAATTGTTGGGGGATGCAGGTTACAAAGAATTGTTGGGGATGTAGGTTACAAAGAATTGTTGGGGGATGTAGGTTACAAAGAATTGTTGAGGGATGTAGGTTACGAAGAATTGTTGGGGGATGTAGGTTACAAAGAATTGTTGGGGGATGTAGGTTACAAAGAATTGTTGAGGGATGTAGGTTACAAAGAATTGTTGGGGGATGTAGGTTACGAAGAATTGTTGGGGGATGTAGGTTACAAAGAATTGTTGAGGGATGTAGGTTACAATGAATGATTGTGATATGTCGGCTACAAAGAATGATTGAGGGATACAGGTGACAAAGAATTGTTGGGGTATGTAGGTTACAAAGAATTGTTTGGGGATGTAGGTTACAAAGAATTGTTGGGGGATGTAGGTTTACAAGGAATTAGGTGGGGGATGTAGGTTACGAAGAATTGTTTGTAGGTTACAAAGAATGTAGGCATGTAGGTTACGAAGAATTGTTGGGGGATGTAGGTTACAAAGAATTGTTGAGGGATGTAGGTTACAAAAAGATGATTAGGTATGTCGGCTACAATGAATTATTGAGGGATGTATGAAGAATAGTTGAGGGATGTAGGAAAGAATTTTTGGGGGATGTAGGTTACTAAGAAATGTTTAGGGATATAGGTTAACAGAAATTGATGAGAGATGTAGGTTACGAAGAATTGTTGGGGGATGTAGGTTACAAAGAATTATTGGGGAATGTTGGTTACAAAGAAAGGTTGGGGAATGTAGGTTACGAAGAATTGTTGGTGGATGTAGGTTGCAAAGAATAGTTGGGGGATGTAGGTTACAAAGAATTATTGAGGGATGTAGGTTACAAAGATTTGTTGTATGTAGGTTACGAAGAATTATGGGGGATGTAGGTTACAAAGAATTGTTGGGGGATGTAGGTTACAAAGAATTGTTGAGGGATGTAGGTTACAAAGAATTGTTGGGGGATGTAGGTTACAAAGAATTGTTGAGGGATGTAGGTTACAAAGAATGATTGAGGTATGTCGGCTACAATGAATTATTGAGGGATGTAGCTTACGAAGAATTGTTGAGGGATGTAGGTTACTAAGAAATGTTTAGGGATGTAGGTTACTAACAGAAATTGATGAGAGATGTAGGTTACGAAGAATTGTTTGGGGGTATGAATTAGAATGTTACAAAGAATGTAGGTTACAAAGAATTGTTGAGGGATGTAGGTTTAAAAGAATTGTTACAACGGGGATGGATAGGTTACAAAAAGAATAGTTGAGGCATGTAGGTTACGAAGAATTGTTGGGGACTGTAGGTTACAAAGAATTGTTGGGGGATGTAGGTTACAAAGAATGATTGAGGATATGTCGGTTACAAAGAATTATTGAGGGAGGTTCCACCCTGCCCCTGAGCTTACCCGGGACGAGAGAAGAATTTCTTCATTACCATTGGGATGTAGGTTACTAAAGAACCTGTTTAGGGGCATGTAGGTTAACTAGAAATTGATGAGAGATATAGGCTGTACGAAAGAATTGTTGGGGGATGTAGGTTTGAAGTGAAGCTGATTAATACGGGGCCGATATGGTTACAACAGACGTACCTGGTCACGAGGGAATGTATGTGGTTACATATGTATAAGAATATATTTATATAGATGTAGGTTTTAATAAAGAATATAAAAATAGATATTTGGGAATATGTAGGTTATATAACAATTATGTATATATATATATAGGTTACAAATAATTAGTTATAACTTAAGATATAGATTTACGAAGATATTGCTGAGGGATGTAGGTTACGAAGAATTATTGGGGAATTATATACGGCTTTATCCCTCAACGACTACTTCACGCCATAAAGTGATATATCCAGGGTATATCCGTAGTCTCCTCTCAGGTATCCTATATATCTCTATCTCTCTCTCCTCTCTCCCCTGATATATATATATATTGCTTTCCGTAACTTTTTATGCCTAGTCTAACGTTAGGAAGACAGAAGAGTTTACATGCGATGTCATTACATTCATGTCCAATAACTTTCCAGGTGTATGATTGCTTGTTCTTACAACGGCTTTATTTAGCCCTGACTGGTGTAGGTCACAGTGGCATCTACTACAATTTGAACATACATAAATGGACTTATTCTTCACATTTTAAAACCATAAGCGCAGCAGTTGTAACTGAGTGGGACAATGATTGTCAAGTCGATCGTAGATATAAATAGAGCAAAGAATTGATGATAACACCAGCCTTGTTTCACGAGCCCCATTTAATTACCAACGAATAGTAACGTTACTTAATAAATGGACACCTGCCTCATCGCATCTTATTGCCTTATAGAACTGCTGAATAACTGAATTGACTTCTTCCCCGGGAATTGATCATCTAACTTTTATAAACAACATTATTGTTGAACGCTTGCTCTCTGTCTTTGATCTACAGTAATACTGTTGAGAACCTATCGTCTGGCTTTTAGCTTTACTATTAATGTGAACCGCCAGTAATCTCGTTTTTAGCTACACCATTAATGTGATTTGCCAGTAATCTAGCTTTTATTTGCACTATTTATGTGATTCGCCAGTAATCTGACACATCAAGAGCCAGAGGAGTGGTACATAGCTCACCACATCAAGTGCCATTAGATGTCTCATTTGGTTTTAGTGATGAGTGAAGGAAGAGAGCCTGTCGATGTGGAATACTTCTTCTACTACACACCACATTTATCCTTCTACTCTGGGTGTTGTTATGTAACCATTCTTCTTTCTCTAAGTCCCCTTCGTTGTTCTCCCGCTCAACTACCAGCTGAAGTATATATTGTTCTTTGATCTTCTCCCTCTCAACTATTTTTTTAAAAAAAGATGCCCTTCTTTTTGTTCTCACACTGTGTGTAGTTAAACTATTACACTAGGGGGTGGTGGTGAGGGGGGTTGGATGAAAAGGAACACTTAGTGTGGTTACACTAGGAGGCTGGTGGATGGAAAGGAACACTGCATGTAGTTGCCCTAGGGGGGTGGTGGATGGAAAGGTACACTGTGTGTAGTCACACTAGGCGGGTGGTGGATGGAAAGGAACACTGCATGTAGTAACACTAGGCGGGTGGTGGATGGAAAAACTGCGTGTAGTAACACTAGGAGGGTGGTGAATGGAAAGGAACACTGCATGTAGTAACACTAGGAGGGTGGTGGATGGAAAAGAACACTTAGCGTGGTTACACTAGGAGGGTGGTGAATGGAAAGGAACAATGCATGTAGTAACACTAGGAGGGTAGTGGATGGAAAGGTACACTGTGTGTAGTTACACTAGGAAGGTGGTTGGTGTAAAGGAACACTGCTTGTAGTTACACAAGGAGGGTGGTGAATGGAAAGGAACACTGAGTGTGGTTACACAAGAAGGGTGGTGAATGGAAACGAACACTGCTTGTAGTTACACAAGGAGGGTGGTGAATGAACTGTGTGAAATGTGTGGGATACACTTGTGTGTGTAGTAAGTATTTTGACATGTAATTGGCTGATAAGTAAACTGGTAAGTAACGTGTGACTGATATGTACAAGTACCTTGAGTGTGTGACTAAACAAGATAGGTAGTCTCAGGATTAAATGTGACTAAGGTCGACAAACGCTGACTTTGGTCAACTTTGGTTGACTAAGAAATACTGCTGTTGACTAAGGTCAATTGAGGCTGATTTAGGTCGACTTTGGCTGATTAAGGGATAGTGCTACTGTTTAATGTCAATCGAGGCTGACTTAGATCGACTTTGGTTGACCAAGAGCTACCGCTGCTGACGTAGGTCGACTGAGGCTACCCTTCTGACTAAGGTCGCCTGTGGTTGGCTATGAACGATTGTGGTTGACTGAGTACGACTTTAGCTGATGAAGGGCGATAGTGGCCTAGCGCGAACAGCTGCTGCTGACTGATCAACTATGTCAGTGTCTGACAACGAACAGCTGTAGCTACCTTAGGTGGACTATAGATGAATAAGGTCCTGTTTATTGCCTGAGGTTCAAGCCGTTGATGCCATATATATTGTGTCTCATTTGGGTGGCTGATAGCAGGTGTTGTCTCTATTGCTCAAGCGTTCTACACCATGTGTTTTGCGTGTCGCTTTACCGAGCGATATTCTGATCTTGTCTATACATGTTGTGGCTTGTCTTTACATGTTGTGGCTTGTCTTTACATGTTGTGGCTTGTCTTTACATGTTGTGGCTGATATCGACGTTATTTTGTGTTGTGGTGTATAGAAAAGCCATGTTTGCTTATTACCTGTTTTTGTGTGTGAACTTAACTTATCATCTGTTTCTGTGGTACTGTGTGGCTCTGATCTCTCGTCTGATGTGATAGTAGTGTGTGTGGCTCTGATGTCTCTGATGTCTCTGATGTGATAGTCTGATGTGCTCTGATGTCTGTCTGATGTTAGTCTGTGTGCTGTGGCTCTGATGTCTGTGTGTCTCTGATGTTGTGATAGTCTATGTGGCTCTGATGTCTCTGTCTGATGTGATAGTCTGTGTGGCTCTGATGTCTCTGTCTGATGTGATAGTCTGTGTGTCTCTGATGTCTCTGTCTGATGTGATAGTCTGTGTGCTCTGATGTCTCTGTCTGATGTGATAGTCTGTGTGGCTCTGATGTCTCTGTCTGATGTGATAGTCTGTGTGCTCTGATGTCTCTGTCTGATGTGATAGTCTGTGTGGCTCTGATGTCTCTGTCTGATGTGATAGTCTGTGTGGCTCTGATGTCTCTGTCTGATGTGATAGTCTGTGTGGCTCTGATGTCTCTGTCTGATGAGTCTGTGTGGCTCTATCTCTCTGATATGTGTGTGAAGTGTGTGCTCTGATGTCTCTGTCTGATGTGATAGTCTGTGTGGCTCTGATGTCTCTGTGATGTGATAGTCTGTGTGCTGATGTCTCTGTCTGATGTGATAGTGTGTGTCTCTGATGTCTCTGCTGTGATAGTCTGTGTGTGGCTGATGTCTGTCTGATGATAGTCTGTGTGGCTCTGATGTCTCTGTCTGATGTGATAGTCTGTGTGGCTCTGATGTCTCTGTCTGATGTGATAGTCTGTGTGGCTCTGATATCTCTGTCTGATGTGATAGTCTGTGTGGCTCTGATCTCTGTCTGATGTGATAGTCTGTGATAGTCTGTGTGCTCTGATGTCTCTGTCTGATGTGATAGTCTGTGTGGCTCTGATATCTCTCTCTGATGTGATAGTCTGTGTGGCTCTGATATCTCTGTCTGATGTGATAGTCTGTGTGGCTCTGATGTCTCTGTCTGATGTGATAGTCTGTGTGGCTCTCTGATGTCTCTGTCTGATGTGATAGTCTGTGTGTGTCTGATATCTCTGTCTGATGTGATAGTCTGTGTGCTCTGATGTCTCTGTCTCTGATGTGATAGTCTGTGTGGCTCTGATGTCTCTGATGTGATAGTCTGTGTGGCTCTGATGTCTCTGTCTGATGTGATAGTCTGTGTGGCTCTGATGTCTCTGTCTGATGTGATAGTCTGTGTGGCTCTGATGTCTCTGTCTGATGTGATAGTCTGTGTGGCTCTGATGTCTCTGTCTGATGTGATAGCCTGTGTGTCTCTGATGTCTCTGTCTGATGTGATAGTCTGTGTGGATCTGATATCTCTGTCTGATGTGATAGTCTGTGTGGCTCTGATATCTCTGTCTGATGTGATAGTCTGTGTGCTCTGATGTATATCTCTGTCTGATGTGATAGTGTCTGCTCTGATGTCTCTGTCTGATGTGATAGTCTGTGTGGCTCTGATGTCTCTGTCTGATGTGATAGTCTGTGTGGCTCTGATGTCTCTGTCTGATGTGATAGTCTGTGTGGCTCTGATGTCTCTGTCTGATGTGATAGTCTGTGTGGCTCTGATGTCTCTGTCTGATGTGATAGTCTGTGTGGCTCTGATGTCTCTGTCTGATGTCTGATAGCCTGTGTGTCTCTGATGTCTCTGTCTGATGTGATAGTCTGTGTGATAGTCTCTGATGTCTCTCTGTCTGATGTGATAGTCTGTGTGGCTCTGATGTCTCTGTCTGATGTGATAGTCTGTGTGGCTCTGATGTCTCTGTCTGATGTGATAGTCTGTGCTCTGATCTCTGTCTGATGTGATAGTCTGTGTGGCTCTTGATCTCTGTCTGATGTGATAGTCTGTGTGGCTCTGATGTCTCTGTCTGATGTGATAGTCTATGTGGCTCTGATGTCTCTGTCTGATGTGATAGTCTGTGTGGCTCTGATGTCTCTGTCTGATGTGATGTGATAGCCTGTGTGTCTCTGATGTCTCTGTCTGATGTGATAGTCTCTGTCTGATGTGATAGTCTGTGTGGCTCTGATGTCTGTCTGATGTGATAGTCTGTGTGGCTCTGATATCTCTGTCTGATGTGATAGTCTGTGTGGCTCTGATATCTCTGTCTGATGTGATAGTCTGTGTGGCTCTGATATCTCTGTCTGATGTGATAGTCTGTGTGGCTCTGATGTCTCTGTCTGATGTCTCTGTCTGATGTGATAGTCTGTGTGGCTCTGATGTCTCTGTCTGATGTGATAGTCTGTGTGGCTCTGATGTCTCTGTCTGATGTGATAGTCTGTGTGGCTCTGATGTCTCTGTCTGATGTGATAGTCTGTGTGGCTCTGGTGTCCCATGTCACGTGTACCAGTCTTTAAGCACTATGGCGTAGTAATGGGTAATGCTTTGTGTTTCACTGGCCTGCCAAGCCAGTCATGCTATGCAACAAAGCATTTTACCCGAGCCCTGTACGCATTGACCCCTAAAACACACAACCATACCATGCTCAGTCTTGCTGGCAAAATCCAAAGGTGCAAGTATGTGATTTATAATAAAAAAAAAAAAGAATTCAAATTTTTGTGAGAATGTAGTTAGATCATCACTTTTCCATACACACATTATTTGAACTAGGGTATCGGACCACGTATGTATTGATTGAGGGGATAAGATCCTGATGGAAATAAAACCCATAGATCTCATCCAGTTTCTGGAATGACGCTAGGATTTGTTAACGTACTTGTACAACATACGTACTTGTGCAGCATATGTACTTGTACAACATGTAGAAATCACAAGATGACTAAGACGCGGCAGGCTGAAAATCGGATGGTTTATTTCCGGAGCTCTGATGTACGGAGTGTAACAGTCACGCTTGGCTGATCGAGTTGGTCTCAATCAGGCCGTACATTTCATAGTTTTATTTGGAGCAGTAACTGTTAAAATGAACATATTCAAGATTTTGTGAACTGTGATACAACAGTTTCGGTAAAGACCTCGAACCCACGATAATAGCGTTGTGTGCTGGGTGAACATAACACTCATTCACTGGCTAATTATGTAACTACTATCATCCACCTGTCTCATCGGTGCCGACAGGGATCCAGGGAAATGTATGGCAAATATTAAGCCCGTCAACTCACGGCTTTCATCCAATTAACTCGTTACTGTATTTTGTGTAGTATTTTTTCATTCCCGAAATGAAACGCACGAAATATTTAAGGCAAACGGGAGGAATATTTGTCGTTTTTTTAAGTTTGTGTTAGTGCATAAGACTCCTTAGCGACTGACATAAATTGGGTTGAACACAATTGTAGACCGATCCCCTTCAGCACAAATGCACGGCACCTTGACTGCGTCCAACACGTTATCAATCAGATTCAATCTTTGTTCCGAAAAGGCGGGAAGCGTGGACAAAATATTCAAAACAGTACTTAACCTGAACCCAAATCCTCAAGACTGACCCTAAGACACCGTTGTGTTGGGATGACCGGGTGTGGTGGGCCAACAGCTACCTAATTGCCAGAAGCCTTTCGGGTTTACGCTTAAATCTACGGCCTTTTGTTATATCATGATGCCGACAATTAAAGGTGCATTTCATCAAAATCCTGTGTTGAAAAAACTTCATTTACCGATTCCCTACAATGCTTAGTAATGGTATTCATAAGCTCGAGTCTAATCGATGAGCCAGGCTAATTTTAAGGTCGATTTTAAAGACCGATTTCTTATTTTTGACGTGAATTCGGACTGTTTGGATCCATCCAACTGAGAGGCATTCGGTCTGTAGGGATCCATCCAACTGAGAGGCATTCGATCTGTAGGGATCCCCAAACAGAGAGGCATTTGGTCTGCTGGGATCCATCCAACTGAGAGGCATTCGGTCTTCTTGGATCCATCTAACTAAGAGGCACTCGGTCTGTAGGGATCCCCCAACTGATAGGCATTCGGTCTGTAGGGATCCCCCAACTGAGAGGCACTCAGTCTGTTGGGATCCCCCAACTGAGAGGCATTCGGTCTGTAGGGATCCCCCAACTGAGAGGCAGTCGGTCTGTTGGGATCCCCCAACTGAAAGGCATTTGGTCTATAGGGATCCCCCAAATGAGAGGCAGTCGGTCTATAGGGATCCCCCAGTCCAAAGACTGCTGCCTTTTTTGTAAATGGTGGTAGATTTTCTGGACCTTATTTGGATTGATGCATACCAATCATTCGGGTGTATTTGTGCAATTATTGCTGTAAAACATATACAACATGTAATATATATTTAGTAACTGGGTCTCCATCTGGGCAACCCACTAGTCTTGGATATATAAATATAGAGCAGAAAGAAAAACTTGATTGCGTTAGGCCAAATACGGTTAAACTGCCTGCTCAGTTTATCAAGGAAATATCTTTTTCCGACATGGCACAGCCAACGTATTCTTGCTCAGCAAGCAAATGCCATCGACATTTGGTCCAGATGCATGTTTGACCAGTACAACAGCGTGTTTGGTATAGTTAGTGGATCTTATTTACAGCAGATAAAACTTCACAAGCAACAAATTGTGAACACATCAAATGAGAATCTATAAAATCGAACGATCCCTGTTGATATTAAGCGGGGTGTGTCTTGATTCATTGACTGACAGGTGAGCGTAGATTACTCGGTCGTTGATTGACAGGTGACCGTAGATTGCTCGATCGTTGATTGACAGGTGAGCGTAGATTATTACTCGGTCGTTGATTGACAGGTGAGCGTAGATTACTCGGTCGAGCGTAACTACGCGTTCTTTGGGGAAACCACCTTTGACGCGCTGTGCGTATTTTCGCGCTCGGTGCGCACGCGTCTGCGCTGAAACGAGTTGATTTCAAAGTAATTTGTGCGCAAATAGCGACGAATTATTTCCATTGAGTTTAGATCAAAGTCACACCTCGTGTACGATACATTTTGATAGGATAAAGACCACAGAACAACGAACAAACGACTTACGAGAAGGTAAAACCTATCAGTCACAGACAGAAGCTATGCCGATTAGTCAGGACGACGTAGAAGTGATTCCAGCTACTGTTAGTTTGCAAATGTACACAGCAGTTGATAGCAACATAGCAGATGGCTGTAAATTAGTATATTTTGATCTGGCAACAACTTCAGGTAGCAAATTGTGTGATATCATCCAGGTAGCGGCAGTGTGCGGCGTGGAGACATTCAGTAGATGTGTTATGCCTACAGTGCCAATTTAGTACAAAGTATCTGATCTCACACAAATTCGAATTGAGGGAGGGAAAATGTACCACAAGGGTAGCGAGGTAGAAACTGTAACAATAAATGATTGCATGTTGGAGTTTGTGAGATGGCTTCGAAATGTTATTTGAAGCAAAAGTTATCCTAGTTGCTCATAATTGTAAGCTTTCGATGCAAGTAGATTGGTGTGGCATGTGGTAGCAAGTCCCATTATAGAGGAATTTTCACAAGTAGTTGCAGGTTTTGCAGATACTCTGCCAATCATCAGGTTTTTGTACAAGGGACAGTTTAGGGATTTTAAGCAAACAACGGTTGCTAGAGGAATATTGAAGAAGGAATATGATGCTCATAATGCAATAGAGGACGCAAAAGTTTTGCAGGAAGTTATTGAAGCTAGCAGGAGTACCAAGAAAGATTTGTCTGTGCAAAGCTTTTCAGTCTCCGTAGTTATTCACTGCCTTAAAAGGAAATGCTAAAGTTATTCAGGAAATAGAGAGAAACATGGCGAGGTCATAAAATGAAGGTTCTCTCGAAGTTTTGATCGGGAACAAAATGTGTGGTGCTGCAATGGTAGGAAAGATAGCTGCAAGTGGTTTGCAACTTCGGCATCTACTATTAGCATAAAGAAGAAAGGGCGAAGGAGGATTGGTGTCGCTTTTAGGTGACAAAGATATAATTGGGCACATAAGAGTTACTTAAAGTAAAAGAGTAATTTCATCTGTTGCCTGTTACCTGAGTCAACAATGTAAGTGTATGCTTCTGGCTATGATTCATTGAATGTTAAAGGTATGTCTTTTGGAATTTATACTGTTCGGAAATTGATAGTGTCATTCTAACTTGCTAGTCGTTGTGTTGTTTGCTATGCATATGACAATGATATAATATTTTGCACGTCACTTTAAAGTTATGTGTTATACAAATAAACAAATATATTTTATAATATTCCATAGCAGTCATTGTATGTCATTTCCAAAAGTGTTCCAAAGTCAGTTTTTTTATAGTTTTTTTATCATTTGTTTTAATTCTGTTCATAGTACATATATCACTGCACCATATTACCAAGTTTACTTCAAAAGTCAGTGGTAAATTTTTTTTATGGAGGTTTGACAACATTCTGTAACATATCATTCTGTATGTATGTCAAATATAATGTAATTCGCTGTATGAACTTTTCTATAGAACCAAAATATTATCAAAAATGCATAATTCCTATTGGCTTAACATGTACATCTTAAATTCGTCATACTCAGAAATTTACACCAGCGACCTATACTTTTTATTTTACATTTTTTTAGCTTTATATAAGAGCTTACTCAGTGCAAAAAATCGTGAAAATCTATGTACGAATATTTATAACTGTCGCAATTGTCATTAAAGCCACCCCCAAACCACGTGAGCACCACACTACTGTCGTCGAATCTATCGCCTTATGCTAGTCTGCGTACCAGACTCCAGGGGTTCCGCTACGTTTCTCGCCCCGGAGTCTACGACAAGACAAGGTCTAAAACTTGTGCGTCCGATAATTTATTAGACATGTTCGTTTATCTTCGTGACAGCCCCTGCTTGACCAATCAACGCAAAGGTAGTGACCCGGATTGACCTTAGTTGCGCGCGTCTGGCTCATGAAACTGGCTTGTGATACGCACCAAATCTGGGATGCTGGTCCAGTTCAAGGCATGTTGTCAGCATAGACCTTGACGTGAGTATTGAATATCATTAATATGCAAACAGGACCCGCAGCCAAGGGCTAGGGGACCATGACTAGCCTTATGCCACCAGTCTCACTTTACTTCACTTAGCGGCCTGTACTCAACTTCATTTCAGCACACCAGGTCTCTTCATGAAAAATCGATACACCAAGTATGGATAACAATCACAAATTTATGCGGCTGCACGTAAACGAGACATATTTACGGTGAAGTTTTAGTCAAGGTCCCCTAGCCCCTTGGCTGCAGGCACTATTTACATGTTAATGATATTCAATAGTCGCGCCAAGAGTATAGGCCAAGAAAACTTCTTGAACTGGACTAGCATTTACCAGAGTCAAATGTTCACAATGAATGCGAGGTTGGTCCCTGAAGTTCATTCGTCTCAGCCAAATGAGTGAACACATTGCTACCAGGGTGTTATACAAGTCAGTATAACACAGCAGCGTAGTTGAGTCAATGGTCATGTCGAGTCTGGTTCGGTCGACTTCGGTTGCGTGGTGAATGGAAGACACAAACGACGGTATAGGGCCGAAAGGGAAAAAATATATTTTATTCTTCTTGATAACAGGATAACCAAAGTGGCCAAAAGGGATAGCACTTAATGAGGGGAGAGATGTCTCTGGTTGGTCGTGGGTGATATTGAGCTCCCGTTACCGAGTGCTCGCTCTCTTATAATGCGTTACTTTTGGAGGCTGCCCCCATCAGCGAATGCTATTGGCTGAGAGGCTCCTAGCAGATTCACCAATGAGGTCGCCCTCCCCTATAAGGTGGATGAATATTCACACATATACAAGTGTAAGAATTTTACTCACATGCATGATTTAACAACCTACATAATTTTTTGTGAAAGAATGATATGAATTGGGGTTTTTTTTTCAAATAGAATTTCGTACGATGAGCTTTTTTTTATTCATCGATCTTAAGTATTAAATCGTTTTATCTATTTGTTTTATAAATATTTTATAAACATGAAACATTTAACGGATGTGCTTACTAAATGGATAGAAATGAAGATGTACGGTTTAGTAATATAATGCATATAAGTTTTTTAAATAACCATTTAAGAGTATAAGAGAAACACGTACAGCAGTATGATGCTGACGTTGAGGTTGTTTAGCTTAAAGATTAAAATTGAATGAATGAATGAATGAATGAATGAATGAATGAATGAATGAATGAATGAAATGAATGAATGAATGAATGAATGAATGAATGAATGAATGAATGAATGAATGAATGAATGGGGAAAGGCATTGAAAAATTCGTTAGGTTTAAAAGTTTAAGGTCGAAACGGGTAAGAACCTGTTGCCAAGTAAATGTACACTGTGCACTAGGGGGCAGTACTAACTAGCGCGCCGGGAGCAGGCTACCCAAATCTCCTGTCGAGTGGGGTGGTTGGTTTTACCTGTAAAGCTCAGGTCGGCTTAAAATAGGGAAGTGTACTCTTCCCTCTCTTGCAACTGATTGAGAGCTGAGATGAATGATTGATGCAAGATATAAAAAAAAATATCACCGAAGACAAATATACAATGCTCAGTGATACGAATGCATCTTTGTGTTAAGAAACCTTTCTTCCCTTAGCTAATCAATTGATTCAATGAAATATTTTATCATGTGAGTGTATTATTATTGATGAGGAAACTGTATCTTTTCGATATTTTGATCCTAGTTTTGAATACGAATTTGTTAAAAAATGCATTGTCAAAAAAATATAAATAGATAACTGATTATGAAAAAAATGTTGATCAGTGATACGAATGCATCTTTAAATTATCAATTAATTCAATGAAATATTTTATTATGTTAATGGATTATTATGGATTAGGGCAAAGTAGTTTATTGTTATTGGGAAACCATGTTATCCCAGTTTAGAATTTGAATTATTTTCACTGATGATTTTTTTGTAAATAAACATACTTAATGAAACATAAGATATGTTGATCAGTGATACAAATGCACTTTTTATTGAAGAGACCTACATTTCATTAACTTATCAATTGATTCAATAAAATATTTCATCATGTGAATGTATTATTGATTGAGTAAAAGTATTTTGTTAATTGGAAACTATCTAATCCTAGTAAAGATGATGCATTTCTTGTAAAAATAACAAAATATATTGATCAGTGATACGAACAAATCTTTTATTTAAGAAAACTTTATTCATTTAGCATATCAATTTATTCAATGAAATAGTTTATTATATGAATGTATTATTATGGATAAGGTAAAAGTAGTTTATCGTTATTTGGAAACCATGTTATCCTAGTTTACAATATGAATTGTTTTCAATGATGCATTCCTTGTAAAAAAAAAAGAAAAAGACATATCGATCAGTGATATATATGAATCTTGTATTTAGAAACCTATATTCCCTTAGCATATCAATTGATTCAATGATATATTTTATTTTGCTAATTTATTATTATTTATAAGTTAAGTGTAGTTCATTGAATGGATTCCTTGTAAAAAAAAAAATTACCGTATAAGAAAAAAAATATGCTGGGCAGTGATAAGAGTGCATCTTTCATTTAGGAAATCCGTTTTCTTAGCTTATCAGTTGTTTCAATGAAATATTTTATCATGTAAATTTATTATCCATTGAAAGTAAATATAGTTTATTAATATTTGGAAACCATGTCATCCTAGTTAAGAACATGAATTGTCTTAAATGATAAGTCCTTGTCAAAAAAATCTCACTGAAAGCAAATATATAATGCTCAATGATACGAATGCATCGTCGTGTTAAGAAACCTTTGTTCCCTTAGCTGATCAATTGATTCAATGAGATATTTTATTATGTGAATGTATTATAATTGAAGAGATAAATGTAACTTTTTGATATTTTGTTTGTTAAATTGGCGAATGCTTTCGCCAAGTTACATTGATTAGTCACGTTTGTGGGTTTGTTAACTTGGCGAATACTTTCGACAAGTTACAGTGGTTAGTCACGTTTGTGGGTTCGTGTGTTTGTTTGTTTGTTAGTAAACTTTTTTGGCAGACGCAATTTTTATTGAAATTTCGAAAAATTGTTTTTTAAAGGTCGGCAACAATGTTGCGAAGAACCCACTCTTTTTTTATCTTGACCTCGAACTAAGGTCAAGGTCATCGAAAATGTAAAAAATATAATATTCCCATAATTCCGGGGATTATTGTTCAATCTTTAAAAAATTTGCACCACTTAGTAGCTTAATTAAATTGCAAATATTATGTGGAACATATCCTGTTGTAAAAAATCGATGGTTTTCTTAAGCGCCAGAGGTCGAAAAATTGTGGTATCAGTCCAAATTTTATGAAAATTAACCCCAACAATTCAATTGCCTATAAAACAATTAATAACCATCCCATGGCAGCACAAATGTGGTCAAAGGTTGACAGTGACATGGTTAGTTGCATTAGAAAATGTCATGGTTGTTCACGTCTTTTTACGGCTCGATTGCATCAAATTTATTCAAAATACCACACTTCCAATATGTCTGTGTTTAAAGCTTCGATTTTAAAATGTTTACATATTCTGAAAGTTTTGTTCAATTGCAAACCTTTTCTAAATATATGTAATTGTAAATAATGCATTGCTAATTACATTCTAGCATGTCAAAAATTTCTTATAGCAATAATCTGTAAAATTCTTTACACGCAGAAGCCAGACTCTATTTTATACTAGACCTTATTCTTAGCTCAAAAGGTCGAAATATCCTGGTATCAGTCCAAATGTTACGCAAATTGACAAACAATATTCCATTAGCTTTAAAATCGTTGATAACTCAAATGGCAATAAAAATTGCGTCGAATGTTGTCAGTCACATCATTAGTTGCTTCTTAAAATTTCATGGTTGTTGATGACATCATTTACGGTACGGAACGCATTAATGCTCCAGCAAATGATAAATCGGCGTTGATTGTCATCATAGAGATTCATCCAGAGCCGGGCTGTGTATCTGCCAGTTCTCATGGAAGATTTTGTCATCATAGTAGTTTTGAATGTGATGATCGTATCGTTATTTGCTTTAAGCTGGTCGCCATGTTCATCAATTGGAAAATTGAATTCTTGTTCTTCAATCGGTCACACGGGGGCACGACTGAGAGGGGCACGTTATGATGATGGACAAGGCTGTGGAATAATGTACTTTTGACACTCAACATTTGGTCGCAATTTATCGATAACATGGAAGAAAGTTGGGAATACGTCCTGCTGTATTTTCACACCAATATTTAGCTCACATAGAACCTTTGAATAACTGCCATTAGCAACAGTGGTTTCATTTGTCATGCAGGCGTGAACGAAAAGGTATTGGTTGTCAAACAGCATCCTTAAATAGTGTTTGTTAATGCACGATATGTTTGCACCTGTGTCTGTTAGTACAGTGCATAGTTTGTTTCTTAGTTTGATGCACACCGTTTGATCGCGGAAAAAGGGGGTGCTGGCAGAAGTGACACTTTCAACTTTATTGACCTTTTTCTTGTGAGTCATAAGGCGCGTTGATTGTTTCAAAGGACACTCTCGGGCTATGTGCCCAGTGTTGCCGCAATCGAAACAGGTCCCCGTTTTAGTGAAGAAAGCGTTTTTAATGCAGCTGGAAAATTCGATTGCTGCATATTTGTTGGGTAGCTCTAACTGCTGCCCTCCCTCTTAGTTCTGGCGTCTTACCACAATTCAGTTATCTAGTCTATCTAATAACATCAACTCACAGCACAATTATCTGAACTTAAGGCGCGTTTTAACAACTTCTTCAGACTCCTGTGAATTATTATCTCGGCCTAAAATCACACCAAGCGGTAATATCTGGGCCCGACTTGGCAACATGGCGGCGAGACGGCAACTGACTAGATACAGCACTCGCCCCTGGGTGTTGATGATCTGATGTCACCTTACGAGGGGCCGTATGAAAAAAAGTGGTGTATTCTTTCAGGATGTGTCTGAATCGACAACAAAATAGGTGGTTGTTCTGTTAGACAAACAAGGTGATAAAACCAGACGTTGGTCTGTTGGGCTAGGTAGCTCCCCTGTTCTGAAGCTGTGTTATGGTACATGGGGATGTTGGAAATTAGTGGGCAAGATTTAAAGAATCGGATGAAAAATCATTGATATCTCCTTAACTAGTTTTCTCTCAGCGGAATGTTTAATGGTCTGGGGATTGAGAATCTCACATTGAATCCAATTCGGAAGAGCACATTTTACCGCTAAGCTTTATTCAGTTGGGTCAGTACAGTGGCTCCTGTATTACAAAGTGCTGCCATCTAGTGACTGTATAAGAAAGAGATGGTTACAACAGGCAAACAGGAACAAAATATGCGAGCAGCTCAATTTGTAATTATTATTTCGATTTGTTATCATATCCCTGGTTGCCCTCGGGATTCTACACATACTGTAACTGGAAGGTCTGGAGAATGCTAGGCTTCGGTTATCAGTAAAATCTTACAGAAGCTTTAGGGCATGGTATTAATCAATAAAAATCGCGAATTTATGTAATCTAGGAGCAGCTACCTTATGCAACTTATCCAACGACCATATGTCATGTTCAAAATATGCGACCATTGCTTACTTATCAATTAACTGTAGCTAATAGCTTAAGTTATAACTGGTAATAAATCAATGCTTCCTACCCGCAAGTAAGTCATCCTAGCCGGCAGGCAGATCAGACAATATAGCTACTCTCCTAATGCAGTGTATTAGACATAGTTAGATGAAATAGCTCTGTAATGCTGTCAAAAATATTGAACTCTTTAAATAAGTAATATGATGCATGGCTATGACAAAATCATTTGCAACAGATCATATTTTGTTATATATCAACCGAAACACGACAGCTAATTTATCGAGTAGTACTCAGAATTGACAAACATCGTGCTAGTATGGCAGCCAACGTGATGCAGTCTGCCATTCGAACAGAGGCGTGGTTTGACATGCGGTCACTGTCATCAAACGAGGCTACAACTCGGAGCGGGATACCACTTCCGCCTTGTGTTTTCATGGGAAACGCATAGATGGTGGCGCCGCGTTGCGGGATCTTACATGTATTCGCCATGCCTTCAATGATCCAGACTTCATGTGACAGAGCGTAATGATGTACCTCGAAATGTAGCGAACTACCCACATCAGCGCTGCCACTGTCAGAAGCTAACCCCACAATCGACCTGTTCTCTGCCAGGAACTTGGCGGCATCCAAGCCGAATCCCGGAAAGTGATTGGGCTGATCGTCGACGAGAATATCTCCTGCCTCATTGCCCCAATATGAGGGCTGTGAACTTGCTTTCTCTGACCAGCCTGAGCACAAGACGACTACAGCGCCATTTGGAATGAGGCCATATTTGTTCTCGTGGTCGAGCACATCTTGAGTATTGACGGCGTAGTTGGCATCCTCAGGGTTCATCTTGTGCCGGATGTCCAAGACGACGGCGGGACCAGTGAGTCGAGAGAGCGGGATTTCGCTGATGTCCCACGTGCCTCCATGTTTCATGTGGATCATAGCGTCCATGTGTGTACCCACGTGTTCACCGATACATAGGTTGTTAGCCCGGCTGCAGTGACAGAGAGAGCCATGTATATATATATATTACTTATGACCCAGATGTCTCGTGGCTTATTGGGCCATTTTTGTAAAGTCGGTTTTTGAAATTCACATATGGAATATATAAATGTATATAAATAATTGACTTACGCGGTGGCGCTTAGATTGAGAGGCGTGGCGATGTCGGTCAGCGTGGCAGCTTTCTGGACGTCAGGTCGCCATCGGGTTGAGTTCTCATTCAGGAGGTGTGACATGTCGGCGAACACAGGAAGCGACCACGCCCCTCTCCCGCTGAGCAGCACAGCAACCACAATCATAGCGTAACCCATCGTAGAGGTGAGGAGAAAACGAGGAGGTGACTTCCACCACTCCAGGTCGGCGTCGCGAATGAGGAGTCAGCAACTTTGTGTCAGAACTTATACCAAGGGTCCGTTGGAAGGAATGTCACTCCACGCACAACAGATAACTATGCTAGAAAAAAAGTTTGCCTCCAGATCGCAGCCTAGGACTGCTTCGGGTCGACAAATCCACAAAGAAAATCGGTTATGAGAAGCTGTGACCGTAGTCATTAATGGGAAGCAGTGACTAGAGTCAGTAATGGGGAGCAGTGACTAGAGTCAGTAATGGGAAGCAGTGACTAGAGTCAGTAATGGGGAGCAGTGACTAGATTCAGTAATTGGAAGCAGTGACTAAAGTCAGTAATGGGAAGCAGTGACTAGAATCAGTAATTTGAAGCAGTGACTGGAGTCAATAATGGGGAGCAGTGACTAGATTCAGTAATTGGAAGCAGTGACTAGAGTCAGTAATGGGAAGCAGTGACTAGAATCAGTAATTTGAAGCAGTGACTGGAGTCAATAATGGGGAGCAGTGACTAGATTCAGTAATTGGAAGCAGTGACTAGAGTCAGTAATGGGAAGCAGTGACCACAGTCAATATGTGGAAGCAGTGACCACAGTAAGTAATGGGCAGCAGTGACTGCTGTATGTAGGAATCCTGAGTAAAATTGTGTTTTGGGAGCATTGACTTTCGACCTTCAAGACTAACAGGAGTTATAGCTTGAGTTATTTAAGGGTACGATCCGGTGCATGTTATTCCATATTATCTTGCATAATAAAGTTTACGAAATGTTTTTAAGTGTCGGCAAACAATTACTCCGTGGATTTAATCATACCCACATCTTATAGTAAAACGTATCATATCTCTTGATAGTACATCTCAGTGTGACAGCAGTATGAACCTCATGGCGAGACCCGAGGATTTTGGTGCGTCTTGAAATAAGAATCATATCTGAGATGGTTTGTCTGTCTGACGCAATCAACAGGCTTGGAGAGGTCACAAGTTTGAATTATCGTCCTCTGTAACATCCAGGGTCCCATGAATGACAATTTGGTGCACAAGAAGGTTATGCTAGGTCCAGATATTAACCTGACATGCCGACAAAATTCCGTGCTCTTCTGCAATATGTTTTTGCACTTCTGAACTTTTGAATATTTTACTCCCACCTTCCCCTCGTCGCTCACTGCATAGGCTCAATGTCTATTTATGTTTCACATGCAATCGTAAATAACTGTAGAAGGTGACATCGCGTCTATGAAACAGGCAACATCCATGAGGAAGGTCCGGGGTCTGATGCCAACAACATGTTCCCATGGATGCACTGGAAGGGGAGTGGGGGAGTGGGGTGGGATTCTCTCCCAGTAAAAGACACCGACCCATATCTAGACCAATCAAAACAGAGAGAAACAAGATAACTAGGCGAATGCGAATTAACAAATCTTTGTACGATGAAACCCGTACTTGACCTTGTCTCTGGTACATGCAGTTTAACGACCCTACCGCGCCTAAATGGCGTAACTATCTGAGCTATATATTCGAGGTCGAGTGGTAGCCCTGCAGGACGTCTGAGTAGACGTCCTACGGTGTTCGATCCCAACGCAACCTATGTTGGGTGAGAGTCAAAATAAAACGTCATTCCCCCCGAAGAAAACTATTCAAGAAGGTTGCTTACACGATTACAATCATTTGGTTAGTCGACGTTATGTGGGCAGTGGTATAGGTTAAATATGTTGTGTATATTATGATGCTGAATCATAAGCATTAATATAAATTATAAGTTCAGGATAACAAAAGATTAGTCATGTGGATCTAGTCAATATAAAATTTTAGCGATTAGCTTTCAATGTTTGATTACATCAATTTTATGTCGGGTTGCGGTTATTCATTTGATCTGTCTCATATAACTCTTGGCTTTTGAATTAACTTTCAAAGCTTCTTATTTAGTAAAACCCAGGATAAGCTACCCAGGATATAGTTCTGTCAGTGTTTCTGTACTTGATACTTGCCGAGTTTGTCGTCCCTTAGATCAGGCCACCTAGCGGTGTTGTCTGGCTTTGCAGGTGTTATGATTTCGCGTTTCCGCGAGAAACCGGGGAGTTGGGATTATACCGTGACTTCCCGAGGAGCGACACACAACCCGATTAGCGGCTGGCAAGCAAATGACTCTTGAGAAAACCACGTTATAACACTTGCCAGGCGTGCTTGATATTAAACATATCACACTTTAAAGGCAATTGCGACAGTTCTAAATTCGTGCATAGATTTTCACGATTTTTTGCAGAGAGTAAGCTCGTATATAAAGCTAACGAAATGTAAAATAAAAAGTATAGGTCACTGGTGTAAATTTCTGAGTATGGCGAATTTGAGATCCACATGTTAAGCCAATGGGAATTATGATAATTTGATAATATTTTGGTTCTACAGAAAAGTTCATACAGCGAATTGCATTATATTTAACATACAGACAGCACAATATCTGCTTTACAAAAAATCAAGAAAAAAATGATGTCTCGCCGCACCATACGGCAAGCCGTTTATGAATTTATTGTTATTTTTTCTCTAGAATGGTGTACATCCTCCATAAAAAAAAATTGACCGATCAGTTTTAAACTAAACTTGGTAATATGGTGCAGTGGTATATGTACTATGAGCAGAAATTTAAAAAATGATAGGTCCACGTAGTGTATGGGAAGCCACAAAGGATTTTCGGTTGTATTCCCTGAGTGCGGTGTATTACAATATTCGAACCTCAATAAAAAAATTTGACCGATCAGTTTTAAACTAAACTTGGTAATATGGTGCAGTGGTATATGTACTATGAGCAGAAATTTAAAAAATGATAGGTCCACGTAGTGTATGGGAAGCCACAAAGGATTTTCGGTTGTATTCCCTGAGTGCGGTGTATTACAATATTCGAACCTCCATAAAAAAATTTGACCGATCAGTTTTAAACTAAACTTGGTAATATGGTGCAGTGGTGTATGTACTATGAGCAGAAATTTAAAAAATGATAGGTCCACGTAGTGTATGGGAAGCCACAATGGATTTTCGGTTGTATTCCCTGAGTGCGGTGTATTACATTTTTAAAATGACATAAAATGACTGCTATTGATTATTACAAAATATGTATGTTTATTTGTATAACACTTAACTTCAAAATTGACGTACAAAATAGCATATCATCGTCATATACATAGTCAACAACATAACGTCTAGTAACTTAGAACGGCACTATCAATTTTCGAACAGTATAATTTCGAAAAGACATACCATTAACATTCAATGAATCATAGTTAGAAATACACACTAACGTTGTTGACTCAGGTAACTGGCAACAGATGAAATTACTCTTTTACTTTTAGTGACTCTTATGTGCCCATTTATATCTTTGTCACCAAAAAGCGACACCAACCCTTCTTCGCCCTTTCTTCTGTATGCATAAATTAAAGCTCACTCGTTGGAAGTGTTGATCACAAAAACTGCTAAAACAAGGCAGTTCTTCCTTACTGAGTCACAATTCATAATTTAAAATGACTGTACAATTTTATTTTATAAAATAGTATTCATTTGTTTGTGTCCATGCTTCAGAATTTCAGACTCCTAAGAAGATAACCTTGTCCAGGTGGAGACCCTATCATCTATGCTTTTCGTGCGGGGATGACAGGAAGCCTCGTCACCTTCGGCTTCTGAATAATGTGGCTCTGCAGAGAACCTACATGAATTTGGCTTTTTCTTGGTCTATAATTGTATGATGCTCATGTGATCTGTTGGCCAACAGCTAAACCGCCCTGCGTGGAGGTCACATGACTTTTTACTAATTGCTTAGCCGATAGGGATGATAATCACTTCCTCTTGTGACTCTGTTCCATTTCCGATCCCACCCTCCAGTGTTCCTGTTTTGTTGTAGTTTATTTAAATGTACAACCTTTTCATGTTGTGGTGGTTGTTTTCTCCTCCACCTTTATTCCATTTCTTACATGCACCTGGCTTTAAAATAAACAAGCCCATTTATCAACTCTTATCATGTTTTATCTTTCACAGCAAACTATTTGCAAGGTTTTTGTTTTAACTCTCACAACTCCTACAATTTCAGTCCACTTGATTTAACTATATGACCACCAACCATAAAATATATTTTGTCCATGATAGTTAGATTTTTACATGTGTCAATTTCCCAGAACTTTAGAATAAAGATGGCTATGTGTTGCACAACAGTGAACTTTGGTAATGTTTTCTCACCATAATTTTCCCCTTCGTTTATTTAAACAATTACTTAAGAGCCTCATTATTTTTTATTACAGAGGAATTATATTGGGAGTGCATTGCCTCGCAAAAATTACCCATTACATTCACCCAATTTTCCAATGGCATTAACGGTCGCTTCTTGAAATAAGAAATATGAATATAAACACCCTTTTCGATCCGAATTCATTTTCAGAGATGCTAGGGACTGGATGAGACCCATTTTCGAATATCGTACCCCACCCCCTTTCGTGCCCACCGCATT
The DNA here is from genome assembly GCA_034190875.2 of Urechis unicinctus. NCBI lineage: Eukaryota > Metazoa > Annelida > Polychaeta > Xenopneusta > Urechidae > Urechis > Urechis unicinctus. The sequence goes on along the minus strand of CM067351.1, from coordinate 60,713,716 downwards.
AGTGTACACATGATTTTTTTTATTTCTTTGGCTCCTATTTCTTCAACCCAACAGTTAAATATGAATGCAAATACTCGTGATTTCTCTAATATTAGCATCGGTAATTACAAGGTATTAGAATCATATGGAGAAAACTGTTTTCGCGGACCTTGCAGCGAACTGATTGCGGTGTAAAACCACGTGCAGAATTTGACTCGAATGTTTACTTGTATTGAGCAGTAATTTTTTAGAACTATGTTTTTGGCGTAAGGAGACTCCCGAGAATATCGGGACTGGTGAATCAGTTATGAGAAAGGGGTATGCTGTAAGGGACAGGAAGCGGCCCCTTGCGGGAGAAAATGACATTCAGCGGAAAGGCGCAATAACCTCAGCATTAACCGAGCATAAGTTTATACTCAAGATAAGATTGGCGACGAATAAGTAATTAACTGTCCTGTTTATCTAGTTACCAGAGACTGTTCACGTGTCTCTCCCGCAGACATTCTCGGGAGCAGAGGATGCTGTTCGTACCCACGCAATCGTACTTGTGTATCCTCTGCTCCTGGAGAATGACCTGCAGAACCACATGTGCCCGACAAGCATTTTCCTGGAGCAGTTATATATCAAGTATATATATTATATATATATATATATATATATATATATATATATATATATATAGATAGATATATATATATATATAGATATATATAAATGTAGAGATATATATATATATATATATATACATATCTATAGATATATATATATATATATATATATATATATATATATATATATATATATATATATATATATATATATATATATATATATATATATATATATGCATATATATTTATATATATATATATATATATTTACATATACATAAATATTGATTAGCGTTGTGACAACACTAAGTAATGGTAAGGTAAGTCTTAACTGTACACCAACACGAGTGTGTTATATGACAAAGGTGGGGATAAACGATAAGAATAATGAAAGAGTAAAATAGAAACTAAAATTACACCTTTGTTGTGAAATCAGCTGCTGCTATTCATAAGACAGGCCCAGCGCGTTCCTCGCCTCAGTATGGTTGAGGTTGTTATGGACTAGATAGTACAACGAATAAACGATTTTGACATCTTATTAACTTCTGTACCTAGAATTGACCTACTGACCTTAAATACATAATTCACATTGTCCAACCATTAACAAACTGATCCATACAAATAATCCGACAACTCTTTCACATCATGACCTCTAATCGATCTCTCGACCAATCAGTAACATCTTAAACTCAAATCATTATCCAGACTTATCATAGGCTCCAGACCTATTTTCGATCTTCTGACCAAACATTTACATTGCTATATATATAAATATTCGGTACCTATACCCAACCTATAGCATCCTTACCTTATTTAACTATCTTGAACAAACATCGTCTCCACATATCAATAATCGGACCTAATATCAACTTCCAAACGTCATATCAATATTCTGACCTATTATCAACTTCCTAACGTCATATCAATATTCTGACCTAATTTCAACTTCCTAACGTCATATCAATATTCTGACCTACTATAACATTCTGGCAGCCGGAAATATCCCGACCAATCACTTTCAGTCCTACCTGATATCAATATTCTGACTTGATATCATTGTATGTATGTATGTATGTATGTATGTATGTATGTATGTATGTATGTATGTATGTATGTATGTATGTATGTATGTATGTATGTATGTATGTATGTATGTATGTATGTATGTATGTATGTATGTATGTATGTATGTATGTATGTATGTATGTATGTATGTATGTATGTATGTATGTATGTATGTATGTATGTATGTATGTATGTATGTATGTATGTATGTATGTGTGTATCTAAGTATGTATGTATGTATGTATCTAGGTATGTATATATGTATGTATGTATGTATGTATGTATGTATGTATGTATGTATGTATGTATGTATGTATGTATGTATGTATGTATGTATGTATGTATGTATGTATGTATGTATGTGTATGTATGTATGTATGTATGTATGGATGTATGTATGTATGTATGTATGTATGTATGTATGTATGTATGTATGTATGTATGTATGTATGTATGTATGTATGTATGTATGTATGTATGTATGTATGTATGTATGTATGTATGTATGAATGCATGTATTTATGTATGTGCGAATGTATGTATGTATGTGTGTATGCATTCAAACATGCATGCATGTATATATTTATATATATATATATATATATATATATATATATATATATATATATTTATATATATATATCTATATATATATATATATATATATATATATATATATATATATATATATATATATATATATATATATATATATATATATATATATATATATAAATGTATCAATGTATGCATTTATGTGTGCGTATTCATGAATGTATGCACACTATTTCCGGTCGTACGTTACCACGAGTGATTTCCGTACATATATGTATGACGTGTATGTATGCATATGTATGCATCTGAATGTGAGCATGCGTCCTGGTAGGGTTATTGTACGTGTTGGTGTGCCTGCACCTGATGCTCTTCTGGCCAGCTAATGATCCAGTCAGCATCAGTGCCATCTGATCACCTGATTCTCGTCAGACCGGCTGATGATTCAGTCAGCATCAGTGCGCCTGATTCTCGTCTTACCGGCTGATTGTTCAGTCAGCTTCAGTGCCATCTGATCACCTGATTCTCGTCAGACCGGCTGATGATTCAGTCAGCATCAGAGCCATCTGATCACCTGATTCTCGTCTGACCGACTGATGGTTAAGTCGGCATCAGTGACTTCAGATCGCCTGATACTCCTCTGACCGGCTGATGGTTCAGTCGGCATCAGTGCGATCTCATCGCCTGATTCTCGTCTGGGCAGCTGACGGTTCAGTCAGCGTCAGTGCCCTCTGGTCGCCTTCTATTTCGTGGTCAAACTGATATGATTTTTGTCTAGGATTACGCTGATAAATCGAGAATCATTTCATTCTTGGGGTAAAACAGCCGGAGTCGCTCCTTAAACATTTCGAATCACTCGGCTTGTTTGCCCTGAACGCTTTAATCGACAGTAAACTACGTAGAAAAAGCTGAACTGCCTCACAGCTTGACTTCAGCAGTTCCTAAGCGCCAAGTTACTAGATAACTTCCATTCATTATTAAGAGCGTTAGTCTTATGAATACGAACCTCAAACGTTCATTTTGACTAAAATAAGCGTACATCTTTCGATTTCCGAAGGGTTCAGAGGCCAATTAAGTCAATGGTACATCGAATACGTGAAAATAACATCTGTTGGTCTTTACGTGTCATCCGACCGGTCCAACTGCTGCGTAGAATGCACACATAGCCAGTGTCCATTACATAGCGATGTGTGGCCGGCTGATAGCCCGCCGGGAAACGCGAGAAGGACACCACGTGCGTCCGTGTCAATAGAGCGCATCTTGCTTCGCAATGAATGACGTAGTTCCAACCGGTATGCTATAAATGCAGACGGCGCCGAGCCTCAAGAAGACACGCCAGTGACCACGGGCGGAGGATTGCGAATCCGGCAGGGGGGGACGGCACGCGGGAAGAGCTACACATCACGAGGAACGACCTATACATCACGGGGGACGACCTATACATCACGGGGACGACCTACACATCACGGGGGACGACCTTAACATCACGGGGGACGACCTACACATCTCGGGGGACGACCTATACATCACGGGGACGACCTACACATCACGGGGACGACCTTAACATCACGGGGGACGTCACATCACGTGGGACGACCTATACATCACGGAGGACGAACTACACATCACGGGGGACGACCTTAACATCACGGGGACGACCTACACATCACGGGGGACGACTTTAACATCACTGGGGACGACCTACACATCACAAGCGGGTGGTAGGACGGTATTTCCCGCACATGAGGAAGGTATATCCCGTGCTAGGAACGGCATGTTTGTCGCCGGCTTCCACTTCTCTTGTATTACTGTGTGTGTTTAGACACGAAAACCCGACGTCTACAATGAACAACTAGTCAGCCATCTATGTCCGGGATTGATCTTCTTCTCCAGGGACCACGGCAGGGGCTGCTGATCGTCTTACGGTCGACGTGGATGACGGCCAGCCCTACCAGGGACGAACAGGGGACGATTTGAGATCTGTCAATAGCGTTACGTCGAGATGACGTGAGGTAAGTCCCTAACGGTGAGTACACAGACAAGTGGGGGATTGTTCACGATGCAGCAGTTCCCTAACACTCGGGCTCACTCACCCGCGCACACCCGCCCGGGCTCACTCACCTGCGCTCACCCACGAGCGGTGTCATTGATCTAAGTTCGACTTGAATATTTCTCCAAAAATGGTGCCTGGGATGGATTGCTCCAGAGGTCGGCTGCTTATGGCTGGCTGGTCGATGGGTTACCTATTATTTAAAACATTGCTCACTCTGGTAAATTTTGCATTTGTTCAGATGGACAAGCGTGTGCCAGCGGAAATGGCTATTGTTTGGAGTGTACTGGTACTAGTGTAGAGGATTGTAATTCCAACGCTAAATGGGTGAAGTGTAGTTCGACTGGGGAGACGGTGAGTCTCACTTACGTCATATCCGTATATACATACCGATAGATCGTTAGGCTTCAATCCTTATTCATACTAGTTAAAGAGACTGTTCAGCCCCAAATAAGGCAATCAGGGATCATCTCGTTATTACATTACTACGATTAACGCAGACGTAAGTAATAACATCTTCTAATTTGTGCCGCAAAGTTTCCATGATGGAAATTACGTTGATAAGTTTTTAACATTATTTTTGACTGGAAATATTCATGATCTACTGTGGAAATCTGTTTTATTCAGTTATGTCGTTCCATCGATAACGGTGCCTCCCTAAAACCATGAACCACACGAATGTTAGCTGTAAATCATAGCGCGCTCTGAATTTACCTCGCTATCGATTTGTATTCTTCCGCTTTAGTTACATAATGTAGATTTCATAAAATCTTCACTCATTCAAGATGTGGGCATCATTGTGCACACATTAGACCGACAAGCAGGAAGGGTAATGTCCGACAACATAAATGGCGACAGCCGAAGTAGCGACTGAAAGTCTGAAAACTTAACATTTTTGGTTTCCAAGGTGCGGTTGCCAAGCAGCTTGCTAGGCAACCTCGTTCCAAATATGGGGCTGAACAGTCTCTTTAACATCAACTGCTCAAGGCAACCTCATGTAGACAGCACCGCGATTGGTGGGTCTATGTTTCGTTCTTCTAGTCCATGTGCGCAGAAAATTCGATGGTGGACAGATATGGCGAAGTGGTTGGCTTCAGCCGGAAGTGCCTCGGACGCGTGGAATGCGAAATGGCGAGCGACTTGACCATGAGTCAATGCTCCGGAGGAGTACCGGCAGCCGAGCAGCTTCCGGTCATGAAGAGATCGACCAACTTGAAGCTCCAGGCTGGACAGAGGGGTAAGTATCAGCCAGGCGTCCGTTACTACCGCGGGCACACTGCAAGGAGGGATGGCTATGATACTGTGGGACTAATTGGGTATATTTTTTTTTCCTTTTGGGCGTATATTTCAGTGCAACAGAAATAATGCGAAATATTCTTAAAATTAGGCATGAATTCATCTTAATGAAGGGGGCAGAGGCTTGTGACGTCACATGTTCGTTGTACTTCAGCGCCATTACGACCCAGTTGGGGTTTTTAATACTAAAGGTTGCCCTCGTTGCCGGGTTTCTTCTCGTGGTTGATTCTGTTGATTTGTGTCGCAGCTCGTCGTGAAGAGGTGGTCGACACGATAGCGTGTACTGCCTGCGAGGATGCTTCCTGCCTGGGTAGAATCTGCTTTTGTATCGTACTATCACTGGGGTGTGCTGAGGAAGGGAATACTTGAGTTGAAATAATAAGAATGTGGCACCGGGTTCGAGCCAGCCACGGGGTTACATAATAGAGTCATAGATTTTTCAAATATTGTTATCAAGTGCTGGGTTTTTTTTGGTATAGATCCTCCCAAATTTACTCAATAGTTGCCAAATGCTACATTATGTGATTAAGTTGACCGTGGTGTGATGTGTGTTTCGGTGGGTGAAGAGTGCCCCATGGACCAACCTCTGCATTGCTTAAAGTGTGGCGCCTTCTCGGAAGCGGCTTGCTGGGTGTCGGGCGATTACGAGAAATGCCAATCGGGAGTAGGTGTTAACTCGTCTAGGCGCAATAGCGCCATACACCTCACCAGTCAGTTTGGACTCATTGAATTGATTTCTGAGCCATCTTCAGAAGGCTTACCATAACCTATCATCTTCTCATGTGTTACAGTAGTCTTTTCATGTGATAACTGACCAACGGAACGAACTGCAATGTTGATTTCAGGACGTCTGTAGTAAGAAGGTTACTACGCAGCCAAGCGGCAGGGTTCACATTGCGCGGGGCTGCACTCCGATGAAGAATTGCCCGGCGGGTTCGTTTGGGGCTGATGGTAATGCCATGTCGTGTGATAAGACAACTGGGGCATGCATCCACTGTGGAGTGGCGGAACCAGAGCAGGCTTTCTCCGACGACAAGCAGGCTAGCATGTGCGGTGCTCCCGGTAATACGCCCCGCTGACCCACGTATCCATGGCTACATGTGTTGGTTCACGTGAGGTCATACGCGTGATGGTCCACTGTTTACCTAATCTTGATTTAGATAACTCTTGTTTTTGCTACACACTTTTTGTGAGATGTTGATCTTATTCAAACATGTTTTGGATGGATGTTATTTGAATTGGTGGGTTTTTTTCGTTTTTCAAAGTTTATTGGATTTTGTTATTGTTCGGCGCCATTTTGTATCATGTCGCTTTCGTTTGATGTAAATTTTCAAAAGTTTTCCTGTGTCAACTTATCATTGATAGAGGGAGTTTTCGTTTGATGTTCTCTGAACTGGACGGTTTCCTAGTTTTAACTTCCTTCATTTGATTGGCTAGAAAGGAAATGCCCAGCTTGTGGAATGTACTTAATAATGACGCCTTGTTGATATCAATGACCTGGATTCAACCAAACGATACATTTTCATGGAGATGACGTATTTGTCCGCAGCCTACTCCACCTGCATGTGCAAAGGTGACCCCCATTGCTCGACGTTTGACAGCGCCAAAATCCCTGACTTACCTGGCACCTGCTGGCATACATTCGCTCGTGATGGCTGCACGGGTGGCCTTCCTAGCTCAGGCAAGCCCGAGATGAACATCGAGATTCAGCTGGACAGCGTGGGGGGTAATCATATCGCCGTGCAGAAGGTCCGGGTTACCTACGACTCGAGGGTGAGTGTTCACCGGGAAGCTGTTAAGTCAGTTTAAACTATTTCCGCCAACTCAGCCCTGATGGTGAGATCTTCTCATATACCCATCGCCCGTTAACGTCCCACGCTGATACGTGTGTTGTCATGTTGACAGGTGGTTGTTATGGGAGCCAAACCAACCGAGTGTACAGTGGATGACGTGACGATGGACTTCACAGAGACTCAGCAAATAATGCCCAACATGAACGTCACCTTGTCGACGAGCAACCCAAAGACGGTGGTCAGTATGCGAGGGTGATGAGAGTTGATGCGAGTCGGTGAGAGAATGAGAAACTATGTTCAGGTGAGAGTTAGTGGGGGCTAAATTCAATCGCTTGATGAGGGACCCATTGAAGGTGGATCCGTAGGTGTCAGAGTATGAACGATGGAATGAATGTATTCAGACGGGTGAACATTCATATTGATAAATATATGCTTATATATTGTTATATATACACACAAACACACATATATTTATACATTTAGTCTGTACGGCGTCTGTATGCTCCAGAAAATGATGCTCCCTAACGGCGTAGTGGTCGAGTGGGATTTCGATCGTCAGGTATCTGCCCACGCGCCCCCTTCTCTACAAAAGAAAATGTGCGGCGTGTGCGGCGATTATGACAATAACCCGGAAAACGATTACGCGTACGGCCCTACGAAAGCCGCTATGGCCGTCTGCCCCGGCAAGAGCGGCGAACTGAAGAGCGTGTCTGGTGGCGAACCGGCTTCAAACGTAAGTAGTGGATGTCGGGTACAGGCCGTGAGAAGGTCTTCTAGGGGTTCCAGACCCCACCCATGTAACCCCTTCCGCCCTACCGCCTCACACACACCCCAATCCGTCCCTAATAAAAATATCGCAAAATTATTGAAAGAAATTGTATTAATTCAAATATATTACAAGAGTACTACCATTTCTTATTTCCCCTGCTCGAGTGAATTGATTTATTCAATTCCGAATACACCCGTGATTCGAAACCCACTCCTCTCCAACCCGATTTCAATTTATATGTGATTATCGACATGAAATGGGACGATTAACTTCAAACTTATCTTGTTTGATCTGCTGCAGGAGAAGACATTTGCCTACTCGTGGGTGAGTTCCGTGCCTGAAGATGACGCGGTCTGCAAGAGCGAGTGCGGTCTGTGAGCCGTCAACCCCGGCCATTAATCCGTCAGGGCGTGGTCAACTCACCATATGATTCATTCTCTCCTCATATTTAACAAAAGATAAATAAATTCATATTGCAAATCACGCCAGCCATCTTTCTTTGTGTGTTTGATTCATCCTTTCTTTATTTTTTTCAAACCGCTACATCATTTTATCCTGTATGCTTAATTTGAACTGGAAGGCAGCTTACACAAATTAAAATATTTGCAGCATGAGCTAGTCAAGGTCCCCTAGCCCTTGGCTGCATGTCCTGTTTACATGTTAATGATATTCAATACTCGCACCAAGGTCTAGGCTAACAAGATCACTTGAACTGAACTAGCATCCTAGATTTGGGATGCTCCAATCAGAAGCCGTGACTCTCGGGTACTTTAGAGTCATTGTCCCTAATTGGTCAGTGTGACATTTTCCGAAGATTCGGTGCCATATTTGTTTTTGTACGCTCCGTTTTAGACCTCTATTCACATGAACTGAAGTATTTGCTGATGCATAACCATGGTAATGATTGAAAAGAAAGCCCCCGATTACGCGCAACAGTCGCATGGAGTGGTATGGAAAGACTTTCAAAAGGATTGTGCGCTCTGCTGCTTGATAGGTCGTGACTGTTTTGTGAACGTGCCTGCTAGGGCGGGGAAATATTTTGCTACTGCTCTCGATGCAATGCTTGGAATGGGTCAGGGTTCGACACCAATGGCTATCCGCTTGCCCGGGATAAGTGATTTGTTATGTCGGACAAGTGACTTGCCTAGTCAACTTGACCAACTTGTGATTTTTATGAGCCTGGCACGCAATACCCCGATTTGTTGTTTCACGCTTAGCGGCACCCTTAATCCCACAGTCGGCGAGAGAATCAGACACACAACTGGTCTCTTTAACTGACTGTATTACGTAAACATATGGTGTCAATTTGAACTTGTGAGACGCCCCATAATTCCAGAAGACATTTCAGTGTGCTCTCATTGGACGCATACCACAACAATGTACATGACGTCACATAAAACGTTGTTTTATGAGCCAGACTAAGGTCAATCCTGGTTTCAACTTTTGCGTTGATTGGTCAAGCAGAGGCTGTCACGAAGATTAACGAACGTGTCTAATGAATATTTGGACGCGCCAGTTTTAGATCTTGTCTTGTCGTAGACTCTAGGGCGAGAAGCGTAGCGTAACTCCTAGAGTCTGTGACGCAGACTACGCATGAGCAGAGCAGGCCTGCTGTAAGGTTCACTCAGTACCCCGGATGTTGCGTCCCCTTCTTTGTTTAACGAAAGCTGTAATAATAAAACCTGTTCAAACACGACTCAATCACCAAGTGCAAGGAGTCATTTGACAACGCCGATGAACAGTCAATATGGACCTTCTCCACCGTTTTTGGAATTTTCTTCTATTTGTCGGTAACAATTCGACACCCAAGTCACCATGAAGTGCGCTGACCAGTCATGGTGGCGGTGGTTGGGGTAGAGTGGGGGGTTGGGGTTTAAACGGACAGGAGAGACGCCCAGATGGACAGCTTCCTGTTACCAGACTAGTGATCAAGTAACGCGTCCGTGCTCACTACTACTGGATCTTATTACAATGACAATGACGTTTATTAGCAATCACGCGCCCTCTAGGAGCATATACAATCGAGTTATTTACATGATTTTGATCAGAGAAGGTGCAACATACTATACAGTGGGAATACAATAAGTGTGCAACTAATTCTACCGCAAAATTAAAGACATTTCAATACAAACGGTACACATTAAGATAAAGCATAGTCACAGGGTTGGATTCCTAAGTGAGACCACTGACCGAGACACCTGAAGCTGAGGGTTGTTGGCCATTTAGAGCCAGTTTTCGAAACTCGAGCGATACCCTTATGAATTTGCCAATGTTTTTATTCAAGAGTTTGTCCTCGTTACTCATCACCCATATATATTTGTCATTGGGTGACAGGTGAGAAAAATTTTTGTTGTTTATGTCAATATCGTTAAACAATGGGGCTCTTTTATTTTTATATTTGGGGCATGTGATCATGAAATGTGTTTCGTCTTCTGTAGCTTGCATTGCGCAGCACTGACATGTTCTATCGTTTGGATTTGAACTGGTTCCCCTCATTGCTTCTATATTTAATGGATGGGAGCTCAGGCGTAGTTGTGACACTGCAGTTCTGTGGTTGATATTGTCTATATTAAGTAAGTATTTCTCGAGTCCAAAGTTTTGTTTGAAAAGTTTGTAGGTTCTCAGTTTATTTCCCCCTTGTCTTCCAGATAGGCTGTTAGTATTATTGAGTTTTTTGTGCCAGAATTTTTCATAGAGAGTTTTCATCGCACCTTCAGCTCTTTTTGCAAATATCTTTATTTTGTTCTCAGGCACGTTAATGTTGTTGTATTGTAGATGTATGTGCTCCAATATTGATGTTAATTTTCCAAACCATGACTTTTTCGTTGTAGGATGTTCCTTTTGACTTTCTATTAGTGCTTCTTTGGCTAGACAGCCTCCAGATTTTAATTTGGTAGAAAGAAAGAACTTTATTGAATTAGTTATGGCATGAAGACTAAGTGGGTGTCTGCCCAGTTCACCCCTGATTCCTATAATCGAGGTGTGTCTTTTCACATGTAGTATTCTCCTGTAGAATTTTAACTCTAACTGAGAAAGTTTATTGTTATCCAGATTTTGTTCGAATGCATTTGGGGATCGTGACTGTGTCAGTCCAATATCTACTCCCCACACTTCAGAACCATACAGTAGTATGGGTTTTATGGTATGATCGAAGATATGCATCATGGTGCTTATATTATAGTTATGACCCAGGAGTTTATTTAGTTTGTATAGGGCCTTAAGGCTTTTATGGGTAGAGGGTATCAACAGAGTCCTTCAGTTTACCATTAGTGGTAAAGTTTATACCAAGATAAGGGTAATTATCCACACACTCAAGTTGGTGGCCTCCATAAACAAAATTTTCCCTGAGATGTGTTCCATTTTGGTTAAATATGATAATTTTTGTTTTGTTCAAATTGACTTCTAGTCGCCATGTCTCAGAATATGCCTTCACTGCATCAATGCAGTTCTGGTGACCCTGCTAGCTGGTTGAAACAAGGACAACATCGTCTGCATATAACAGGCTATTGAGATGTGTTGAACCTATTGTTACCTCATTTGTGTGGCCTTTGTTTTGAATTTGTTCAACTAAGTCGTTTATGTATATATTGAATAAACTTGGACTCAAATTATCTCCTTGCCGAACACCTATGTCCGAGGAGAAAAAAGCTGTGTGCTTTTCATTGTTCACTTTGACACATAGCTTTGTTTTTGAGTACATGTCTTTGATATATCTGTAAAAATAATTATTTATTCCTAGCCTGGCTAATTTGAGAAGCAGCCCTGTGTGCCATACTCTATCAAATGCTTGCCGAAAATCGACAAAGCATGAATATAGTTTTTGGCCCTTTGATTTGGTATATTTATCAATTATAGTCTTCATGGTAAAAATATGATCAGAAGTGCTCGAGTTCTTTTTGAACCCGGCTTGATGTTGTGAGATAATGTTGTTTTCTTCCAAGTAGTTTTGTAATCTCACATTCATGATTGAGTTAAATAGTTTACCAAGAGCACTTGTTACAGTAATCCCTCTATAGTTTTGTGGTTCAAAAATAGATCCTTTTTTGTGAATATTACTTATATATCCCTTACACCACTGGTCTGGGTATAGTCCAAGTGAGTACACTTTGTTGAAGAGTTTAACTATACACGGTAACATATGGTCTTTCGAGGTTTTTATCATTTCATTTGTTATTGCATCTAGACCTGGGCTTTTGTTATTTTTCAGCTTATTTATGGCTTGCAGTGTTTCTTTTGGGTCAATCCTGAAGTCAAGGTTGCTGAAGTTACGGATTGAGAGGAGATTTGAGAGTTCATTGTTCACATCGTTACTTTGAATATTTGGGTCTTTGTTGAGTTTTGTGAGATAGTCAAACCATGCACCTGGTTCAATGTTATTAGCTTTGTTTTTATTTTCCGGTGTTGTTTTTATATCTTCTAGTAATTGCCAGAACTTCTTTGGGTTAGCTTTTTACATCGCCTTTACAAAATGCACACCCTAGCTAACGCTCATTCGTTAACACCCAAGTCACATTGACATTGGGGAGAATATGTGTACACCGTGAGGTGAGCCGTCAGGGTGGAAACCTCCACGACGAAACACGACCGAGGGGTGGTCTTCATTGATATTCAACAGAGTGGGTAGAGTAGGAGGTCGCTCACGCTGTAAAATGTATTTCTGTAAGCGTACAGATACCCTTTCGGGATAGCTTTAGAACATGTTTAACAACAGCTGAACAACTGAGACCAATGAGTGACCTCACAGTGAGTATTCTTAATGTATTCATCCAAGACAATGTCATTACCACCAGCTTTGCTATATTTAAACATTTAACAATTGATTGAATTTCTTCAATACAAATTTTTTTTTGTTAAATTATTCTTGTATAGAGGGATAAATAATCCTGGGGTCAAAATAGTTTCTCATATTATCTTTATTCAGAGGCTATTGAGGGTTAGTTTCTGAAAATGTTTTAAGCCCTATGTTTCCAACCGTTTTGCTAGAGTCACATCATTTATTCATAAGGTCCCAATATTCTTTTGTGTCATTGTCTTTTAAACTTCTTAGCTTGTTTAAGAACCTGCTATATTCTTTCTGGCTTTTTATGACTTTTTTTTATAATCAATGCCCTTAATTCTAAATTCTGCTCTGTACTGTAACTTTTCTAGATCTGTTTTAGCACACTTGATCTTACTTTTAGCCTCGAAGTATTCATTCCTTTTCATTTCACACCCCTTACTAAACCAAGGCTTATTTGGAAATTTTCTTGCACTTTTTATTGTTTTAGTATTCATTATGCTACTCAAAACATCCAAGTTTTGCGCGGTCATAATGAACAGATCACTTGTATCTTTGGATTATATATCTATTTTATTCTGGGTGATAACAGCATGATTTGCGCATCTATCCTATCCAACGGATTTGATTCACCGTTGATATCTACATCATAACGCCCATATGAGGGAAAAAATCATAGCGCACCCGGTCGAAGGCAAAACTCTTTGGGAACACCACAAGTCGTAAGATATGTCATAACGGTAGGTGAATATGATAGTGTTCATAAATCCCAGTGATCTGGAACCGATTGCCTTGTGATGATGAGGATCATGGTTCGACATAGAACTCTGTGACTTTGGTTAATCTGGACGTTCCTGGATAGATGGGGCAAGTAGCTAAGATACCAGCCTTTCCTGGTGGTGTACACACAGCAGCCCAACATAGACGATATTTATCAGATGTGAACACAGGTGGGTGTAAGAGAGCTACAAGTCATTACATGACATCATATTTTATTAGCTGGTTCCATTGTAATCAGAATTCCCTATCACAGACAAAAACTGTCCCATAACCCATACTGGTTAGATCTGTATTCTCGTCAGAAGCAAGGCCCTTCGCCATAAGCTATAACAAACCATAGTAACTCCACACAAGGAGCGTATAAATCGTATATACAGGCGGATCTATATTATATATATAATATCATATCAAAGCGAGTACACAGTGACTAACTCATCTCCCTCATACTAGTCACAGACACTATTGAAATGAGGTTATCTGCGATTAGTTCCCCAATACGGTTGGTTTCATCTCTAATACAACCACGCTAAGCAACGGAAATCAACACTATCTACCTGTTGGACAAGTTCATTTCTTCACAATCTGTAAGCATGGAGGTATTGTCAGGATATGTTAGGGCATTCACATTGTTTGTGTCAATCGAATACATTGTAGCAACATACAACAGGCAACTGCCCACACCATTGATATACACCATCAATGCACACCATTCATATACATTATTAATGCACCTCATTAGTGTACACCATCAGTTCACATCATAAATGCACACCATTAACAAAAAACCGATAATGCACACCATAAGTGTACACCATTAATGCACGTCATCAGTGGACACAATGAACACTATTAAAAGATGCTACCAAAATACACAATTAACCGTCTCAAAAGATGCTAATTATGACCGTGGTCAATGCAATTTGTTGCAGCAGGTTCTGGCAAAAGAAACTTAAAAGTCTGTCACAAGAAGACGCGATGCATTCCGGTAACATTTCCAAGAGTCTGGAGCACATGAGAGCATGGATTGAGGCTGACCAGACGTCAAACTCTACACCAACTTACAACGCGTCTCTAACGATGACCAGTAATATATCAATGCTTTAAGCTAGGGCCAAATGAGGTCCAGATGAGAGTGCCGATTGACACACTGATTTAGATGTGAGGATGGCAGCCAGGGTTAGGTATGGTGACCTTATATCAAACTGTCCCTATACATGTGGTGGCCATGACATCCAAGGGAGAATAACTTGATGACAGCAGTAGACAGTGAACGGCAAATGAAAGGTTGGGTTAAGTTAACCCTCTCTACTATCATCTGCATTTCATGCAAAAACAACAATAGAACAGCATGGAATACGGTACAACAATAAAAACACCAGCACCTATCTGGCGCGTTTCATCTCAGACACAAGATCTACCAACAGACTTGGTGTATGCTATGTAGAAGATTGAACTTGGGAGTACTGATACAATAGTAACGACAATACCACCACCTGCCCCAGTCATTATACACACAGATCAAACACCAACGTTCACAACACCAGTCTGCTGTTAAGGAGGTTTTCGCAGAAAGCAACAGACTCCGCATTGTTGAAATAACCTCTGACATAACCCAGGAAGCACTTCACATCCTGTAAGAGATTCTTTTCATTTCAAACAAGCCACATTGTCCACCTGACCTCATATCAGTCGATGACAGGCAGGTCGATTGCACCATGTGACAGCAGGCAACAGGAGAAAAACTAGTAGAGGCAGGAGACGGCCCAGCTAACCGCGGGAAGTACAGACATCACCACATTCAGGCTAACAATTCATGTATGATAAGCGAAGCTCTGAGGATTTAGGATAATGCGAGTGCCAGTATTCAGGAAGCGTCCACCTCCAAGTTGGTGTTCACACACATAGTTCTGCACCTCAAACTATATACAAGCAAAGCCAGCCTAGAGAGACATGGACACATTGAGCAGGTGTATATCAAACAGGCTCCTGGGGTATATTTGTGTAGGGGGGTGGGGGTGGGTAGAACTGAAGGCGACCCATGCCTACATCCTCCATACCATCATAGTCACTGAGGAGCTGCTGCTGGTCAGTGACCTCCTGTGGGCCAGCTGGCGCCACCTGGTGTGAGGATGAGGGTGGTGAGGAGCTGCTTCGACGTCGACTCCAACATGAGCTGCTGGAGCCGTGACGACGCATCAGATTGAGAGCCGTAGCCAGGACTGAGACAGCTGCTGCAGCTGTCACCAAGTACATTCCCACACTAAAATCCACGGTCGCCTTGCTGTTGGCATGGAGTCGAGTAAGAGTCTGGAATGCTTCAAGCTGCTCCGTAAACCAGTAGCAAAGGCCGCAGTTGATCACACAGAAAATCACTGCAAAAAAACACAGAACCAGTTGACTAAAAGTACCTAAAGATAGCGCTTACATGGGGTGATCCTAAAGATAGAGCTTACTATATCTTTAGCATCAACTCATGTAAGTTACATGGGTTGATGCTAAAGATAGGGCTTACATTGGATGATGCTAAAGATAGATTACATGGGTTGATGCTAAAGATAGATTACATGGGGTGATGCTTAAGATAGTGCTTACATGTGGTGATGCTAAAAATAGTGCTTACAGGGGTGATGCTAAAGATAGAGCTTGGATGGGTTGAAGCTAAAGATAAGGGCTTACATAGGGTGTTTCTAAAGATTGGGCATACATGGGGTGATGCTAAAGACGGAGCTTACACGTGGTTATGCTGAAGACAGCATTACGCCGAGCTATCTTGATGGCGTGTCTTGTCGGTCCTAAGAGGTCGGCCAGGAAGGCGATGATAGCAGAGATGATGGCCAGAAAACCTAACATAATGATGATCTTCATGATGTTGACCATCAAGTTGGTAACACAGTCCTCGAGAACTGGAACATACCCACAGGTGTGTGAGAATTAGAGAAAAAAACACACGAGGTAACGCACTAGTCTTCAATGTAAATTGGTTGTTTCTGCCTCCAACAACCATCTGACTCAGAGGATGCAGGGCTCATCCTTAAGAAGAAAGACTACATACATTATGAAATACTATATTAACCAACACATAGGTGACAAAATTAAGAATACAAATTTAGACAAGGAAAGGGGATGCTTGTATATGAGATGCAGAGTTTATGGTGGGCCCTTTAGTATGAACGATTAGTTGTAGCAATTGATACCAGGTACTTATTGAGGGGCTAGGGTACCCAGTGATTCTGCTGGTGGGCAAGTGAACAGTTGCTTGTTTCTTCTCTGAGTGGATGACCTGATTACTTTGCTAATGGCAAGACCTATCTAGAGTAAGCACTGACACAGTGAACACCAAACTGATACACCATCAGTAAACATTGGAGCCCAGATGCTTATGCCAGTTTGGATTGTGAAGATTGCTTTGTCCCTGATGATTTCACACAATATGCAAATTTCTTGGCACTATTGCAACATCAGAATTGGAAGAAATATGACGGGTCGTGTCTTTACAGTAAACACTTGTCATAAGGGACAAGGGGGCACAGGAAGTTTGTGTCTACCCTACATATTATCCATGCGCATATATTGAACCTTGAATGTGTTAAGAATAGTGACTTGTTTCATCAAACAATGCCATTGCTAATATATAAACTCAGACATTTAACAAAATCTGAAAAAGCTCTCTGGCCTGTTAAGTCTTGTACCCCATGTATTTTTTCTTCAATTTTTCCCCAGCTCAAATCTCAAGGCAGAAAAGGGTGTACAAATAACACATTCAACCTATACTAGAGTACATGTGGCAGTTAGAAAAGATCAGAAAACAAAAGGACTCACCGACGGATGAGCTGCTGTAGGTGGAATGAACGGTGGAGTGTTCCTTAGAGGTGTACTGGAACTTGCCTGCTGCCATGAAGTTGCTGACTCCCAGGTAATTGACAGTTTGTGCTGTCCCTGTCTGGGAGTCAAGCTGACTACATCCTCCTCCCCGCAGGTAGAACCACTGGGGCTCAGCCATGGCAGTGCACAGGAGCATCAATACCACCATATTGACCACCGCACCCAGCATATTGCCCTCCTTATTCTTGAATCGAAAGAACGTCCTATGTCTGTGTCTGGTGGTTGACGAACGCTGTCTGTAGGGGCCGGGGGTATAACTCGGGAGAGGGGGCATGGGGTAGGGCGGTGGCTGGCCCTCAGCTTCTCCGGGGTCAATAGGTACATCATCACTGGGACTGGTCGCTTCATCTGTACCAGGCATGGCTCTGTGATGTGGGTTATTAGGCTGGCCACTTGACATGAAGTGCTGAAGATTCAATGATTCGACCTGAAAATGTATCCGCCTGTAATATGATGTATCTGAAAGCAGATAACCTTATACAGATACAGTGTATTCCATTTTTGCATCAACCACCCCACATCCTTAGTCCATGTATTTTGTGGGAGGCAGGGGAGGATGAAAAGACACTCTCAAACTGATCATACCAGATGTAAAGACCCATCACAAAGAACAACACTGCATCTCATTTTCCAAAGTGTACCTCAACATGGCAGCTTTTACAACCTTTTCTGTAACTCAACACCTTACCAACCAGCTGATCTATGTTGCATTTATTACAAGCTGTTTAAGGCAAACACTTTTACTGAAGCTTAATCCACGTCTATAATGAAATATATAAATTTCTTAAAAATGAAAGCATTTGTACAAGTTTGAAACTTTACCTAATCTTTAATCACACCATCTTAGGGAGTCAGTGTTAAAATATCACAACCCATTCTTTTCATAAAAGAAAAGGAAAAAAAATCTCACCAATGAATTAGTTCTAATTAAAATTCTAATTGTCATAAGAAAAATCACATAAATTGTGAACAAAGGAATATCAGGCTTCAGTGTTCATGCGTTCACTTGCAATGGAGAAACCTGTTCTTAACCCGAAAACCTAGAGGCAAATTGGTCAAAATGGAGATTCAAGTAGAAGAATTTATGAACCATTCAAATGGATATTACAAATAGCAAAATCTAATTCTGCTTCATAATTCATATTGGCCAACAAACGATCCTGCCGTCCATCCTTAATAAGTCAGTAAAATGATCCAAACCATATAGCTCTTTTGAGGAAGGTGTCGCCAATGTAGAAAATTCTCTCACAAGACCTTACCTTCACGATAAGGGCAACTAGGTCAAAAGTTATGAGGAATAAATCTAATATAAATTGACTAATCTGTGAAGTGTATTATCAGGCAGATGATGACAATGATGGTATCATAACAACTCCACAAATTCTGCACTGTCATTTACAACAACGACATGCAAGAGACTGGTTTTTGACACAGGAAAATACAGGGAATTCTTCCCATCAGAATAAGGAGTGAAATTTCGCCGAAAAGCTAATGGAATATCAAGTGTTCTCCCAGATAGCAATTAAATTCAGTCAATACTTTCACTGTTGGTGGCTTCAAATTCTTCTCAGTACATATTTTTAACGTGATAAGTGATGATATGTTAAGCATGTTTGTCAATCTACCGTTTAAAGTGGGTTTTCCTGTTAGACCAACAAGGTAGTAGACAATAAACTGTAAACGAGGAAGTGCAAACATTACGAACCTTGTCATGTTGAATTGATTCGCAAACATCTGTTCACCTGTACACCATGTACTCAAACAATAATTTTCTTATCACGTTAATCACATAACTCACCTTCTATATGTACAATACCACTCTAACAGACGAATAAACAACGGGAGCACGTATTTTCGTCAACTCCTACTAAATAAACACCTGACACTTTATTTACTTTAAGTTCAGACGAGGTTGTCTCTGTAGTTTCGTACAAAATATTGCGATACTATCCGCTACATTGACGAGCAATAAGTCTATAATATATAGTTAATTCAGAGATATTCTATTTTAAGAAGAGTATTACCGTCTTATCTTATCCCACAATCAATCAGACCGATACGAAACTAAAACTCAAATTGAACCATGGCAGTGCGAAATCACGAATGCCACCCTGCGCGGCGAGTCCGCTGTTGTACCCCCGGGGGGGTTCTCTCCTTGGGAAACAAAAACCGGACCATATCTTTACCAAGCCAAAGTTTACATACCAAATCCTCTGAAAAAAGACCCATTCATATACATTTTTTTTAAAAGGGTCACCAATACATATACCAAAATTTAATGATCCCAAATCATATCTAGACTACATCGAGGAGCTACAAGGGACCCATCGATATACCGAACTATCGATTCAGAATGAAAAAGTACGTTTAATAAGGCTGCCAATTTTGCATACACGATCGCACTGGGATTCTCACACCGTTCCCACGCTCGACGACGTTATCAACTGGGCAACTTTGATTATGTCAAGGTGCTGACAGCAATTAGGCAATTCTCTTTGGGATGGATGGTTACCGGCTTGGGCTAGAGGGGTAGGCAACCTGAAATCCCTCCTTGTCGCATCTGGGGGAAATCACTGGTCCCGGAAAGGGAAGGAGAATGTACGGACCTGACCTTTCTGTTTGCTTATCATGCCATAAAACTTGTCTCTGAAAAACACGACCCCGATGGCAGCTGGGGTTGGCCACCATTGACCCAGGGGACCCGAGCAAACGGTGCGCGGACATATGCTCACAAGACAAATGCTCACAGGACAAATGCTCACAAGACAAATGCTCACAAGACAAATGCTCACACCCTTAACAGATTTTCGGACAAATGCTCACACTTTTTTTTATATATAATCTTTATTATAACAGTATAGCATAAATAGATTGCATAGCATAAATCAAGAAATTGAATAGCATAAATGGAGCAATGAATACAACATCTGTGTTGTAGCCAAAACGTAGTCCTTGAGTAGACCTTCAGCAACTGTCCAGAATGAAGGATGATGATGTCCAACTAGTTTGAAGAATGAGGTGTACCATCCTTCACAAGCGTTACTAGTACGGGAACGGCCCTCCAGGGTGGCTTGGTTAACATTCCAAACGGGAATGTCGTAGCGTGGTGGGAGATGGCGAACACGGAGTGGTGGGAGGGGAACATCGTGCTGAGCTCTTGGAGGATGGCACGGCGGTAGGACCCAGAAACGTAGGTGGCATCGAAGTACACAACTAAAGCCTCCATCCCCTCAGGTACCCGGTCCTTCAGAAACTCCATTCCTTCCTGCACCTGGTCCGGAGGAAGAAAGGCTAGGCCATCAAGCATACCACAGAAATGCTTGACATCGTCATCCATACGGTAAAGCTCAGTCTTGCCTAGGTCCTGAATCTTCCTCCAGGTGCTCTCGGTGAGGTGGTAGAAGCCTTAGCTCATGTATACAGATTAGCTTCTAACGAACGCTATCACCTGAGGTGATTTTAACGGTTCGATTCTAACACGCTTTAGTGCTGAGACGAACTGTGAAAAGAGAGGTGATTCTAACGGTTCGATTCTAACACCCTTTAGTATTGAGACGAACTGTGAAAAGAGGTGTGACAAGTGAGAACATTTGATGTTACACCTTAGATTATTTACATAGGCAACAAAGCTTTGTCATAAAAAGATGTCACACATTCTCCTATATCTACAAAGACTTGATAGACCACAAGCCAATAATCAGAAATATATAAAAAATATATATATAAAAAAAGGTGTGAGCATTTGTCTGAAAATCTGTTAAGGGTGTGAGCATTTGTCTTGTGAGCATTTGTCTTGTGAGCATTTGTCCTGTGAGCATTTGTCTTGTGAGCATATGTCATGGAATCGAAATCACGCAATATTGAGGCTCATACGTTAATTAAAGACATCTTGCTATTCCTGTCTGTCATAATACTGATCCATTTGTATACCCATTGCAAAACAATGACCCATTGCTATACCTCGCTGTCAAAAATACGGACCCATTGGTATGCAAGGTCATTGCAAAAAACCGACCCATTGCTAGCCCTGGCTTTAAGAAATAACGACCCATTTGTATACCAAAATGGCAGAAAACCGACCCAAATTGGCGGCACATCCCTAGTAACCTTCACATAGTGAGAACCCCCCCCCCCCCCCCCCGTCCCCCCTCCTCCGGGTACGGTACCACTCGAATGAAACATACATCGCCACGCAGATCACACGAATGCGCGACCGCTTGGTCTTCCTGGCCACAGACACCCTGGGGGGGTGGGGGGGGTGGGGGTGGGCACTTGGCCTTATTCTGGATAGGGGTGTGCCGCGGGACCTCGAAAACCCGTACCCGTCGTAAAAGGTCAAAATGGCCAAAAGCATACCCCGTCGTACAAGGTATTATGCAAAAAAAATATAACCCGTCGTACAGATTGAAGCTAAAAAAACATACCCCGTCGTACAAGTATGAGGCCAAAAAAACCCGTCGTACAAGTCGGGAGGCCGAAAAAACTTACCCCGTCGCGCGGCACATATATACTACCTCTATACACATAAGTGCCCCCCCCCCCCCCGCTACTCCCCTACCTCCCCCCACCCCCCCCCCCCCCGGGACAGCCACTCAAGTTATGAAACGCTCTCTCGCTTCTACTTCTAATGTATATAGATATGCTAGATGCTAGAGAGGAGGGGCGTTTTGTGGCTTGTGTTCCTGACGAATATCTTTCCCCCTTTCCGATGACGACCCTTTTTAGGCGGAACCATAGGAGCTCGGTTCCCGATTCCAAGCGCCGAATTAGCGTTATGATAAAAACACGATTATATATTTAAGAATATTTTGTCCAAATTAAGAAGCTTGGTCACAAGAAAGCCTTCCCATTTAATGGAAACTGCGTATTTAGAGGTCTACGCAAAGTTCTAAGACCACGACATTTTTTAGTCCGAAATATCAGATATGATCGACCTCACTCGATTTCACAATCTGAGGGTATCAAAGGACGTCTTTGGGTGTTTACTTGAGAGGGGTGCTGTCATAAAATATGAACATCGAGTGATATTTGGCTTCCAGAAGCCGATGCGTAAGAGAGAACGTTTTTGGCATCGGACACGGGGAATATTCCTGGATGCATTTTACGCATGCGCGTGGTTATTCGTTTCGCGTCCTTCGAATAAGTAAGAAGGGCATTATGGTATTGCATCATCGCGAACGTATCCGGTCAATGAGTGCAAAACGTGATGTGTATGACTTTAAGGAACGCGTAAGCTTTATAAGCCCATGCACGTCTCGGTTAACCGCAAATGCAATCCAGATTCTCTAGCTACTGCGTATTGCGGAAGGATCTACAGGCCTTTTGTCATCACGTATATGATTGATGCTGAGCCCAGATTTGTTTCGATATCGGCTTGTTAGGACTACTAATGGTACATCAGACACTGGTTGTTATCTATCGAGATAAACAGATAACGAGCAGCCACTGTAGAGATGAAATAGGCGAGCCCTGCCTTTATGTGATATTCATTAACTTTTTATCAGCCTACCAGGAATACGGAGTGCTATACAACGAGGTGAGTGTTTGAAATGGGGCTGTGAAATTACATACATTGACGTCTCCTAGAGGGGGTTGACGCTGACGCTTTAATGGCCGAAAATGTACATGATGGGACTGTATTTGTTACACAGTCTAGCGCGCAATAGAGACTAGGTCGCTAGAGTCGCACTAAGTGTATAGAGTAGTATATATGTGCCGCGCGCGGGGTATGCTTTTACGGCGTGTGGTCATACTTGTACTACGGGTTTGTTTTTCACTGCAATCTATGCCAGTTATACGCATAATGACGACGGGGTATGCTTTTGGCCATTTTGACCTTGTACGACGGGTACGGGTTTTCGAGGTCCCGCTATTGATTTCACTGGAAATACCAGACCAATGATCAGGGACAGGTACGCTAATCGCCCGACGCTGTGTACCCGTTCACCTGACAGCATGGTTCCTCTCCCCTTTCTCTCACCACAGGCACTTGGGGTTAGCCATTAACACATTGAATAATGACCCCACCCCCATGATCACACGCTGTAATAACTGATTACAGTCCGTGTTTATGTGTGTGGAGCCACAGGGAATTGCATTGGCCTGCCGTCTACTATCTTCTATGTATACATTGATCGTCTGCCCGTCGACCGGGGAAAACAAATCGCGAGCTCTGATTGGAGCACTTATTTAGATTGTCCAATCAGAGCTCGCGATTTCTTTGCCCCAGACGACGGGCAAACAACTTCCGGGTACAGTAGACTCCAGGGGTTCGCTACGCTTCTCGCCCTAGAGTCTATGATAAGACAAGGTCTAAAACTGGTGCGTCCGAATATTTAGTAGACACGTTCTTTAATCTTCGTGACCAATCAAGTACAGGTTGTGACCCGGATTGACCTTAGTTTCGCGCGTCTGGCTCATGAAACAGGCTTGTGATACGCACCCTCGGTTTTATATGACGTCATGTACATTATTGTGGTCTGCGTCCAATGAGAACACACTGAATGTCTTCTGGAATTATGGGGCGTTCAAAAAGTTCAAATTGGCACCACAACAAGCGCTTTTTTAATCAACGATCTTGTTATAATAAGATACCCGACTCGGCAATTCGCCCGACAAGTTCCGTGCTACCGTGTAGGCAGCGCCCCCTACTTTTGTGGAAGCTACTCGACGCGCAGCAACCAACCAACTTCGTTTTGACTTGCGAGTATGTCTGACTGGAAGTCAAACACAAATGGGCATTTCTGCGCGCTGCATTTAACTGTTTGAATTGACGAAGGCCTTTCGAACCAGGAAGTGAATGTTCTGGCTGTATTGCCAGGAAATTAAGAGAAAAGTTGTGTGCTACATGCAGAAACAAAATTTATGAAGTCAATAATATACATGACACTGCATATGATTTTGTTCACCAGAAGAATTACCAAAATGCAAAGGAAGGGCTCATTGTCCCAAGCGAATCACTAGTAGATACATTATGCAGGCTTGAGGAACATTGCCTCAAAATCATTGACACATTATTATACTGCAAGTGAAAATCAGGGTTGTAACCATTCTTGGTAAAGAGGTCCCATTAGAGCAACTCCAATGTGAATCATGCAAGTGCCATGTTGCTGTAATATGTATTATGGTGAACATCAGGTTGCTTCATTCCCTGTGAGAGGCTAACCGTAAATTAAGGGACCATAAGGAGAGACAAAATCTAGGACATTGAAATTTCCCCACACATGAAATTTTTGCTCTTATTTGTGTTAATTGCTGTTGTGCGTGTAGAGTTCCGTAAAATATCGATGTTTATTTATACCATTGATGATCTCATTTCATTTGTGGCTGGACTAAGTAAGCTATTTACACAGAGATTTTTAGTGTATAACCGCGTTGTACAAAACCCTTCTCGGGTCAGGCATTCGCTATAAATTTAAATCACTGCGTTGTCATCACCTTATATATATATATATATATATATATATATATATATAGATATATATATATATATATATATATATATATATATATATATATATATATATATATATATATATATATATATATATATATATATATATATATATATATATATATATATATATGTATAGTTAATAATGATTAGATTGATGCTGCATCGATGTTTTTTGCTATTTCTTGAAATAATGCATTTTTATATTGTTACTAAAAATAAACAAGAATACATGTAACAGTACTTCATAATAAAATGATATGTCTGCACAGGGCAACTCATCAACCGACAATGCAGCTTGTTGATTCGGTGGAGGTACGTCTGGGTGACCAATCAAATATCATTTAATCGGGAAAAAATGGGCATGTCTTCAAATCAACTTCTCATATTCCATCACAAAGATGACCACTAATGACAAAAACAATATCATTCAGATTAATTAAATATGGGTAGACTAGACGTCAGACCGGAGCTAAAACAGGGGTAGATTTAGCCCTACAGGACGTCTGAGTATGTAAGTATATCACCGTCCGTTCGGGGTTAGGCCTAGGGTAGACATTGATATGTGCGTACTTCGTTCAAACGTTGATAAAAAAATATTGTAGTGAATAAATCGCCACACAAATTGATAAAAAGATATCAATAGTAATTGGCTTTTGTTTTTTGTATTGGCTCTGTAAATTTTATAAATACATCGGTAATTTGTGTACATAACGTCACCGATCGATCTTTTGGCATTGAGCCACGCTTTTGTTTACATTTTAGCTTCCACGAAACCAGGCGGCGCGCTGGTCGCGAGCTTCACAACGGAAACGTCCGAGTCGGGTATCTTATTGTAACAAGATCTTTGCTATAATTGCTTAGCTGCATGATGGTATGTTCACGTAATACAGTCAGTTAAAGAGACCAGCTGTGTGTCTGCTACTCTTTCTGACTGTGTGATTAACGGTGCAGCTCAGCGTGAAACAACAAATCGGGGTGTTGTAGAATGTGTGCCCGGCTCTTAAAAATCTCTCGTCCGGTTGGACAAGTTGACTTGGCAAGTGACTTGTCTGACATGACAAATCACTTGTCCCGGCAAGCGGACAACCATTGGTTATTTCATGTTAAGCAAGAGAATATATTCAGTTCTGGTGAAAAGAGGTGTAAAATGGAGCGTACCAAAACAAATATGGCGCCGAATCTTCGGAAAATGTGACACTGACCAATGAGAGACAATGACTCAAAAGTACCCGAGAGTGACCGAGAGACACGGCTTCTGATTGGAGCATCCCAAATCTGGGATGCTACATCGGCGCAAGACCTCATCCTAGCCTAGACCGTTGGCGAGACTATTGAATATCATTAACATGTAAACAGGGCCCGCCGGGGACCTTGACTATAAAATAAGGTTTGAACTCGAAAAAAGGACTCTTTTGGGCGGATGGTTTTGTTAGGTAGGGGCTGCGGGCGCGCCAGGCTTGTGAACTACTAAAGATGGTTTAGGTAAGAGCTGGTGAAATCGTTGTCGTATACATAGAAGAAAGGCCAATGCAAATCCCTGTGTGTGGGCTAAGTCGTTCTGTCCTTAATCCGGTTTTGCCAACTCATCTCATTTCTCCGGAATCCGGCTATGCCTGTTGAAGAACCCGACATTCTGTTCTTTATAAAAACTCTACGCTGGATGCGCTGTTTGAGCCGCGTGGCGCACAGGGCTTATTGTTGGCGCGGCAGTTATCTTCTTACGATTTAGCCACCCAGGCATTCGTGAACGGGACTAAAGATCCACCAGTCCATTGTAGGACAGAAGATTTATGCCACCCATAAGGGTAGCTGGTTCGAGATCAAACACTAAATAATTTGTCCCCCACACTTTTCGACAAAAGAGATCAAACACTCATGTCCCAGAAATATATTCATAGAAGATAATTGCGGAGCCGTTAGCAGGCCGGTGTTGCCTGTAATGCAAATCCCTGTATTTAATGATGTGTGGAGCAAGTCGTTCTTAGCCCCTTAATCCGTGTTTCTCTCTCCGGCCGTTATGACGCCAACTCATCTCATTTCTCCGGAATCCGGCTATGCCTGTTGGCTATCAGAACCATTCTTTGATGACAAGATATCTTCTGACATTTGTTTGAGCCGCGTGGCGCACAGGGCTTATTGTTGGCGCGGCAGTTATCTTCTAACAATTTAGCCACCAGCTGAGAATGATTAATTGATGACAAACAGAGCAGCGCTTTCCTTTCACATCACCCTTATCGCGATTATGACTGCACGACGTTATCTTTGCGCTGATGCTTACTTTTTTGCTTCATTTCCGAGCCAACAGTGCCAAAAGTTTTATTAGATCGTGAGAACCTCAGCGCTTCAGAATGATGCTCACAATCACCCAATGTATGCCACCCTTTATCGCGATTATGACAGTTTGCACATATCGTTATCTTGCGCGGCGGTAAAGGTTACATATAGCTTCTTCTCATCAATGTTGTGTACTTACGTAAATATATATGTCGACAAATAAGTGGTAATCTCCGCTGTCAAAGACGCGTCGATATGATACTTCACCCACTTTACAATTTGTTAGCAGTTTCATTTTCACTCGCCATTGGCGCAGCCAACGATGCAGACCAAAAGTTTATTAGATCGTGAGAAAGCGATGACTCATAATTGTAGGATAACAGACATTTCAGAATGATGCTCCAATCGACCGTGCACATGACCCTTGTATTGTCATTTTTAGTTACAAGCTCGGACATAACTCCATTTTAGAGATAACATCGACATGGATTAGGACCTTGTTTTGCGAGGAGTCGAAGCTGGTCGTAACTCCATTCACCATCG
Source organism: Urechis unicinctus (assembly GCA_034190875.2). Taxonomy (NCBI): domain Eukaryota; kingdom Metazoa; phylum Annelida; class Polychaeta; order Xenopneusta; family Urechidae; genus Urechis; species Urechis unicinctus. The sequence continues at coordinate 60,685,889 of CM067351.1, read as the reverse complement.
TTAGTATCAGGACGCTGATTAAACCCCATGCGTCATAAAAAGCGTTATCAAACACGATTTTTATCGTAGATGAGCGGTCAGCGTACTGCGACGCTGTTTTTAAATGAACTCTTTATACTAACTTGGTTGATTCCTTGTATCGTAGGAGGCGCAGAAGGGTGGACGTGCTTTAGGGGGAAATTCCAGCCCGTCCAAATCGACGACTCATCCGTCCAGTGGACGAAAGGACGGGTCTCTGGCTAAGACCCTGAGTACCACACGAATATTAATTAATACACCGTCTGTGTCATTTTTGTTTCAGACATATTTCATCCAGAGCGCATCTTATCCACCATGATGGCCAGGGTTACTGCGCGATTGCTACTTGCCAAGGATTCCCACACAATCCTGAGCCAAGCCGTGCGCCAAATGATCCCCTATGCGGCTTCCCATAACGCGCTTATCACTAGCATGCCCCAGGTAAATAGTGACCACTATCAGTTCCGTGACAGAGCGATAAGTGATTTTTTTTAATCTGACACAAAGTGGGAATTAGAGCGAGGAACGATTTGGATGGGGAAGATGCCCAGGTCTGATCTGTACTTAACCGCAGCTCGGTGGAAAATGCATTCGTACTCCACTATGCGATGCCGCACGTCATATACTATTATGCACCAACTTACACCCCAATAGCTACTGATGGATTTTCTCCATGTAGGTTTACGCATACAGTACACAAACTCAGTCACTAAACAACAAAGCAAAGGAGAGCATAAATTTAGAACCACACATTCAAGAAAATCTGAAAAAGTTCCGAGAAGGTTCCCACGAAAACGTGTCTGTTCCGGAAGAACTTCAACACTTCAAGTAGATATAATTCATTTCACTCTGTGAAAAAAAAAACCTGGTTTTCAACGACTTTTGTCTCACTCATTTAGTCGACACAAAAATCTGATTCATCCCTTTGATTGTGTCAAAAGAAAATCAACAGAAGAGGGCGTCAAGGGGAACGGACCGGAAGAGGAAAAACCTCCCATGGGAGCAGTAGCCTTGCCTCATCCCATCTGGTAATTAACTACCAAACCTACCTGCATACACCCAGACCACGTGTCGGGTGCTGAAGTTGCAACTCGTGCTCGTTCGACATTATGTAGGCATTTCATATATAGCATCCCATGGATCAATATACACAATATAACTTTGCCATCTACAGGTCTGAAGAAGAGTTACACAGCGTCCACGTCACGCATCGAAATCCTGAAGGCATCGTCGATAAAGTCAGAATTATTGTCATGAATTGTTGATGAAATAAACCTGGCTCGTTTCGGATCAGTCAATTTGCATGTGGCATTTTTTTTTTGCAGATTGCTTACATGGGGGTTAAATTCACAAGAGGCTGTTACGATTTCGTATCTGGTTACAGCAGAGGGAGACAAGATGAAAAGATGTGGGTCAGGTGAGAGGCAAAACGATAACATTTACTCGTCTCCTACTTCGCACGCCACAGGATGATTCCTGTATCTACTTGTCTCCTGTGTGGTGTCCAAGCCCTTTTAAATTTTGGTTATTCTCACCTCTGTGGGAAAAAAAAGATTCAGTCAAAGCCTGCTGATGACAAATTTCGAAAAGCCCCCTTGAGCTGCAATACGTTTGTTTTAATCAATCTGTTGTCATGACAGCCGCTTGTGTTTCCTGGAGACCGTCGCTGGGGTACCCGGGATGGTGGCCGCTATGGTTCGCCATCTGACTTCTTTACGGAAAATGAGAAGGGACCATGGCTGGATCCATACCTTACTGGGTCAGATTAAGTTGCATAAATCACAGTCATAGAAATTTTTCAATCCGTCAATATTTAACCCTCAGAACAGCGAGACGCATGACCTCAAAACACACTCGTGCATTACGTACATCCACACTAAATTCACATGCTTGTACGTGAATACAAACCCAGAACGAACCGTTGTCAAGCACGCTCACAAAAATATATACATACATGCTCATACAGACGCACACATGCGCTCAATTATTCGCGCATACATAATATATTTTCACTTCCATGATTGAGAAGATGCTGTCATGTGTCCACAGAGGAGGCTGAGAACGAGCGGATGCACCTGATGGTGATGCTGCAGCTGAAACAACCCTCTCTCTTCTTCCGACTAGGAGTCATGGTTACCCAAGGTAATTGTTAAGTCACCCAACCACTCGCACTCACCCTGTTGTCAACAACAGAGGGAGAAAATCAACATACATCTAGGTGTGGCGGGGGTATTTTTCTCGTGGATGTACATTGTGTATTGATCTGGTGGATGTATTTGTAGGTGTATCCATCTTGTGGACGTAATTGCAATTGTACTTGAATGTACTTGCAGGTGCATTATTCTAGAAATGTACTTGCAAGTGTATTCATCTCGTAGATATATTTGCAGGATTAGGTATATAATTAAAGTACTTGCATGTGTATTAATCTAGCCGGTGCACTTGCACGTTGTATTTATCCTTTGGGTGTACTAGTTGGTGTATTTATAACGAGTATGTACTTGCAGGTGTATTTGTCAGCGGGTTTAGCGTCGCCTATATGCTCAGCCCTCGGCTCTGCCATCGTTTTGTGGGATACCTGGAGGAAGAAGCAGTGATCACATACACCAAGCTACTCAAGGTACGACCGCATACTGTATACAGCTCCTTATTTACACCGTAAACCAACCCTACGGACTCTTCTGATCCCATCTACTCCTTTCATAACTCGATATGAGCGAGGGTGCCATGTAAATGAGACCAACTCCTTGTATTTTATCGAAGCTGAAAGACATTCATTTATGTGCCCTAAATGACTGATCAAAATTGGGTTTCAGGAAATCGATTCGGGGGCGATGCAACACTGGAACACATTACCCGGCCCTGACGTGGCCATCAGTTACTGGAAACTAAGAGTAAGTACTTGCTGGAAAATTTTGTAATCCATTTGTTGGCAGCAGTTGGCTTAAGTTCGGGGACGGGTTGGGCGGTTCATCGCAAGGAGAAGACACGGAACGCAAGTTGTACTCGATGGTTGTAACACGATCATGAAGAAATCGCATGGTTCATTCCGATCATACTTAGGATGCCTGGGTCTGTTCGGCTCGGAAATGTTTTAACCAGTGTGTGTTTGGTTGTCATGTGTAACCTGTGTATGTTTGGTTGTGTTGTGTAACCAGTGGTTGTTTGGTTGCCATGTGTAATAACCAGTGTCTGCTTGGTTGTATTTTGTAACCAGTGTCTGCTTGGTTGTGTTTTGTAACCAGTGTCTGTTTAGTTGTCATGTGTAACCTGTGTATGTTTGGTTGTGTTGTGTAACCAGTGGTTGTTTGGTTTTGTAACCAGTGTCTGCTTGGTTGTGTTTTGTAACCAGTGTCTGTTTGGTTGTCACGTATAACCATTGTCTGTATCGTTGTTTTGTGTCTGTTTGGTTGTGTTGTGTAGCCAATGTCTCTTTGTTTGTCATGAGTAACCAGTGTCTGTTTGGTAATGTTGTACAGCCTGGAGCCGCCATGAAGGATGTTATCCTTGCCATCCGTGCTGACGAGGCGCACCACCGAGTCGTGAACCACACGCTCAGCTCCCTCAAAGACGACGATTACAACCCGTACAAGCCGGGCCAGTAACCTAACACACGATGCAACACAATTGTTTTGTGATTCGCTATCTACCAACAGTGTTTGTGTGATCGTCTCATTTATGCACTATACCTGCTTAACGTATAAGAGGGGAAGAATCTTTTTGTACATATGCCCGTTGTACATAGACTGTTAGTGTAATGTTAAATGCTCCATATATATTATTCAGATTGTGTTCAGTGTTTTATACCCCGATAGTTCTATTATTTACACGTGGATATTTCAATGTTATATTCGGTTTATATTGTCCGGCATTCAAGCTTCTACGTGTTTGGCATCCTGCAATGATTAGGCTATTGAAAAACAATGATAAAAATAGGATAATATTTAATAAAGTTTTACTTTCGTTTTATGGAACAGTATTGTAGCTTATTGTTGACACTCGTGGTGGAATTTATTTTTAGAAACAATACCTCAGAAACTGCATACAGCAATTATCAGAAACACTGGGTGTCTTTATAAGCGATTCGCAGAACATATCTAACCACAACACGTGCTGTAATAGATGTGTGTGTTGTTCATGATGAAAAAACGCGTTTAATCAGATATCAATCACGATGAAACTGTTAGATATTCACTCTATAGTATACTTACTTAGAAGTAATTTCACCCACAACTAACACATACATTTACGAACACATAAACTCACCACCTCTCTATCCCTCCCTAAAATTTCAGTTAGATTTACCACTTTTCGGCCACTCGGGACATGAAAACTAAACCAATTTAGGCGAATGAAATTCACCCATTTTCACCCGTACCAGATTAATTGTTGTCCAATTTATATAAAACTTTAAGTAAATATTCCGAACGGGTCAGTTTCCAAATTAAATAGTCCCGTTGTAGCAAGTAGAGCCCTTTGAGGTAAACTTTACCGACCAGTCAATCCTCAAAACAGTTAACATCAGCCAGTTTGATCTCCAATTAAAGCTCTTGGTAATTGCAGGTCAGCCCGAATGACCCCAAACACCCGATTAGCCAATCACAGCTCACCACATCAAGCCAGCCCATTCATTCACTATAAATACTGATGCATCAGACACACAAAAATATAAAATACATAGAGAAACACAGAAAAAAATACAGAGAGACTACAGAGAGAGACATACACACCGAGAGTGACACAGAGAAAAACCACAGACATTATACGAGACAACACGTACTGGTCAGAGAACACCAAGAAAGATGGTGCCAGTCAGCAGAGCAACAATAAAGCGCAATAGAACTTCAAATTAAGTCACGGGATACCAACCCTCAGATACCTAAAATGACAGCAGCGACCTAACAATGATAATCTCTCGTCTGTCATCACCATCCCCAACTACAACTACAATGACCTCTGGTCATAGTAACGGGAGACCGGGAATCACAGATTTAAAACATTGCATTTTCCTGGCTAGTTTTGTTAGTCTATATTACCTTGGACCGTGGGGTTTGTGAAATGTGACATTTTGCTCTTGGTCAAGGAGCAAGGTATATCAGTGTTAAAATGAAGCATGTGGGAGTCTTGTGTTCTTTTCAGTTTTGCATCAACATAATGTCTATCAAACCATGGGTTTTTAAAAGACTACACAAACACGGACAACCGTATACAAATTTAATCAGTGAGTTATGTAGGGTACATATCGAGAAGTGTAATAGCCATGGTGCATGCTATCAGCTGTAAGTATGAGGTTGTCTCAGAGGATCATGGGAAGACGCCTCCCTTACGAACAGCTTCCGCCACTTGCGTTTGGGCAGATCCATCAGTGTAGCGCTCATACTTCTGTAGTAGAGCTTCTTCTGAACACAGCGTCGCCTTAAAACATTCAAGCGACTTCACTGCATTATACCACGAATGGTACTTCTGGAACTTGGCAGAATTTGGCACCTCAAAATCCCGATAGTGCTTGACAATATTAGTAAGCCTCCACGCAAAAGGCACCATCATAATATCCACGATGCAAACATGGCTGCCAAGAAAGTAAGGACCCCTTTCGTCCATCGCTTCTTGAAATTCTATAATGTTGGTGAGGAAATTTTCCTTCAAACTTTCCAATTCTGAGGGTTTGGTATTCATAAGAATTTTATAAACCAGTGGCACCAATTTCTTGGATATATAATCAGCCCACATCCGGGCGCGTGCTCGCTGGTACGGATCCCTGGGGAGCAGTGATTTAACGGGGTCATCAGTCGGCCAACAATCTTCGATATACTCCAAGCACACGGACGATTCGTATATTGGTTGATCATTGTGTATCATAGCGGGCACAAGGCCCCTTGGGTTTATGGCAAGCCATTCCGCACTTTTGTTGTACGGGTCCTGTTCCACGTAGTCGAAGTCGACCCCCTTGTGAAGAAGTCCGATCCATGCTCTCTGACCAAACGGACAGAACCAAGCGTTGTAAAACTTCAGCTTACTCCCCATGACAGACCAGCGTATGCTTCCAAACAAGCCTTGCCTGTGCCACTATGAAAATAAAAAAGATGTTCGGTCAGATATAGAAATATTTTCATTTACTGAGGTGAACAAATCGAGAGATATCGCTAGTCAAAGCTAGTACGATGCATATATTGATTAAAATAAAACTCACATTAATTGCTTAGTAACTCCATTTTAATAAGGGCTATGTAAATTTGTGCGACCGCAAGCGGCCGCGGGCGGGAGACATTGACTTCGGCCACAACATCGCGGGACACAATACGAATTCGTTCAATGACTGACCTTTGACCTAAACTCGCTCATGCAGACAAAATGTTCGGACTTTTTTCAGTTCACTGTTCCAAGAACCCAGTGTACAAATCATATTTTAATCAGAAAGCAGCACACTCGTTGACGAAAATAGAAGGCTTAACATGGCGAATGCTAACATTGAAAAATTGACTCGGTCTACCCTGTGGTGTTATCAGATCAGTAAAAATAACTGACTAACAGGGTCAGCCTCTTAGGACCCAGTAGAAATTTGTGCTCATGCCATGGACCCCCGTTTTGCTACTAGTTTGGATAGAAAGACAATTTTTTTATGGTAACTACTGTACAGAAATTGGTCTGGTTCCCTTACCTATCGTCGAGTGATCGTTTCGCTGGCACAAACGGGGCGAAATAACCCGTGACTTGCAAGGACATGGACGCAACCCTTGAGGTAGATTGAACTTTGACCCTTTGTTTATCTGGGTCCGGTCTAAGACGTAGCCAATCAGAACATTGAGAAAGTATAAAAAGTATTACGGTGACTCGGAAGACATACAACACAGGCACTCGAGTCGATTCATTCAAAGAACGCGTTCGACTCATATAGAATATACATGTCACTGTCGCTCGGGGGTATGGACTTGAGTGCCTATGATATATAGAACATAAAAGAGAAGAGTTTGTGTCTCCTGGACTGAAGAAAAGAAGACGACGGATGAAATATAGACCACATTAGAAACGATCATGCACTTATGTCGAAGTACGACTGGAGCGAAGAGAGCAGGCTACATCGATAGATCATGATTAGGGTCCCAGGGGTGAAGAGAGCAGGCTACATCGTTAGATCATGATTAGGGTCCCAGGGGTGAAGAGAGCAGGCTACATTGTTAGATCATGATTAGGGTCCCAGGGGTGAAGTGAGTAGGCTACATCGTTAGATCATGATAATCCCAGGAGTGAAGAAAATATGCTTATAAATGATGCTGTAGTGATAACCCGAAATTGAATCAGATACGTTATATAGATAATAGACGACTATAATATAATATATATATATATATCAATATATATATATATATATATATATATACATATATGTATATGCATATATATATATACATGTGTGTGTTTACAAATATATATATATACATCAATGTACATATATATATATATATATATATATATATGTATGTATGCATGCATATATATATTATCCATATATTTATAATGTGTATATATATATATATATATATATATATATATATATATATATATATATATTATATTTATATGTATATATATATTATGTGAGTGTGCGTGTTTACATATATGTTTTACATATAGATATATCAATGTACATATTTATATATGCATGTATGTATGCATATATATATTATCCATATATTTATAAATGTATATATAAATATTTTTTATATATATTATATAAATATATACAATTATAAATTTATATATATATGTATATATGTATATATTTATGAATATATGTATATACATATATATGTGTATATGCATATATATACATATATATGTACATATATATATGTATACATATATTCATATATACATATGTATATATATATAATATTTATAAGTATAAATATTTATGTATACATATATATATATACAGTACATATATATATATATATATATACATACACATATATATATACATATGTATATATATCTATACATTATATGTATATATATATATATATATACAAATATATATAAAGATATGATTAAATATATCTATATATATGCATATATATACATATATATCTATATTTATGTACATATATATTTAACTATCTATAAATATATATGTATATATATATACATATCTATAAATATATATGTACATATATGTATATATATACATGTATATTTACATATATATATATTTATATATATATGTATATATATATATATATATATATATATATATATAGATATAAATATATATATATTTATCTGTATATATATGTATAAAATAAATGTACATAAATATATATATATATCTATAAATATAAATATATATGTATGTATATATCTATAAATATATATGTACATATATATACCAATATGTATATATATTCATATATATATATATGAATATAATATGCCCCTTAGAAATCTTCCTCCCTACGAAGTTGCGGTCACGTGCATCACCGGTTGTATTCGGGCGTTCTACGGGTTCTTTTCGGGATTATGGCCATGGGGTCGTCATTACCAATACGTGTAAACGTGCACTACACGGACACATTGAGAATCCGTTTGAAAAACTGATTCCTACGGGCTTTCCGCATGCTTAAGCCCATAAAGACCCCGTGTCTGAAAGAAGTGCATTTTCAACTTTTGGCCACGGGCTCACGGGCCCCGTACGGGTCCAAAAATCATAGGGGCCCCGTATAAAGCTGCACGGCACGAGCTGCGGGCCCGCACGAGCTTGCATGGTTTTGGCCCCATACGGGCCCGTAGACAGCTCGTGAGTCTCATGTGATTTTAGACATCACATAGATATACTACACAACGGTGACCGGCCAGTTCTTTATTGAAATTTGCATAATTTGACCATAGTAAAATTACAAAAAACAGTTGTTGGTAGGTTATTAATGCGCTGAATGATTTAAAGCAACCACTAATGCGGCTCATGGTTTAAGGGAATGTGATTTATCAATGAACACGACACGACTAAATGAAAGAGATATTTTACTGTACATAATGTGCGTTACATCCCTATAATATTGTTCTAAATTGATCACCATATTATTCGTCTCAGTAAAATTCGCCATACAAGAAAGCCAGACATTATTTAGTTGCTGCGTAAACACAGTAATGTAGGAACCCCCCTGTTTGCCAAATGTGGGGCTGGAACTCCTCTTTAAATTGCCACCAATACACAAGTTATGTACGAGAGGTGCACGCTGCAGTCAGCAGACGATGCTGATGTCCAGACGCACCCCCCATATGTGGGGGCTGGAACTCCTCTTTAAATTGCTACCAAGACACAAGTTATGTACGAGAGGTGCTCGCTGCTGTCAGCAGACGATGCTGATGTCCAAAGACCCCCCCCCCCCCCCCCCCGCGCACAGCTCTAGTCTCAGCGGGTATTACACGCCAGCTCTAGTGACAAGAAAATATCTGCGGAACACCAAAGAATTCCAACAATGTGAGCCGTGGCAACATAAAATGAGCTTAACTCTTCTCATTCCATATGTGGCTGTAATGTTTCAATCAAACTTTTCTTCTCGATGTCTTCCAAATCAGCAATCAAGTCAGCCATTTTGTAGTTATCCATTTCCGGCGTTTCAAGCAGCATTTTGACAGGCGTGTTTTTCATTCCAGATTGCTCCCCCTTGCGTTGAATGTCTCTGATAAGCTTTGGACTCAAACCATGTCGTTCAGCAATCGCCATCCACCGTTCGTCCCCATCCTCCAGACCTAGTCGTATGATTTGGCGCGCATAGGATGGAACATCAAGCACCAATGACTGGCGAGAGACGGCTGGCTGTGGTCGGCACGGGCCGCCAGTAACGACTTGTCCAGCTAAAAATACACAACTCCCAGGTAATCCTCGTGTCGCCTCGGCATTCATTCTGGGATATGTGTTGTGTCTGTGTAAAGGCGAATGCGAGCATGCGGCGCTAGAGTCTTGCGACCTGTGAAGAAAAGTCTCCAGTTCTGATATGGCTGCTGGATCTCATTCCTTATTGTGTGCAATGAGTCTGGACACTGTTCAAAGTCACCATGATCCAGAGCCGCGTTCAACATCTGAGCACTCAGCTTAATAGAGTTTGTTTCTCCGAGTGCTTGATCAGGTGTCATAACCGCCTGCTGAGAAGCTCTAGGGATGTCGAGACGGCTCGGGATTGCCCAGGGATAACACTGGCTGGATGTCCGGGGTGGATTTGTACATTTGACGGACGTTGTGCAGTTGTCAAGGGTGGTGTCAAAGGCTTCAAATCGGCGTCCATCTGGGCGTATCGTGTTAGATGCCGAGTCAGAGGAAGTCGCTAGGAAACGAAAACAATAGACATTTCACACATAACCTACCCCTAGAAATGACAAGGAGGAGGCTGTTCACATTGCACAGAAGCTTGCTCTACCTGGAGTGTTAGACACTGGAATGTCTATTCCGCGTGGAGGGGGAGTCGGAGGAGAGCCGTCTGCAAGGAGCATAATATCATGATCGGATTAGATCAACAACTAATTACAACATACTGTATTTCTTTCTTTAAAACACTAATGTTGTCAAAGAAATAACAATGTTAACATCAATATATTGTCATTTTCTTGTGCCACAATGAGTAACGAAAATTAATATAACCAGCGACTCGTGAACGTTTTTTTGTAACAGATTATTCATGTCACGCGAAGTTGCCCCCCTAAATGCAATATTTATAAAGAGTTGGCTTACCGTAGGAAGACATTGACCCCGTGGAGAGATGGGTCGGGGGTGTACCCGGAATGTGACCACTGTCTGAGCGAGGTATACCCGGGAAGTGACCACTGTCTGAGCGAGGTATACCCGGGAAGTGACCACTGCCGGAGCAAGGTATACTTCTGCCTGTGACAAATAAAACAAACACGTTATTGAGCAGGAACGATGAACTCTTTCTTGTCCACGTGATAGTTAGGAAGAAGCATTGCCAATCATAGTCGACCGCGTCCGTTATAAATGGTGTTCACGGCGACGATGAGATTTGCAATGTCTTTAATGATAAATATGAAGTACTGGACAATAATGTGTCTTTTAGAAAGTCTACAATGGACGCGCTAAATATATCGTTAGTTCGTGTTAGACATGCAGCTTGTAAGCTGAAACGAGATCCAACGGACGGTTTTGGTGAAAACATAATGAATGGATGCGATGAGTTATATGCTCAATCAAAACGTGTGTGATGTTGGTAGTGTGATGTTGAATCATGAGGGAGGGGTGAGGTGGAGTAGGGGATTGGAGGGTGGAGAAGTAAGGGTGAGTGTGTGTTAGACGAGTATACAGGGATGGTAAGTTCGGTGGAGGGTTGGGTAGATTTAGTGAATTGATGACACAATCATGGGGTTCACATCGCATCGTAACTTTTCGTGCAGTCAGTATGATTAATGCAGTGTTGAATATATACCTTCTTTACAAGAGAACCTTCTCTTCAATTGTGCAAATGTTGAACGTTTCCCCTGGAAAAAAAAGATTTGCATACCCTCGCACTCGCGCTATCAAAGTATCGATCTTATCTGTTGTCATGCCTCCATGTCAGCTTGAATAAAGATACCTCTTTGAAATGACATATCGATGAATTTTAGTACCCTTGCATGGGTGGGGGCATTGGATACTTTTACCAAATGTCTCAAATTTAAACCATGATACTTTATTTCTGGTCACCGTAAGATATGAAAGTAATACCTCTAGAGGATGAGCCTTTAACCGGCGTCTCCCTAGAGGGCGCGCTTGATGCCTTGTGGAAGGCTTTAAGCGGCGTCTCGTTGCTGGTCGGTGCTGTCTTAACAGAGGGACTGGTGATTTGAGGTCCAGTCCGCGGGCTAGACGGAGGTGTGTCTGGCCGCATGCTCTGATTCATCGGTATACCATCCAAGTTCCATCCGTTATCTTCCTCATCAACGTCGACCTGGAACGGGCCCGACATCACCAAGTAGATATAGTCGCTAATGCTGGTAACGAATCGTCGAAGCATGAGGGTGATCACACGCGTGACGCATAACACATCACGTGATTCGCGTTCCTCCTGTAATTTATAGCACATGATAAAGAACAAAGAGAAAGTTGGACATTAACGTTAAAAGAAAACTGTTCATTTAGTTTTCTGCAGACAATCTGCATTTTAATGATGATTAAATCGAAAACGGTTGCATTTTGAAGTTAAAATCAAGATAATTATTGGAGACAAATTCCCAATGTCTTCTGAGTAGTACCAGGGAATAAAGTATGACAATTATTATGGAGGGAGTTTCTTGCCGCGCCACGAAGCTCAACGCGACATCGTTCAATCCAAGGGGCGACCTGGCAAGATGTGTTTTGGCAATTATAGACAGGAACTGAATATAGACGAGAAGCTTAACTTATTGAATAAATCTCAACATGGTTTTCCGTGTAAGCGGTCTTGCCTTACTAACCTTTAGGAATTCCTAGAAAACATTAATAAAATGGTAGACTCCGGAGACCCTGTAGATGTTATTTATTTGCTTTTTCACACGATTCGAAAACGAAAATGAAAGCAGAATATTGTCAAATAGGATCATGTTAATTAACGGTCAATAGCATGCGCGAGGGAAATGTTTCACAATGTCGACTCTCATAAACTTGTCATTAGATGCGGATGAGAATTCACCTCAATGATTGGGTTTGTTTCACCGAAAACGAACTATTGAGAATGAAATCATCCTTTATGTCTTATGTTTTAATTTGTACATCCTCCTGACCACATAGTGATCATTAAGCAAAGCGCACTACCGTGAAACGGTCAAATGAATTTGCAAGGACCTCTCTTTTAACGGAATTACTGACCCTTCTTGGCCACGCCTCCCCTAGTTCGTTGCCTACCCGGTTGCCTAATAGTTAAAGATAAAAGTTTAGGTCTCAAAGCCGATTGTTCCTTAGCGGGAAGCACTACGAGAGAACACAAGCTTACCTCTGTTTAAAATACTCCTTAGATTTTTAAATGTATGATTACCTAGTAATCCAGTGAAGCCAGTATCTGTTATGAACTTCATATAACCATCTGGGAAGTGGTTTTCCCCAAAGCTATGATAAGCCGAATATACATTTCAGCTTACCGGTTAGAAAATCGATATTCTCCTATTTTATGAATAGGAATCCACAAAACGAAAGAGGTGTTCGACGAAAACTGGCAGAAACTGATTAGCATATATCTGTATATATCTTTACATATATATATCTATATATCTTTCTATATATACATGTGATTTATCCGAATGGCTTGACTGTCATCGGTCTGTACCACATAAGACCGCGGTCCAACCACATCCTTAATTGCAGCCGTTGACCAATCTTTGTTGATTTGCGGTCGTGCCTGCACTGTTACTGGTTGATCAACCACTGAGCTTGTCAAATTCTGTGCGTGCTTGTCGTAGTATGACGTATTACCAGATTACGCTGCTTGCGCTTTTGCAGGTTTAGCCGTACGCGGTCCAGAACATGCTGCTTGTAGTATGTTTCTGCAGCTGGCATTAGTGACTTTGTACGCCTTGACATCAACCGTTGTACCGGGCTTGTGTCCATACCCTGGGTGGGTGTGTTTCGCTGCTCAAGTAGCTTTAGATATATGTTTGCACCTTCCCTTTTGGCCTTTTTGATCATGCCCTTTGCCACCTTCACTGCATTCTAAGCCCTACCATTACTTCTATCATGGTGGGGAAAACTGGTGATATGTCGAAACTCATAGGTAGAGGCAAAGGTGGCAAACTCAGAAGAGTACTTTGGGCCGTTGTCTGTGATTAGTCAGGAGGGAATACCGGTGGGTACTGAAGTTTTTCTTGAAGACCTTGATGAGTGCCTTAGATGTCATCGCTTGTAGTTCAACAACATCAATGAAGTCACTGTAATGGTCAACAATGACTACATAGTAGCGATCGTCCAGCTCAAAACAGTCCGAACGCACGATTTGGTATGGAAACTGTGCTTTTGGGCTGCTCATCATTGCTTCTTTCTGGAGACTGTTCTAGGAATTGTTTACAGGTGTTACATTGTATGTCTTTGATCTATTGGCCATCCTTGGCCAATAGATGATGTCTCTGCATAGACGCTGGGTTGCCTGAACACCTTGGTGAGACGAATGGGCTTTGGCAAGCACCTCAGGCCTCATGGCCTTTGGAATGACCAGACGAGAACCTCTGTAGATGAGTCCATTTTTTGATGACATCTCATCACGGTGTGGCCAGCATTCTCTGATCAGCTCTGGGATGATGAGCTTGTCATGTGGCCAAACATTGTGGATGGTGGCTTATAACTGTTGAAGGTTGGTGTCTTTGGCAGTGTGAGCTCTGATTCTCCGGAGACGTTCATCGCTGATTGATAGTCCACATTCTGGATCAATCTGTTCTAGCTCACTTTGAATGTCATCCTCTGACCCTACTGTTAGAGGCTTGGTGATATCATAGTACTTAAGCATTGGTGTGTGTTGTGAGGTAACTGTAGATCTCGTCCAATTTTACTTGTAGGAATCCATCTTTGGCGTCAAGGACACTGAATAC
>CM067351.1:60646336-60656336 GCA_034190875.2 Urechis unicinctus | reverse complement strand
TGACTTCTGCTGAGGCACCCTCACTGACATTGAGTTTGTTGAATTGTTTAGCTGTCATTTGACTCGTGACACACACATCTGTGGCTGATTCAAGGGTCAGCTTTTTCTCGTTGAGGAGTTTGAGACTGAGGTTGTTGTTATTGATGCCTATCACTACTCTGTCACGGGTTAGTTCATCCTCTAGATTCCCAAAGCCACAAGAACTAGTGATGTAAGTTGAGATATTTTCATCTAGCCCTCGAGTTGCAGTCCCAAACATATACCTTTCATATACTGTGTTGACCTGGGGCTTGAAGTACAGTTCAAGTGCATCTAGAATCAATGTGGGGTCTTGATTGTCATCTTCATTCATTTTGAGATGCTCCAGGACAGTATTGCATTCTCTGCCCATGATTGTCAGCAGAGTTGCAACTTGGACCGGCTGTGACTTGTTGGTCAGTTCTGCTGCTATTGAATAGTTTTCATAACTCTTTCTGAAGTGTGTCCTATTGCTAAATGTGTCATCTGTTATAACCATGGGTTGTGGGACTGGAAGTCCTGACATGTTGAAATGTTTTGATTAAAAATCCCACTTCTGACACCAAGAAACAACTTGATGCATGTGTTTACAATATATATATATATATATATATATATATATATATATATATATATATATATATATATATATATATATATATATATATATATATCTGAAGCAGATTTTCGCGTAGAACTGTGCAAGGCAAAACTGTTCACTCTACTCCAGGGGGCTTGTGACGTGCGAGTATCGCGTTGGACCTCGAGTCGCAAACGTCGCAGTGGCTGGTTAGGTTCGGTAGTCTATCATACGATTCACAGATATGGGCCAAGCTCGTAAACGAAACTTTAGTGAGACCATGGGAGTTAAGAGAAAGCTGGTGATCAAATAATTTTCTCCGGCGGCCAACCTCATGACCTCTGTGGTATTAACGCCCTTTCCAAGAGCGAGAATCTGATGTTACCATATAATGGGAGCGTCATGGTTCTATGTAGATCAACAGTCGGCATATTGGTAATCGTGCGGAAACATCAGTGGTATTTTGTTTCCTCGTTCGGTGAGCAATAGAGTCGGTTGTCTAGACCGTCTGATGCCATGATGTGCTCTGGACTTAACAACGCAAATAATACATTCATACATCATGTATCTTTATTGCAATCGAATTCACCAATTTTCAAATGGATAAAAACAGATCGATCTTGGAATCGTGATGTCAAACAATTCACATGTCAGCAGAAATGGCACCTGACGATTTATTTAACTCACCAACAGCCCAACACAGAATACCAGCAGCCCGACATAGAATCACAGCAGCCCGACACAGAATGTCAGCAGCTCAACACAGAATACCAGCAGCAGCCCGACACAGAATGCCAGCAGCCCAACACAGAATGCCAGCAGCCCAACACAGAATGTCCAATACATACAAGCCCAACCCCGCACACAGAGCGGGATGTTCCGTAGAAAGTGGCCTCATATAACACGATCCACACAACAACATACGGTCAGTCAGACCTGCAAACCACACTCAATGGGAGACGGCCCCAATCTGATGAACAAGCTCACACCAGACAAAGTCTGATAATGAGATCTTACAGAGTTTGATAATGGAACAGCAGATGTCACATTATTACAGGTCATTTACAGGTCAAATGCAGAGAACATAACCAAATCAAGCAAAGAGGTCATTGAACTGGCAATCAGTCAGTGGAAGAGGAAGGAAGCCATGTGAGAGTTATCAATACATCATCATGGAAACGTGAAAGTTGAATTATCCCAAAACACAACAACCTCTTACACGTGCAAGTGGAATGAATCCATCCGGTGACCGAGATCAAACATTTGATGCTCGTCACTAATGACACAAACCCATTATTTCAAGAATGCTATCTAACGATTGTGACATCCAGGAAATGGTTGATATGACCCATATCAAACAGATGATGATACAGCCTGATACACAAATCACAAATGAAACTACCCCCCACACAGATAGCACAGCCATACCATCCGGCCCTTACACAACCAATATGGCAACCCAAAATATACTAACCCATGTTTACAAAAATAAAAAGTGCCCCCTCCAGCCACACTTGTGACATCAACCAGTATTCCCTGGTCTCCTGCTCTTCTCTTTACAACCAACGTCTAAACCAACCTAACATTCTTACAAACCTATCATATCTAACCTAAGACACAAGAATTGTTTTGTCCTCAAGCCATGTTTGTGAAGTTGAAATATAAGTCCATTATAATCATATAAATTTAAATGCGGTGTGGTTTACAGATGTAACTATGACAACAATAGCAACATGATGAGACAATAATTGAGGAGCTAGTTAGATCACAACTGCAGCTAGCTCTGATAACATAGATTTGAGCTGAATTACACGGAGAGAGTAGCACTTACAATGCTGCTATATAGAGGGTATACATGTATACATATTTATAAATGGAGCATTATAACAATAAATAGTAGGACTAGGATTGAGGTCAGTAGCCTTTCTTGACGCGCTGGGGCAGCACAGTGTCCTGGGCGCTCTTTAGGAAGGCCAGCAGACCATAGCGCTTGCCTTTCCTCCTGAAGTAGTTACTCACTACATCACTCTCACTCTCGTCTGTATACACAGTCACACAACAATATATCATCAGTTTATCACTACATCAAGAGCCAGAGAAGTTCAAGACCATGCTCACATGCTTTGTAAGATGAGCCAATTTTGGTCTAATGCTTAAATAAGCCTATGGTTGTTTAATTTGGAAGATTGGAAGTGAGTAAGGCAATAATTCCACATCATGACCCTCTCAAAACATGGGGCTAGCCACAAGACCCTATCAAAAAATGGGGCTAGCCACAAGACCCTATCAAAACATGGGGCTAGCCACAAGACCCTATCAAAACATGGGGCTACCCACAAGACCTATCAAAACATGGGGCTAGCCACAAGACCTTATCAACACATTGGGCTAGCCACAAGACCCTATCAAAACATGGGGCTAGCCACAAGACCCTATCAAAACATGGGGCTAGCCACAAGACCCTATCAACACATTGGGCTAGCCACAAGACCCTTTCAGTGTCAAGACGCTCATTACATATCAACTGAGTAGTTCTTAGGAAGGATTTAGGAATTGCAACACATTATGCCACATGCATTACTGATAGAAATGACACATTTTTTCTAAGAACGCCATGAGAACCATACCTCTGGTTTGATGGTCCAGTGAAGTGGGAAGTACATTCTCATTTGCTGATAGCGAAACGAAAAATGCGAAAGGTACGAGCCACTCACAGACCGTGAAGAAAGCAAGGACCTGCATCAACAGTTAGTAGATTCATCAGTTAAACAGAGCAAGTCTCACTCTTTTTAATATCTTACAACCAAGTTCTCACCAAGTAGTTTTACAATAATAATGACGTACCTCAGTGAAGGGATGCCACACGGAGGCAAAATACGAGAAGGCCATGTAATGGTTGACAACAATAAGCACTGGAAGAAATCATAGCTTCAGTAGAGGCTTGCGGACAGTGACTGAATTTCTCAACTTTAAACAACTCACATAGAGTTGGTTTTAACATACAAAAGCAAGAAGTTTATATGCTGAATTCCACCACTAGTTTGAGATAATTTCACATCATACAGTATATTTATAACCAGTAACAACGATTAGGAAAATAAACAAAGCTGGTGTTGTCGGTGGATGTCATTTTCCCTAATTCCATTTGTTGATGTCAGTAATACTGTCATTGTAAGAAAACAATGAGCGTTTGTGTTGAAAGATGGTATGGAGGACATGGCAGTGGTGCCCACCGGACGGAGCTTACCAACGGTAACAATGAACACAGGAGATGATAGCTCAATGACAGGGAAGCCTTTCAGGAGCATGAAGTACATTCCATTGAGGAGTAACCCCGCCACGATCAGAGTCACTGGTAGATTCTCAAACAGTAACAGCGCCACCTGGGTCAGTGTTGTCATCTGCAACACAACCACAATGATGCTATTACTAATAATTACTTAATAACCTCAAATCACTGAATGTCACTTGAACTTCATGATTATAATGCAACATATACCCAATCCAAATTAGCTCCTCACGAAAAACTAAACACAAATTGTCTAGAAGGATCTTACCCAGATCATATATTTGATGATTCTGCCTGTCATCACTGTGTATTCTTCCACAAGCTCGGCCATGTAATAAAGCCCGGCCGCTAAACACATATGGATAAGATCCACAAATTGGCAGAAAAGAAGAATAGGAACTAGAAAAGTTCCCTAATTCTACTTAGTATTGATAGTTTGCACATAAAGAAGTCTTTCATAGACCAACTACCGAAATTAACTGATTCCTAAAGATGAACAATTAAGGGCACAATTCAACAAGATGATTGGAATTATTGGTATAAATTGTAAAACTCAACATTCAGGAAATAAGTCTGTGGCCAGGACAAAATTGAGTTTGTACCAGGGCCAGTGCAATCGTACTCGGTCCAACTACAGTCCAACTCCTAGTCCAAGTCGCAAAAGTTGATCACGAAACATAAGCAAACATAATGTTATAAATAACGCTGCATATATGAGCAAATACGACACAAAAACTTGCCTATAGATAATGTGATGAAACATATTTGAATAACTAGCGCAATCCAACTGAGGATATACATAAACATCTTAACGGCTTATATTTTTCAGCCCGAACTGCCAACAAGTCCTCGAAACGGTGCACGTTATATCGCCCACTAAAAGTCTGGAGGTAAACAAAAAATTGTATCTCAAGCGATAATGATAGCCACGTGTGTTAACGTGGCATTTCATGTGCCCTAGATAGCAAGTAGGCTTCATTTCAGTGCTCGCGGATCATAACTATCATATTTCAGTGATCTTAGGGAACTATTTTGAATTTACCTGTTTAAATAATCGCGCATATCGCGGAAGGAATCGTGTTGCCTTATTACCCGTTTCACTTTTGCCAATCCAAAAACTGCTGTTTAGTATATATATATATAGTATGAAATAACAATAGAGGTAATATTCTATTCCAACACAATCTGATCTATATGATATGATATATATATATATATGTATATATATATATATATATATATATATATATATATATATATATATATATATATATAATATATATAAAATATATATATATAATATATATATATATATATATATATTTAAGAAACATAAATTGATCATAAGAAACAATTCATTTTCAACTGGTTGATACATAACATTTGCAGATATATCGAGGAAGGAGTTAGTTTTAAGAATAAGATAAATAGGGTAGTGATCGATGAGGTCATGAATCAGTATTCCGGATATATCGTATCAAAGAGCATTAGACTTTGTTTATTATGATGTACCATAGATAGATGATAACCAGAGAACAACAGTCAGATGCTTGGTTGAAAGTATCATCGTGCAATGATTGCATACATTTGACTGGCCAACAAATACATTCTTATATAGACAACAGTTGGTTTGGCATAGAATTGTTGACATCATCATCAGTTTTCAAATATATATATATATATATATATATATATATATATATATATATATATATATATATATATATATATATATATATATATATATATATATATATATATATATATATATATATCCCAGATAGCACAACGCTGGTGGGGCCATCGGCGGCCCGCCAGTGGCAGCCACCGATGGCCCATCGGTGGCGTGACCAGCTGATAGCCGTCGGTCCGCCGTCGGCAAGCCGCTCATAGTGGCAAGCCGTCGGGCCGACAGTGGCCCACCGATAACTCATCAAGTATTTAAAAATGCCTCCAACTAATTTACAAATAAGAACAGCAACACCATATTTTAATTAGTTTATTAAGAAAACTAAATTTCTTCCTCAGAAGACAAATCGTTATAATCAATAAGTGCAGCGAGCCTTGTCATCTGTAGCCCTTCATTCAGTTCTTTTTCTGAAATCAAGTAGACATGAAGATTTTTATTAACAATAATTTTTTTATTATTCATATATATATATAAATACACCTCCGCTCCCCTCTTACCTCCCTCCCAGACCCTACGCTGCCCTTCCAAACCCGAGGCTACCCTACCCTACCCTGCCCTACCCGACCCGACGCTGCCCACCGCTACCCGACGCTACCCTACCCGACGCTACCATACCCGACCCGACCCTACGCTGCCCTACCCGACCCGGCCCGATGCTACCCAACGCTGCCCACCGCTACTCTTCCCTACCCGACGCTACTCTACCCAAGCGCAACCACCGTATGCCACGCTTGGGACGCCGCGCTCTGGAGTCTGGTCGCTTGTGACGGGCGAGCTAGGGGGCTATGCATGGTGCGTCGGCAATGAGAGTAGTTAAGCTATTCACAGGGATGCCAACAGAATTTTGTAAAAAAAGAGGAAAATTTGCCTGGGGCCATGGGGCCGCAAAGGCCCCCTGCGGATTAATGAATCCCAATGGACCCTGGCGGCCACGTAATCCGCGGATTTCCGCGGATCCGACGAAAATTGGCATCCCTGTATTCAGGGCGTCAACATTCCTTGTTAAAATGGAAATTTATATTGATGATGGGTAAACTCAACGTTATTGTACATAAGTGAATAACGGTATTAATCTTAAAACTTGGGTACGAGTTGGTATGGGTACGAGTTGACCCTAACTCCTTAAATCCAACTCGGGTAAATTTCATGAAAAAAACATTCAAATACAAAGAAATGCGATGAATACAAGATGTTTTCATATCCCATGTATTATCTTAATACGTATTTAAAATGGATAAAAGTACCTGCAACTCACCTAACACAGTAGATGTGATGAAAACTGAGCGATTTTTAAGAATTTCAAAATAACCGCCAACATTCAGCGACTGAACTAAGGTTAAGGTCGTTACTAATTTGTAAGGATGCAGCTAGATGGCGCGATGGCAGATATCCAGCCGACAACGAGCCACCGTTGGGCCGTTGGTGGACCGTCAGCTGGGAACTGCCGACGGTAGCCACCAGCGGGCCGCTGGCGTTGTGTTATCTGGGATATTAAGATTTGTTTATATATCGTAATTATAAGATACTCTCTGATACAAGCACTAAGATAACACTGAGTAAAAATCATCAAAAGGAAGTTAATTCATTCGGCTGTTCACTATATAACAACAATGAAATAATATAGACTGTATAGTACATATCATTCAATGGGACAGGTGAGAATTGGGACATCCTACCCCATGACCCTCTCTTTCACACAAAAACTTGTCGGCTCTTGTCAAGCACTCGTTGAGATGCGTCTTCATTGATTTAGCTCCTTCGGGCTTTCACATCCTTTACCTGGTTCATAATTCGCTGTTTGTCTTTAAATTCTTCTGTTTCAGAACCATAGTTCTTGGCTTCTGATACGTACGTTGAGAGATCTTGAGGATTCAACGCGAGGTGCTCGTCCGATTTCGATTTACAATGTGTCGGCTTCGGGAAATTTTGGGCGTTGTTATTAAGGTGTAAATATAATCATTGGTCATTTAGATGCGTTTCTTTACGAAATGTATTGACGCAAAAGGTTAGGAAATCGCTTTCTGGGTGAATGTTCAAACCGGGACTGACTAATGAGGAGAGAAGGGTGAGGGTGATGGATGAGGATGATGGATGAGGATGGTGGAAGAGGACGATGGATCAAGGAGGGCGATGGATGAGGGTGTCGGATGAGGCTGATGATGAAGGATTAACCGGGCTGATGGATAAGGGCGCACTTGAAGCTCGTTTTGACCCTGTATCATTTAGGATGCGTATTGCACTTTTTTATACAGCGTAGCTAGCGTGATGCAACAATGCAGAGAAGATAAAGAGATCGATTGGTAAATTGTAAAATACGACAAATACATTCGAATTTACTTCAAAATAAACATGACCAAAGTGTTCTATCATGCTTTGACTTTCCAGCTATATAGAAGGCTGCAATGGATCAGGTAGAGAAATGTATGAAAGTTTTCCAGATTAACAACAAAATAGTCAGTTTCTGTTTGTAGCATTACTAGCACGTTTTTCTCTGGACACGCATCGGTGAGACACATACATGCTATCGATACAATAAACTTGAAAAACCCCAGATACACACGCTGGTGGGCCACCGGTGGGCCATCTGCGCCGTACAGCCCCGAGACACGGTGGCACCACTGATAGCCGTCGGTTCGCATAGCCGTCGGGCCGACAGTGGCCCACCGATAACTCATCACGTATTTAAAACAACCAAACCGCCAAGCCACCGATGGCCCACCGGTGGCGTACAAAAGTCCGCCGTCGGCAAGCCGCTCATAGTGGCAAGCCGTCGGGCCGACAGTGGCCCACCAGCATCACGTATTTAAAAATGCCTCAAACTAATGTACAAAGAAGAAAAGCATCACCATATTTAAATTAGTTTATTAAGAAAACTAAATTTCTTCCTCAGAAGACAAATCGTTATAATCAATAAGTGCAGCGAGCCTTGTCATCTGTAGCTCTTCATTCAGTTCTTTTTCTGAAATCAAGTAGACATGAAGATTTTTATTAACAATAATTTTTTTATTATATATATATATATATATAAATACACCTCCGCTCCCCTCTTACCTCCCTCCCAAACCCTACGCTGCCCTTCCCAACCCGAGGCTACCCTACCAACGAGCCACCGTTGGGCCGCCAGTGGACTGGGAACTGCCGGCGGTGGTCATCGGCTAAAGCCGACGACGAGCCACCGTTGGGCCGTTGGTGGACCGTCAGCTGGGAACTGCCGACGGTAGCCACCAGCGGGCTGCTGGCGTTGTGTTATCTGGGAACATATATACCCTAGTTATGGCATACCAAAATGTTACCAACGAAATGTTTTCAATACCTTTATACGCTCAAATTACCAACCAAAATTCAAAATAATAAGATTCAGCTATAAGATTCACAATTAAACGACAATATTGTGAGGATCAATCCAAAAATAGATCAAAGACAGATCATTACATGAGGTATTTTGCGTGCGCGGTTGGTTAGCTCACATAGCTCAGCCATCCACAGCTATCGTTTCCGCGGTGTAACTTTATTGCTCCATTGGTTTGGAATTAAGTCAAGATTACTCAATAAAAAAATACTAATCATTGTATTTCTATCTAAAAACTAATGTAATTTTGGTAGTCTTTGCCATCAAGAACCCCAGCAAGGAGCGCACGAATGCCAAATTAATACGAGATTAGATGGGTTGCGTTCGTGGCTGAGGGCTGCACGTTGGTGCAGTGAGGGGGCAAGTAAGCAGGTGCTGGTCTACCTGGATATACACATAGGAACGTGATTTTATAGATGACAACACACCACAGGCTTTATAAAAACACTGACATTTCTGCACCATGGGAAATTCAATAATTTACCGAACAATGTTCTCAAAGCGATGAGTGAGTTTTATTACACGGTATGTTGGTTTAGAATATGTACATTCTGTTGACGTCATGAGAATTCATGTGAAGTCACACTGAGAGACGCGAGACGTCACTGTGAGATAAAACTACTTATTCTTGTATTCAGACCTACGGTAATGATATTCCAGGTATATAAACAGATCCAAGATTGCAATGAAAAGCGATGACGTGAATGCAAATATGAACAGGAACTTTTCTGGAGGTCGGTAAACTCGGAGATCATCAGATGGCATTGGCGAATGACAATGTTTGAATTTGGAACGATTCAAAATTCGAGTACATGCATTTTACACCGCACCTGTGCCAATCTATTTTAAAAATGTACAGTGATATAGTATAACTCTTCCTTTAATATACTTTATGGAACAATAAACACAATATTTTTCAATTAAATTGTCGACAAAACTTTGCTTGAACGTTTAATAAGTAATCCGACAGGGTGTCTGAGAGTCTCGCGAGATAAATTTGTTGAATTATCTTATCCCAGTCAGATAATGTTACCCAGTTGATGTTATCCCAGTCAGGTAATGATACCCAGTTTA
>CM067351.1:60471336-60643836 GCA_034190875.2 Urechis unicinctus | reverse complement strand
ACATTAGTGTTCATTTTTGGATTATCGAGGGCCCAGTGGACAGCGGACTTACACCAGCAACCAGAGGCGCCACTGGAGGTCTACTCCAGGCTGATGCTACACAGAACCAACAGATTGGAGTTAGCGCTGGATGCGGTGATGCAACTAGTAAGCTTATTGAAAGTCCCTCGACTTCTGATCGGTTGTTGATGAGGAATGGCACATGATCAGGCCACGGCTTCTGTTATGTTGTTAACGCAATACGGGGATCAAAGAAGTCTTGAATTAGAATGTGATTTGTTGAGTCAGGTGCGTTAATATAGGACGACGCGCCGAGGTCAATCTCTTCTGTGAACCGTAATTTTGATATTCATTTGAATTGCAGTGCTATGAAGATAATGGTGTCCTCACGCTCAAAGGCTCTCAATGAAGGTTATCACTGGATGTTTGATTTGATTTGAAGGAAAACCCGCCGAGGTGCCTCTCATTTGAGGTGAAAGGGAGCAGTGAGTTCCACGAGTGAGGCCACGATACATATACCATGCTTTTTATATTTATAATTGCGACGACGGTAAGTTGACAAGGTCAAGTTTGTTCGCGGCTTGTCCAATTCAAGATGTCTGTGTCGGAGGAGGCCGACAAGGTATGGCTGGCTATAGAAGACCGGGATATAGATGGCGTTCGTGAAGTGTTTGAGGGCCTGGAAGGCGCCAGTGTTACTGAGATTTGCCTTCATGAGGCGCGAATGCTCGTCCTGCAACGCTTCGATCATCGCGATAGTTTGACGTGTCTTCACTATGCCGCCAAGCGGGGTTTCACAGACGCTGTCAAATCCATCTTAACCACGTGTGAGGAACTCAACGTTAACGTGAAAACGTCCGCCATGGAATGGACACCACTTCACTACGCGGCGTTTGGTGGCAATATCGCCGTCATTAAAAAACTCATCAAAGCCGGATCTAAATTAGATATTCAAGCTAAAGATGGGAAATGTCCGGTGCATATTGCAGTCATTCGGGGGTTCCAGAGGGTTGCTGCTTACCTGGTGTCAAAAAATTGCCCAGTGAACGAGCGAGATAGAGCTGGCAATACCTTGTTACATTACTGTGTGGACGAAGTGGTGTGGGAGAAAACGGGGTGGTCGGAGGAGCAACGCGGTGACGTGGTCGAGTTCTTGTTAATGCACGGAGCTAATGTGGATCTCATGAACAACGCTCAGGAGTCAGTCCTCCATTCGGCCGTCAAGAACAATGTCGACGAACGAACTCTGGGCTACATAATCACGGCGGCGTTGAAGAACCCAGGAGGGTTGGACACCCCGACTGGCAGCGGACACACGACTCTGAGTTTGGCACGAGATATCCGTCTTGTGAGCATCTTACTCGACAACGGAACTTCTGTCAATGCAGCTGGAAAAGATGGACGAACCCCCTTGCATCAACACATCCAAGACTCCAAAATAACTGAGATATTGCTCAAGAAAGGCGGGGATGTCATGATAGCAGACAGTCAGGGCAAGGTCGCCCTCCACGTCGCTCTACAAGTCTCCTCGCCTGACCTCAGCATCATCAAACTCCTCCTGCAATCCAACAGCGCATGTCTTCACGTGGCCGACGAGAACGGATACACACCCTTACATGTTGCGTGCGCAACGCAATACGCACCGATCATTCACTATGAGAATTTGGGTATGTACGGGTCGGTCGGGAAGACAGTGGACAATGATAGCGACCCTGTTGTGGAGTTATTGTTGGAGAAGCAAGCGGAGGTGGAGGCGGTCGACAGGGACGGGAAGACTCCACTACTGACGGCTCTCAGTTATGGCCACCTGAACAAAGCCAATTTACTGGCCCTGTGTGGGGCTGATGTCTATGCAGTTGATAAACGTGGACGATCTCCCAAAACAATGGCATCGAAATGGTTCCAAAAAGCTACATGCAAACCCGCGTTCACTAAGGCCGATTTGGATGCTCTGGAAACTGAGATTGTGGACGAGTCGGGCATTGGCAAAGAGGCTGCTGTCGCTGCCAACATTCCTATTTCTAGCGAAGGTAAATCTGACAAACCATGTATGAATCTACTTAGAACGGCAGACACAAGGGAGAATGGTACTACCCGACCACCCGACTCAACAGCAGATAAGCAAACTTTGCCGAAGAATATAGGAAACTCAAGCAAATCCTCTGATCAGACCGACTTATCGGCTGTGGCAGCTACTGTTGGTGCGTCATATAAAGTACCAATCGCGGGCAAAGATGGCAGTAAACCAGAGAGTTCTCTTTCTACCGTCTCAGACGCCCGACAGACTGCGCACGCAACGTCATCCATTCAGATGAACAAAGATATCAAGCTCAGTGATCGAAATTCTAATTCCAGCAATATGCCCGTGAAAATCAACTCTTCCGAGAAGGAATCAATCTCAGTATTTTGCTGTTTTGTCAACTGGTCTTCAAAGAAAACAGCGACTCCTGGAAAGAGTTCGCACATAGACTCAGGTGAGACTGAACCGGAAGCAGCGTTGTCGAGGCAGGTGACGTTATTACAGGATGACCTCAAATTAATCAAAGACGCATTGGAGGACGTTGCAGTAGACCAGGTAGTTGAGGAAGGTTTGCAGCGTCAAGTGACAGACCTCAAAGAGGATGTAAAGACCTACACCTCATACCTAGAGAAAGTCACACAAGAAGGCACAGCTAAATCTTGATGTCTTCCGGAAAGAATGTTTAAAAGACTCGGTAGTTTGTAATCTGGATATTCGGATGAAGTGTTGAGCAGAAACAGCCACGTGATCTGAGTAAGTGGAAGCTCGCTACTTGATCGATATTATTTGTTTTCTTTTGTATTTGAAACGAGAAAAAATAGTGCATTTAACACATATTATTGAATGTTGAAATGAATTGCGATGTACCCCGTGCAACTGCTCAGTAAAACCCTTTGTAGCCCGCGATAACTTGACCTTCGTGTACACTATATCTATGGTAATCTGAATCGGAATATTTAACTGTCCATCCATTTTCTTGTTCGCTCTTGAATGTTTGTGATCTATGTTTCCCATGTCAATAAAGAGGTCTACATGTTTTGTTGCGCGCATTGTACACCGCTGAAAATAATTTATTGTTAATTTAATTCCCTTGATATTTCGGGATGCACAATGTCTAATGTTATATACATTAACATATATACACCATTAAGGTTTACTCAGCTGGACGTCAATGTTCGAGATATGCAGTGATAAGCGATTAAATAACTTGAGATCAGGCTCCCAAATGCGTAATACATAAAATCACTACGCCTTCTGTTAGCATGTCTATTTATAATTATGTCAAACAAAATGGATTTCTTGTGAAGGGCATCACGAACTATTGATCGTTCTGCATATCGACAGCGTCAACGTTTATCGACCATTCGTACTACCACGATGAGAAGCCGGTAGTTACTACTGGATGATTCAATATCCACTTCGATCCGGTGAAGTTTGCAAATATCAAGTAAACAGGTAAACAACCTGACATTCTTCTTCCAGTGATTTGAAACCAATCATTTGTAGGCGTGGCCTACCTCTTTTCTTCGCCATCGCTATATATTCCAGGGAATGCGCTCACGTAGTAATTTTAATGCATTCATTTAATACTTAACCTTCAAAAGCAAATACAAGGTCATTCAAAGTCTTTGTGATTATTCTAGTTGAACCCCAAGTCTATTTACAGATCATAGGGTCAGACAGTCACAGAAGTCACATTCACCCCAAGCCCTACAATACCTTTATTGATTAATGAAATAACAATCTAGCGGAACGTCCGATCAAGGCTGATTCGGTCTGTGTGATTGGCTGTCAACGACATTCGGTACGCTTTATCTCAATCTACCTGGGTACGTTTAAATATCGAAGAAGGTTCGGTCGTAGATCGGTAGACAATCATAGCAATTGGACATAGATATAACGACCAGTCACGAGCTCTACGTCATCGGATTCTGAGCGGCTAGATATCTATATTCTACATCTAATTTAATCTTCAGATCCAGGCGCTCGGCAGCCCGACGAAGGGAACCGAGCGCCTGAAGTGAACTTTTTATCATAAGGTGACATGGAGACGATCTCTAGAACGTTATGATGTATACATGCCATTTGAAGTCGGAGTAGACAATGGGAAACAGAAAATGGTTCAAAATGATAATAAATTCGTATAAGCTGTCTATATAAAAAATGTAACCACATGGTATATGTCCAACTAAAATTTAGATTTGTAAATCAGTGACAGCTAGTCATTTTTGGGGGTAAAAATAATGATTCCTTGAAATGTTTCAGTTCCCCTATAATCTTAGTTTACTAAAACTATATGCTATTTAAGCCCAGTATGAAATGTGATTTGTACAATCGTCATTTATTGCCATATTTATATATCCAAAACACATCAAATCATCACAAAAATTTTACAATATCATATATAAGTAACAGTCCAGCAACCCTAAAAAGGGTGTTTCAAAGTTAGTCCCACCTGGAGGACTTGTATCTTTTCTGGAGCTCTCCCTTATCATCCACAGCCATGTAGACGTTATGACGATTTTCAGTAGTTACATTAATGTAAGCTAGATATGCCACACAGCCAGTAATCACAGTCAGTCCTATCCCCATCACAATCCTATTCTGAAATGGGGTAAATTAAATAGGTCACATCAATATCAAGAAAACCTTATAACATGAGGTTTTTTATTCATATAGGTGGCAAGTGGTGAATTTTTGAAATATTGATTAGATCAAATGATTAAAGCTGTCATGTCACTTAATAAGGTTGATTATCAATGATTAATATCAAACAGAATTAATGTACACTTACAGGCTTGATAAACAGTTCAGGATTCACAACTCGGAATAGCTGAGTGGTTTTAACTTGATTCAAGCCAGGATTCCGAAAGTTTGCTTTGTCCCCTCGTTTAGGAGCAGAGGCTTCTTTGTTCTTTCCCATTTTTTTGGACATTATGAGGCTAGTTTGGCAAACTCAAAGGTGCATCCAACTTTTTGGCATTTTGTCTGGAAAGGAAAAAAAATCTAACTGTAACCAAATCTAAATGAGACATTTTTACCAATATTTATCTCCCAGCAATCATGGAAAACAGATGCTTCAATTCAAGTTTGTTGTCTGCAGACAAAATAAATGTTAAAGTTTGCTCACTTTAACACACCTTTATTTACAGCAGTATCCCAACTATCACCCAGTTATTGAAAAATGTGTGGACAAGACTGTCATTTAGAGAATGGTTCACAATATTTGTGATCTCATTATGATAAACCTACTCCTCAGGATAGGAAACACAACATTGAGGAAAGTAGCTTATCCATTTAATGACTGCAAAAGATAATTCTTGTCACTAACAGACCTTGAAAATCAATCGATTCACTACCTGACTTCTCAACAATATGTATAGCCCTGCAGAACGTTAGGTTGATGTCCTGCAATGATCAAAGCCAACGCTATGAAAAAAATCAAGTTCCTAGCATATAAGATATACACAAACAAAATGAACATATGAAGAATGAATTTCACATCTATGAATGTTTATCAAAAAGTTTAGAATGTTTCCATGAGAGATATCGTCATATGGAAATTAATCCCGCCAGACGAAATTTGAAAAGTTTGTATCTCTGACACCTTAGCGCTATGTACATTTTGGAGAACAAGGGTGGTCCGGCGCATCCATGCAGACGAGGTTCTTCAAAGGCAGACTATTGGTTTCCAATTTTTTTTTACGCAAGTACTGTGGTGACATACGTCGCCCCGGTGGTCCAAGGGCCTTAATGAAACACCGTCACTTTAAGGTCCTTCGACTGCAGCGGTGACGTACGTCACCACAGTTCGTGTCATTTCTTCAATGAATCTTAGTTGGGAATACCTACCTTGCAGGGACCCTGTCAGGGGGGATATGTATTCAACAATATTGCCGTGACAATTAAAAGAATAGCATTTCTGGATACCCACAGCTACCTGGTGAATGAAACTAAAACTGCATTGTGTGAGAAATAATCACGCGAGTGATAAGCTAAATAGTACAGGTCACGAGATATTCATTCCGAATCTCGATCCACATAGATACGTAAGTACACAGTATTGACGTGAAGTGCCGACCGCAGGAAATATATTTTTTTTCATTGCGTTGGCTACGATCTTCGCAGGAAGGATGTCCGGGCAGAGGCTACGTACCGTAAGGTACGCATAATTTGCAATTCATAGCGCATGGCAATTACTAATAAATGTGTATAATTGGAAAGAACAAGATAAATGTTAGGTTATTCGCTTGCACTAGTACCTCACAGTGGCAACAACAGCCGCATAATAAGAATATACAACCGATCAGCGTGTTTTGGTTTACATCTGAGACACCGGAAAGTTATTTCGCCGCAATGCGCATGTGCGCTCAACTTGTTAATGTGACCTTGGCTTCGGATATTTCCGCCACGGCGGGGCTTCGAAACCAACCAATTACAACATCTGCTTTTCCCGCTGACCTTTTCCGAGTTCTAGTCTGGCGTAAAGTTTTTGCCTTAATTGAGCATTTATAGGATTGTTATACGAAAAGTTACAGGTTAAGGGAATGTTTCCTCTTAAAACCAGCTTTTTATCGCTTAATGCATTATGGTTTTCAGCATGACATAGTGTAATTGGTCATCGATATCGTAATACATATCTATGTGCCGAAGATGATCAGCGCAGCTTGGTCAAAATGGCGTATTTTGTCGCCTGGTCGTTGACGAAGTTCTCCAACATTTATTGAATCAAGATAACCTTAGATAATCAAGCTCGTTTATTCATTCCGTATATGATCGTTATTTTTCAAAATTTACCTTTACACGGCTACTTATCGATGATCGGTGCTTATTGAATGTATAAATCGATGAAATGTGTGCGAAATCGTGTGCATCTTTAAAAAGGCAAAATTCCTCCCACCACTCTTTGCCTGTCCTGTACGTGTAACTATGTGAATGCATATGATAAGCTACACCGGCACGGTAGTTTCATTACATTGTCATCTATATATATCCCGTCTGGCTAATGGGAAGTGCTTGCTTAGACAGGACCCACTACATATAATATTTTGTGTACCCAATCACTAGACAAAGACTCCGTTGTATCTGATCAAATTTGCCACTTGGCCTAGTCAAACATGCTCGATATAAGCCACTGTGTCTACATCACAACATTGTTTTGCACGTTCTATAGTTGAGGGTCCTCGTATCACAGTTTGGCAGGCAACAAAAAGCGAAGCACCAGCTAGCTTCCTCTCGGCCAAGAAAAGATGTGGATAAGTGCTGAATAATGTGATGTGTATGATGGTTGGTGAAATGGATGCCCGGCATTGCTCTTGATTAATACACAATATCGTGGATGTGGTGTGGACAAGCTTATAGGGTCACTTAGGCCTTAGGCCGACAAAATTTATGAACATGCCAGCTGCGAGCAGCGCACTGCTTTGTTATAGCGTCTTTTAAAATTACATGAAAGTTTCTGATCTATTCGATGGCACGTTCCCTTGCCCAGAGGACTCTATATCTTCAACATAAGCAGCTAAGGCAGATCGGTTAGAAGTCTGATAAACGACCCCATGTGCTGTTGTAAATTTTATGGCATCCTCCTCCTCATGATGGGCATGCATTTCACTCGTTTGCATCCTAACCACATAGCTAGTAGGAGTTAGCCCTCTTTGGGTAGCTTTTTGTAAAGTGTGGATTCTTGAAGGACCACCCCCTGGAGAAAATTAGGCTAGTGAGAGCCATGGGTCACAGATATCATCCACTTTGATTTATCTGTTGTTTCTTGTTGTTCTATTCCACCTTTCTGTCTGGTTCCTCGATATTTGATATAAGAAGCAATGTTAATGTTTCCTTTATTTCATTACATAACTTTGATGAATTCAGATTCTAATGAATTGTTGCCCTATATTACTGTGCAGGTATTGAATGCCTATCACATGAATGCATCTGCTAAACATAGGCAGTATTGCTGACCATCCTCATCGGACATGGATGTGACATCACCCAGTGGTATAAGCAGCTCCATTCGCCACAACTTGCCACAGATACCTATACGTGGCCAGCACACCCGTTATGCTGTTAGTAAGGCTAGTTGTAGGGATTCTGAGGGGTCTCCCTCCAAAGACCAACCCAAGGATGTTATTAATGTGGTGCCTCTCGGTGAACTGAAGCATGAAGATGTTAAGGATGAGAATTGTGATAACCCTACTGATAAAGTGAAGGAACTTTCTGAAGATTTAGGTCTGAAGAACAATGTCGAAGAAGCTGAACAATTAGTAGACCCACCATCCTCTACCCCACCTCCATCACCCCAGAAGCTGATATCTTCTGATATGAAAAGTCCTACTGAGATCAAAATCTCACCCAGCACAATGAATTCTCCGATAAAGCTAAGGATTAGACGGTCTGTTAACAATGAAGACCAGTCTCAGATTGTGACTGATGTTAGTATGTCTGGTGTAGGCACCCCTGACAGCGTTCAACAGCCCCCAGATGATGAACTTCAATGTGTCTCCATGCCTGAGCCAAGTTTATCACACACCCTTGCTGTACCAACTTTGTCCTCTCCTGAAATAAAGAGACCCCGAGCCCGTACAAAACGAGAACTGAAACGTCAATTGATGGAGCGCCGCGCTCAGATAGCTAACCCAGCACTGCAGCCCAACGCTGTTCAGAGTGACAATGGCAGTGGAGAAATGCCACCTCACACTAATACAGTGAGTACACGATGCAAGTTGTGATTCTCTCTCTCGTGCCACATATGGAGGCCTCTAATGTTAAGTTCCTGTAACTGTTGTGTGTATAGGATGTGAGTTTGCCTGGAGTTGCTAACCCTGCCACTGTGCCAATGCCTCCCCGGCAACCACCGCCATCAGCTGCATCAGTCGCTGCTGTTGATAACCAAAACATGGACTGTAAGTTCTCACGCGGTGACATGCTGTGGGGTAAAGTTTCCGGTCATCCCTGGTGGCCTTGTATTGTGGCCAACGATCCATTCCAAGGCATCTTTGTCAGATCCAGTAAGTGCTGTGACTGCTTGTCTATTTTCCATTATTTGGGTTTGATCAAGGTTCACAAATCCATGGGTTCATTGTTCAAACTTGTTTTTCCATCTTACATATGGGACATCATAGTTGTTACATACATCAGCGTGTCATTCAGTACACACATTTGATTTATGTTGTTGAACTCATTCAGTTTCATGTGTGAATTGATTGCTCCATGGTGAACTCCTACATGATACACCTCCTCCTAAAAGCTTACTAAAACCCGAGTTACATCATCGTGAAACCCTTCCATATTATATTTTCATACGGTTCTTTAAAAAGCTTGCTGAAAGCTGCAGAGTGTTTCAAAGCAGGTATATAGTGTTTGAGCACACTAGTTTGC
Source organism: Urechis unicinctus (assembly GCA_034190875.2). NCBI lineage: Eukaryota > Metazoa > Annelida > Polychaeta > Xenopneusta > Urechidae > Urechis > Urechis unicinctus. The sequence continues at coordinate 60,634,442 of CM067351.1, read as the reverse complement.
TCCACATATGTGAGGTAAGAAATTGAGGCTTATCTATGAAGGAGAGATCTGGATGCCTACTTTATTAGGTTAAAGCTTGTGTGCATTGATGAGGTGTTCATGGCATGATGTGTATGATATGCAGGTGGAAGCAGGAAGGTACAGCTGCACGTGCAGTTCTTCGGGGACGAGGATGAGCGAGGCTGGGTGTCCCAGAGTGCCGTCATGGTATACGAGGGGCAGGAAGCGTTCGACCAGTTCTCTAACATAATGATCGAGAAAGATCGTAAGAACCGGAAGCTGTATGAGATCGCCTCGCGTCGTAAGAAGGCCTGGATGGTGGCGGTGAGAGCCGCTGACGTGGCAGCCAAGATGAGTTACGACGAGCGCATTTCCTTGTACCGCCTTGACTATGTACCAACTGAGGAAGTCATGGAGCCAGTAGCACTAGCACCGACGGAAGAGGATAAACAAGCAAAACCCCGTAAAAGACAGAAATCTGAGGAAGGTGGTGAAGGCAAATTTCCGGTTGCTAAGAGACAGAGGCAGGATTCGTCACCACATTGCTCATCGGAATCTAGCGAGCCTCTCTCCCCTTCACACATCAAGCTGCCCATCAATGTGGAGCACCAGAATATCGCTCAGTACACCGTGTTCTGTTCGAGGAAACGAGAGAGTTTGAAGAGGATGCACCCAGCGTATACGAGTGAGCAGATTGATGCTATACTGGTGAAGGAGTGGGAGGAGTTGTCAGGGGAACAGCAGTCCATGTTTATTCCGATGGGCTCCGACTTCACGCACTTGGGCGAGATGATGACGAAGAATATGGGCTCGGAAAGTGAGTCCTTCCCTTCTCATATAGCAGTGTTTTAAGTCAAAAACAGTTTTATTGGTCATCTTATGAACCCGAGAAAGCTGGGATCATTGGCATTAGATGAACTCACTGTGAACATTTATAATTCGAAAGTTATTATTGATACAGTGGAGACTTCCTGTAGGGTTATTTTGACCTTTTTGAGGGGAAACAATTATGTAAGTGTAATATTGACATCCAGATTCAACTGCAATTTTATCAGTGTGTTTATACACGAGTTTAGGATATCTTGCGTCAGACGTTATAGACGTTAATAGGCTGAGGTTACAGAGGCTTTCAAAGTGCATCCCCCCCACCCCCTTACACATGACTTTGGCATGACTGCACATTGTGCAACTCATTAGGTTCCTCCCTGTCACCCCACCTGACCTCTTCCCAAGCTTGATTGGACATGCCACTCAGAGAAGTGTCTCCGGTTGGGATTTATGTTAAAATCGGTTGCTTGCTATAAGAGAACCAATCTAGTAATCTGCACGTAACTGTTCAGAGACGGCACTGTAATCACAGTCAGTTAGGCCTGCCCAATTGTCCAATGAGGGGATGGTTGTCTTAGCTATGCTGATGTAGGCAAGTGCAACCGCCCGTTACCCAACTATTTATGTACAGTACCTAATCTGATAGTGGAGTCAAACTTTGCAAACTTTCATGGCAAAATTCGGGGTATGTCTTATTGTAGAGTGCTTCTCAATGAGTTAAAATGGTAGATCTGAATTCTTTATCTAACTTCAAAATGGGAACTTCTAAATTTGAATATGTTGTCTTTTGTCAGGCCCTCCAAAGAAAAAGCCTAGGCAAGTGAAAAAGAAACTGAGCCTGGATCCCTCACAGACCCCGTCGTCTTCTGCCAAGAGGAATAAGGTATGACTAGTGATATAGGTATCAAACAGATTTGGGCTATTTTATTCTCTTCTTGGTTGGTGTGATGTATTTGAATTGTAACTGGTAAACTTGTCGCAGAGTCTACCGACCCCAAGCAAAGGCGTGACCCTCACTTCCTGTGAAGACGTGGATGAGCTGATCGAGACGGTGGCCAAGGGTGGCGGTGAAGTGGCTGTACGTTCTCTTCTCCTTTACAACTCGCTCTCTCAAATCATTTCTGTTTTACCTGCTGGATATGATTGATATCTGGTCAGACAGTGCATTGCTATAGTCTGTAGTAGAGTTCATGCATGTTGCAAATATAAGCATCTCAAGTGTTTATCGCCACTGCATGTGTCATCGTTGATGCTCACCATATCAACAGACACTGCAAGGACAGCATGACTTAATTCCTTACTGCTTGTTAACAGATGCCAGATAGTCTGACCCTGAAAGTTGCTGCTCACTCGGAAGTCTTAGGCAAGGCCAGGTCCAGACTCTCCAAGAGTGAGCGGGAACTGGAGGAATGCTTGCTCACTGTAAGACTTATATGTACTTGACTTCTTGTCCAATTGGTTGATCATTTAAGTGTGACCCAGCTGGCCATTAGAGCTGGTAGCTCTCGCTTTGTTATAATTATCTGTCTGTGTTGCCTGTGTAGAGTGAGAGTGAGTGTGACTCGGTGAAGCGTAAGGAGGAGAGCGTGACAGCGTTTGCCGCGGCTGTCTACGATCTCGAGCTGCTACACCTCTCGTCGAGCTGGCCTTGTAAGAAGGAGGCGGTGTGTCACCTGTGTGAGGAAGAGGGACAGCTGGTGACGTGTGAGGGCGGATGCTACGCCACCTACCACGCCGGGTGTATAAGCCAGGACCAGTCTGTCACCTCCTACAAATGTCCCCAGTGTACGTCAGGTGAGTCAGAAGTGATTCAGCTCTCAGGTGATGTGTTAATGAAGCATCACTTGACGTGATGTAGCACTTGGGTGATGCGCTAATGAAGCATCACTCGACACGATGTAGCACTCGGGTGATGCGCGAATGAAGCATCACTCGACACGATGTAGCACTCGGGTGATGCGCGAATGAAGCATCACTCGACACGATGTAGCACTCGGGTGATGCGCTAATGAAGCATCACTCGACACGATGTAGCACTCGGGTGATGCGCTAATGAAGCATCACTCGACACGATGTAGCACTCGGGTGATGCGCTAATGAAGCATCACTCGACACGATGTAGCACTCGAGTGATGTGCTAATGAAGCATAACTTAACATGATATAGCACTCTAGTGATGTGCTAATGACACATCACTTAGGATGTAGCTCTCAGACACGTCCAATCATTATTTATTTTCTGAAGTTAAGGTTTAGATTTCGTTGACATATGAGGTGTTTTGTATTGTGCAGGTATTCATAGGTGCTTCTCCTGTAAGGAGGACAGCTCTGAGACGATCCGCTGTGGTTTCAGCCACTGCGGTCGCTACTACCATGAACACTGTCTCAAGGAGAACACCAACTCGCGCTTAGAGAACGGCTCCTGGTTCTGTCCGCTCCATGTGTGCTCCACCTGCATGGCTGAGAATCCAAAAGGGGCACGAGCACGGCAAGGTAATTATCTAATCCTCCCCAATGAAGTAGGCATGTGTGACATGCAGCAATAGATCGGGCTTTGTTTGATGATTTCATTCGTTGATGTTGTTGTGTGGAACAGGTCGATTATTTAGGTGCTTACGTTGCCCCACGGCATACCACGTGGGCGACTTCTGTATAGCGGCTGGTAGTAAACATCTAGCCGGCCACAATATCATCTGTGCCAGTCACTTTGAGCCGGCCAAGAAGAGTGCCAAAGACCACCTGCTCCACGTGTCATGGTGCTTTGTCTGCTCAAAAGGTAAACCTAATCACCGGACTCAGGTGTGCTTCAACTTGCACGTGCCTTTTATTTAGTAGGATTCTTTCATAACCGCAGTTCACTTATCGTCACTGGGGGGCACTGGAGGTCTGTTCCTTTGTTTCTGCTGGTGCTCTGTTGATTCCAATGCTATCTCTCATTTTGTTTTGATGATATGCCAGGTGGGATGTTAGTGTGTTGTGACACCTGTTTTGATGATATACCAGGTTGGATGTTAGTGTGTTGTGGCACCTGTTTTGATGATATGCCAGCTGGGATGTAAGTGTGTTGTGACACCTGTTTTGATGATATGCCAGGTGGGATGTTGGTGTGTTGTGACATCTGTTTTAATAATGTTCCAGGTGGGATGTTAGTGTGTTTTGACACATGTTTTAATGATGTTCCAGGTGGGATGTTGGTGTGTTGTGACACATGTCCGGCAGCTTTTCACGTCGAGTGCTTGGACACTGAGCCTCCAGATGGACCCTGGCAGTGTAATCAGTGTTCTGATGGACGGCGACCTCTATACGGGGATATCATCTGGGTGAAACTCGGGCCGTACAGGTGAGCTGTGATGAGTGCTGAGCTGGAATAGAGACTTAAGAGTTGTTTGTTGGTGGGGGTTGCAACAAATGGATCTCTGTTGTGTTTGTTTAGGTCTGAATTTATGAGCCGTTTTCCCGAGTATTTACCCAGGATGAACCTATTATGATAGTGTTGGGTTATAATGTGATGATGTGACTTGCAGGTGGTGGCCCGGGGAGATCTGCCATCCTAAGAACGTCCCTCTCAACATACAAGCCAAAGCACATCAGGTGGGAGAGTTCCCTGTGAAGTTCCTTGGATCCCATGATTATTACTGGACGCACGGAGGCAGGTGAGAGCTGCTATGTGCTCCTCCAACCAGCATAGGTTTACTGCATGGAGTGGTGTCATTGAGTACTCCATGCCTTCATAATGTCTTTGTATGATCATCATTATGTCTTCTCATGACGGCTGTTTGTGTCTGCAGGGTGTTCCTGTACCAAGAAGGGGATCGCGGGGGCAGGTGTGAGAAGGTCGGGTCCAAAAACCTGGCTAAGCTCTTCATGAAAGGTGAGGCATGCATGAGCCAAATTCACAGGGGGGCAGGGCGGGGCCTGTTAACCAGACAGGAAGTGTAACAGGGGTAACAATCTGGTAACGTTGTCATTGTTGTGTGCAGCGGTGGACGAGGCCTCGCTAGCGTACACCGTGTGGAAAGAGGTGAAGGAGGAGAAAGAGGAACGAGATAATGAGAAGAGTGAGAGAAAACCACCCGCCTACAGGAGCATCAAGGTCACTATTCACTCATATCGGCTCCCTTACCAGATTGACCACATCCCACACTGACTCACAACATTCCCTCTCCCCTCATCTTAATGCCAAGCTCGTCCCTTGCCAGCAACTATTCATCCTGCAGAGAGAGACATTATTTTTTGTGTTGTATACAGGGCTCTCGCTAGCCAAAAATTATCGAGGGTCCAGGACCCTCAGATTAAAATTCTTAAGGGTCCCCAACACATTTCGGGGGTCCACAAGAAACTCGAGGGTCCAAATAGATGTTTATTGATAACTGAACACTACACCACAAACGCCTATGTACAAACATTGCAAGGATATTAATTTGTTTATCAGCAATAAAGTTCATAGCTGCTTTCTGACAGTCAAAGTCCTGAGCAGCTGCATCCTCAATCTTGATGCGCATCAGTATCTCCAGCACTCTTTCTGACAACGAAGCACGTTTGCAAGATTTTGTGACATTTGTATGGAGAAGTTCATGAAGCTGCTCAAAATAAAATTTCACCACAGACTCGACACTACGCAAAACGCGCGATCGCCCTTTGATCGCCCAGTGCTGCCATGGTAACAAGCCAACTGGATGAAGAAGTTCAGTTGGTTAAACATGCTGTGAAAATGATTCTGCATATCTCTTCCCAGTAGAACATCTATCATCATCTAAACCAATGATTGAATTTGCTAACATTCGCCGAGTAAAGAAAGCGTAACACCCATGCGCTGTAGCGCATTTCTTGGCGAGAAAAGCTGTCGCCACTGCGTTGACCTGGCGTGCTCTATTTATTCAAACAAGTCGGGAGACGCAACTTATTTTAGTCGGTAGTTTCAACTTGCACTGGCCAGTTGGGGGGCCAACTTTCGAGTTTTCATTTCACCTGCAGGCGGGCCAATTAACGATCTCACGAGTTTTGAAGCTTTGTGTAATGGATGCATGGCATCACAAATCTGGCACGTCCACGGGACCCACAGGCCGTATTGATGCGGGTCCACTGCAAGAATCGCGGGTCAGGGACCCGGAACCTCGGGTTCCCAAGAGCCCTGTGTATATAATAATTCAGATCTTCCCACTTGAACTAGGCTAGTTTAGTCGGTTTGGTGAATTTTTATTTTGCTTCAATGTTTGTGTAGCTTCAATGTCTGTATCAGATAATGGAGTTTGATATTGATATACATCATTTACATTCAGGATCTAGTTGTCACAATCAAGGGGCTACCTGCTTTCAGGCCAACATTCCTATTGGTAGTGTTCAGACGTACAGGGCTGACTTAGGTACGATCTCTAAATGTGAGTGCACCCAAGACATGGAGAATCCGTGCGGGGAAGACAGCGACTGTCTCAATCGAATGACGCTATACGAGTGCCACCCACAGGTAGGTGGAGCTACTGACCCTACTTAATGTTACACTTGCAGCTTCAAGATCTAAGCTGCTATTTCAATTGGTCATATTTGGGGTGAACTTTGTAAAGTAACCGGCTGTAAAACACCGTTTCCTGTTCAGGTATGTCCAGCTGGAGATAAGTGTCAAAACCAGCGCTTCCAGATGCGAGATTATCCCAAAGCTGTTCCGTTTAAAGCGGACTCGAGGGGCTGGGGTCTCAAGTGTATGGAGGACATCAGAAAGGTGTGTGGCTGCTTCCTCTTATTGGTCGCTTTCATGTTAAATACTTTGTATCAAATTAGCATTTCACCCGAGTCAAATGGGATTGTTTTCTTCTATATGATTTTTGAATGTTGCGTTAATATTGCCCTCGACTTCTTGGGGGGGGGGAAATGCGTCAACCAATTGGAGCTTGATCAATGACCCTGTCTGATCTGCTGTGAATTGACAGGGTCAGTTTATTAACGAGTACGTGGGTGACTTGGTCGACCAAGAGGAGTGTGAACGTCGAATCAAGGATGCCCACGATAATGATGTCACCAACTTCTACATGCTCACGCTAGACAACAAAAGGTCACAGTCAACTAGTAGCAAACTTGATTGTATATTGGAATCGGGTTCATTAAGTGCTTTTTGGGGGTCATGATTGTGATTGAATGTGATTGTGATGACTAGGGTGATTGATGCTGGTCCAAAAGGCAACCTGTCTCGCTTCATGAACCACAGCTGCGACCCGAACCTGGTGACACAGATCTGGACGGTCAATGGTGACCAGAGGGTTGGCTTCTTTGCAATCCACGACATTCCTGCTGGTCAGTATCAACTTGTTGTGGCCATGTCTTGATAAGAGTGACCTCCTCCCTCAACTGACCTTGTGGTGTCTTGATAAGAGTGATTTCATTCTTCACCTGACCTCATGATGTCTCTATTGCAGTGACCTCGTTCTTCACCCGACCTCATGGTGTTTCTATTAGAGTGACCTCGTTCTTCACCTGACCTCATGGTGTTTTGATTACAGTGGCATCATGCCCACATTTTTTTTATTGTCGCAGGTACGGAACTGACGTTTAACTACAACCTGAAGAGTCTGGGCAACGAGAAGACGGTCTGTCATTGTCAAGCCAGCAACTGTAGCGGCTTCCTGGGAGTGCGACCCAAGGTTAGATCAAGGCCGTCTCACCTCTGACCTTAGTCGGTGATAATTTCCCGGTGGCTATCTCTGGTGACCTGTTTTGTTTTGATCTTGACTTGGGATGTGTTTCCTGTCTTCAGAGCACAACAAGTGATGTTGAAAAAGCTGCTAAGAAAGAGAAGAAGAAGAAAAAGCGAAAGTCTGTGAAGAAGAATCAGGATGATGATTGCTACCGTTGTGGCGATGGCGGCGAACTCATCCTCTGTGACCAGACAAGCTGCCCCAAGGCTTACCATCTCAAGTGCCTCAAGCTCAAAGCACTACCTAAAGGTAAAAGTCATGCTCCAAACACTACCTTAAGGTAAAATTTATGCTCCAAACACTACCTACAGGTCAGTTTCACACTCAAAGCAATACCAGGAGTGTTTGTGCACTGGTCATCCGTAACTTGGTTTCTCTTTAAAATGTTGGAGTATAAGATTGTAAATCACTGTTGTGACAGGTCACTAGTTTTAACCTGGTTTGACTGTAACTCATGGTTTGTGTTGTGACAGGTCACTAGTTTTAACCTGGTTTGACTGTAACTCAGGGTTTGTGTTGTGACAGGTCGCTGGTTGTAACTTGGTTTGACTGTAACTCACGGTTTGTGTTGTGACAGGTCGCTGGTTGTGTCCTTGGCATCACTGCGATGAGTGTGGACAGCGTGCTCTCCGCCTTTGCTCAGAATGCCCCAATTCCTTCTGTCCTAACCATATCGAGGGCAACATCTACCAGATGCCTGATAACGCGCTGGTCTGTTCAGACCATGATGATCTCCTCAAGGCCGTTGAGTGCAGCAAATTAGAGACTCTAAAAAACCAGCCAGGGGCAGTTGTTCCTGTGGGAGGTTCCTCTAGTGAATCATACAGTGAACAGACCTCATCCAACCCCCCAAGCCCCCCAGAGCTCTGTGCCCCATTCCCTGTAGCTGCTGCTGCTGCAGAATCCAGTGATACAGAGAAGATGCTAAAATTACCACTCAAGTCCGCCCAAGTGAGTGATGCAGAGTCAACCAGCACAGATGCCTCATCTTACCAGCCCCTAAAAAAAGTGCGTAAATCTCCCTCCAAACGGCGAAGTGGCGGACTTAAAAAGCCTGCTGTGACTGAAGTAGCCCTGGCGGAACCGTCAGGGCTAGCTCCAGAATCTGTGAGTGCCGGAGGAGACTCTGACTCCAGTATAGAAGGTCGTCTCACCATCGTGGAGGATGACCTGCTCACTGACAAGAACCAAACACAGAAGCGTAAACGGGCATCTAAAGGGGACACAGCACCCCCTTCAGCCAACCACTCACTATCCCCCACTCTGGTCTCCCCCCAGAGGAAGAAGCGGGTGCCAAAGACGAAAAGCACAGATGCTAAATCTGAAATAATGAACAGAATATCGTTAACTCCTCCTGCAGCAGCCAAGAAAGCGACCAGTAAAAAGAACTCGCCTGCGACGGCAGCCAGTGGCGAGAAAAATGCAGCGAATAGGAAAGGGAAGTCTCCAATAACTGCTGTGTTTGATGACAACAGTAGTGATGAATTCCCAGATCTGGTTATTGACATACCTACCATGTGAACTGCTTGGTGGTTGTATCATGTTTGTACAAAATATTTATAAAAAGCAAATGATTTGCATTTTTATCATTGAATGAATTTGATGCACTTGTGGACAGAAACTTGTATATATGGGTATTGTTATTCTCCATGGCGCAGCATACTTTGGAATAAATGTGTTGGCATTGGCTAGGATATGGTATTATATCTATAGTGTATGGATTGATGGTCTTAGCCAATTCATAGGTCAATGGCTGTAAAGTTCACTCACCTAGGACATGTCTGCACTATGCAAATTAACCAATACAGCGCCCTTATTTAAAAGTGACTGGACCTGCCACCATGTTTTGTACTCATTCTCTGCCATATATTGTGGTATATGTTGCTGTGTGTTATGGATGATGGTTGAGTGTCACCACAAAGAGAATGAATAACTCGCTTTTTGCAACTTCTTAGAAAAACGTCCAGTACTTGGTAAATACTTGGCACTGACCATTAAAAAAATGAATACTTTTTTTTTTATAGAAGTTGTATTTTATTGGGTTGTTGCAAATGCAATCAATATGTTATGCCATAAATTCTTTTATATAAACTCAAGTCATGGATTTGTGGATTTTATTATTTTAAATTAGCGCTGCTTTACATGGACATGGTGTTTTTATCATTGGGGTCTATGTTCCCATACTCACTGTTGGTTAATGAAATAAATAAAAAAGCATATATATCTATATTTTATCATTCTTAGCTCTTCTCTTGAGCAGAGCTTATAATACTGGTACCTTTGCTCCGGCATCTGTCCATCCCTAAACTATGGATGGTACACTTACATATTTAACAAGCTACCATCACCAAATTACGCATGGACCCCTCTTAAGTTTATGGCTCTGCAAACCCAAAATCAGCCCCACCTAACCTTTGACCCTTGAGTCAAGAAAGTAAAATCTCTTGTAATATGTTAAGCCATGTATATTTAACAAGCTACCATCACCAAATTACGCATGGACCCCTCTAGTTTATGGCTCTGCGAACCCAAAATCAGCCCCACCTAACCTTTGACCCTTGAGTCAAGAGAGTAAAATCTCTTGTAATATGTTAAGCCATGTTTCCTTATTAAGCAAGTAAGCTATCCCAAATTACACATGGACCCTCTTATGTAGATAGCTCCTTGCAATCACAAATCATGACTTTGACTCCTGAGTGTGGGAAAAGTTAATCTCTCTTTTCTTGTGTGATGGCACATTTCCTCATGAATCAAGCTTACAAATAACGCATCCATCTGTATGTCCATTTTGTCAGGTCTTAAATATCTATACTTAATAAGTGAGCTAGCTGCACAAAATAAGACTTCTTATAATAATGGATCTTTGCATACAGTTCCGTATGACTGTACACCTAGGTTCATTACTGGAGATTTCATGCACCATTTAAACCCAATGTAGGATCAAGATTTAATCTTGTCATAACTTGTTTTTGAAAATCATGTCAAAAATAGCAGAGCCTCAAGGACTATAGGTCTCTTGTTATTATGCAGTGTGATTATAACCATGGGAGGATATTTTTGCCAATCCTATGCAACTGAGTTGGTATGTTATTGTTGTTGATGTAATTGTCCAATGCAAGATTGGTTTTGGGTTTGTAAACCGTCCAGTGTATCAGGGGTGAAGATTTATGGTTTTGTTGATGATATCCATCTAGAATGGTAATGCATCTTTCAGCTGAGTGTCTGACGGAATAGTACTCAACAGTCAAGCACTTATCCTTACGACAGTTATGTGGATCACTAATTGTACAGTACTTAGGGTTTCACCTTACTTAAAACTTCATTCATTGATGTGATGAGGTGTCAGCGTTTTATGTCAAGAATATAACCTTTTAAAAGCTAATCTTTTCTAGCTAATGGAAGTACAGATACCTTTGCAGATTGAAAAACATTTGCCTCATAAACACTGAAATAAAACCACAACAAATTGTTTAAGAACCAGGGCATCGATTTCACGTTATGATCGATAACGACTTAGGTCTTAAGCTCGGGTTTTTCCACTGTTTATTTGAATATTCTCAGATAGTTTGATAAAGAAAATCCCAATGGAAACATACGTATTATTTGCGGCTGGAGCCGTATTGGTCACCATAATATTGCTTATTGTGACCCTTCTAAGTAAATCATCAAATAAGAGTAAGTTGTTTAATCACCCGTATAATTATGCGGATAATCAGTGTCATTTCACCACGACAGATGTTTCGTGAGCGATAATAAGTGTTTGTTTTGTGTGTTGACAGATGAAATCGTCGAAGCCGTCGCACCCCGTGCGGTGCCAGTTGACCGCGCTGCTGCCCCGGTGCGCGGTGGAGCGAGAAGACGCGGAGCGCAACAACGTCTGGCTGCAGCGGCTGCTAGAAGGGAAGATGACTCCGGTATGTGTTCTCGTTTTGTTTAAACCATTGACAAGTAGATTGATCATGGAAGATGAACCAGTGGGAAAAAAATTGAGAAATGATAAACTGAACCACAATCACACGTTTTGCAATATGACCTGTGTCAATGAACAAATATATGTTGTGATGTCTTACTTATTGCATAAAAAAACTCCCAACAATTGAATGGTATTCCAAGTGTATGATGCCCACTCTTCTCAGATTTACATGTGTATAGCTGGCAGGAATCGGCTACCATCCACTTGTTGTGTGTTTCATCGCATGTGAAAGGCCGTCACACTTATTCCATTGTTCAATTCCATAATCCACATAGTCTCACTGACTAGTTATGCATGCTCTTAATGAGGAATAGCTCCGGTCGAACGGTAACATGACATCTTGTAGGGCTAAATGAGGAACAGCTCTTTAGTAATGTCATAGATTTAATATGATTTTGAGTATTTCAATGTGTATATTGGAACCTATCATTAGAATCGCTTCCATTATGACCATAAAATTTGGTTTGTAAACTATTTAATTATATTACAATATTAATCAATGTTGTATCCTTCACTTATGTTTCAAGTGATGTAAAAGTTAACAAACAGTATGGTTTTCAGAAGGAGAACAGACTTTAGAAGATATGGCTGCTCAACTTGGACAAAGTGAGGGAAAAGTAGGTGCCAAGAAGTTGAGAAAACTGCAAGACAAAGCTGAGAGAAAAGCTGCAAGAGAGGTATGCAAATCAACAACACTTCAAACATATGTAAATACTGTGGCATGTTGCTGGTCAAAACTGAGCAGTGATATGAGATAATGTGTGTTTTAAGGCAGAGCTGGAAGAACGGGAGGAAAAGAAACAGAGGGAAGCTCGGCTAGAAGAACGACGAAAGCAGGATGATGCTCGGCGTGATGCAGAGGAGAAAGCTCTTGTGAGCAACTATATCAAATCACCATAAAAAACTTATGGACGAACCCATAAATAACCTTGATTCATTGCAGGCACTGAGGATGGTATGTGTTGCAGAAAGTGTTGCAGTATGCTGCTGCTAATTGACGTGTAGTTTATTTATTGACTGCTGGGGACTTTTTTCTGAATTGTGGACAGTACTTTTTATCTTTTGAATCCACACTGGGCTGAATGATGGGCTGTTGGATTGTCATGTTCTGTGGATTGTGCTATGGACTCTACCGTGAATTCTCTATACACCATTTTGGACTGTGGTTTTCTGGTTTGGGCAGAGATGTGAATTGGGTGGTGAACTGTTCTGTTGACAGTCCTATGGCTGAGCTGAGGCCTGTTATGGACTTTGACTGTTGTGGACTGCTGTGTTCTGTTGTGCAGGAAGCTGAGGCTGATAAACGACGTGAGGAGGAGGAGCAGCGGGAGCATGAGGAATACCTCAAGTTGAAGGCAGCCTTCACTGTGGATGAGGAGGGCATGGAGCAAACTGTCACAGAAGACGATGTGGGTTCATCCCTCAAATACCACCATATAATCTGACTTGAGTTTTCACTGTATTGAACAATAACATATTTCTTGGATTTATTTTTAGGCAGAGTCATTGCTACAGAAATTTATCAACCATATCAAGGTGAGCCTTCGTCCAGTTGTGTCGCTATATCTATGTTACTGGTTCTTGCTTTGGTTCTTAAGTTTCTGTGTGCTGTCTGGAATGGCCACATCGCTCAAATGTGACAGATTTGGTCCCTGATATTGATAATGTCTTGTTCCTTACAGGAAATGAAAGTGGTGATGTTGGAAGATCTGGCCTCTCACTTCAAACTGAAGACGCAGGTACATGGTTTCCTATGTTCTGAAATCAGTGACACTCCTGCTGTGATATTTGTGAAGTGCTTTATGTACTAGCTGGTATTGCTTTAATACTGTCAGACTGTGTTAATTTGGTTCAGGTTAAAAAATATATTCTTGTAGGTTACTTGTAATATTTCTGATGCTACATTTTACATACATTCTGTAATCTACCTTGAATATGCGCCAGGCACTTAGGTAAAGGCCATGAGGCGCTCAATTTGTGTGACATGGGTGATGGGGTATCAAACAGCGCTAACATGACACAATGATGGGCAGGAGCTTGGGTTGTGGTAAGCGATGTAAGTGACTGTGAAAATAACATGACGTGACACTGAGGGGACGAGCTGGGGACAAAGCTTATTGGATTTCTTACATTTATTTACTTCCTGGATAGCGGCTGCTAGTCGTTTCACAGAGTTTGGCTGGGACAATTTGCAGTAGAGGGAAGTCGTAGCCCAATTCAGATAATTATGGAATATCACCGCCATATTGACGCCATTCAGGTACCGACAACCAATGAGAGATCAGTGATTACCAGTGGGACTTGCCCACTCTATCTTTTTATCTTGATCAGCCTCATCACTTGTTGTAGACAAATAGTTTATTTCAACAGTGTGGAGGCCATTTGGTTTCTGTTAGCGCGAAAGGCAAACAAGCAGAGCTGGTTGTAAGCTTTAATGGACCCACGTAAATGACTCGTAGGCGAGGTTGGGAGGGGGTGACCAGTCTGCAAGAAAAGGGTGTGGTGGGGCGCTTGAATTAGGAACGGCACTTATTGTTGGTAGAATACCGTAACTTAAATGTTTTCTGTTGGAAGTGTACTGTTGATCCCATTATGGGCGTGCCCAAATATAGGCGTGCCATTGTTCCCAGTACCGTTGTGACCTTAAACATGATGGTGATGTGTATTAGGATGTTATCGACCGTATCAAGTCTCTTCAGGAGGAAGGTCGGCTGACCGGAGTCATGGATGATCGCGGTAAGTTTATCTACATCACGGAGGAGGAGTACCACGCTGTGGCTCGCTTTATCAAACAGCGAGGCCGAGTGTCCATCACTGAACTGGCTCAGTCTAGCAACAGTCTCATCAACATGAATCCAGAAAACTCCTCTATGATGTTATCAGAGGGCGTCGGTCTACTGACCGAGGCGTGCTGATCTTTGGCTGGTTTGTGGTGTGTAATGTTATGTTGCTTGATTTTGATGACTGAATTAAAGAATGAATGTTGTTTAAATACTGGTTGATCTTTAAAAACCCTAAGCTGGTCTAACATCAATTATAGAAAGGGAAAAGTAGAAAGACATTTTGAAGTGATAAATGATTTATTCTGCAGGATAATGGATTGAAACAATGTCATACAAAGCATTCACAGTTACTGGGTTGCTAGCATGTTGTTACCATGACAACCAGTCAGCAAAAGGACAAGGACTAACCAATAGGAAGTACACATCTCATTCACAAAAGTTCAGGATAACAACCTAGAAGCCGAGGTTTTGCTGCAATCTACGACAACAGCACAATAAAACAGCTATAACAAGAGAAACAAACACCATTGCTCCTTATGTACATTTTGCAATTTTCACCTTCGAGTTGTTTTTTGGAACAAATAAAATGTAGCATAAAAAATATTTGATACAAGTTAATAAAGAGCAACTAGATAAGCTATAACCCAGACAAATTTGTTCAATATTAGGCATCTAATCGAGGACCGAGATAAAAAAAACCTATCCATTTTGTGTTTCATGTTACCAAACTATACATACAATCCGTGGTAGGATGGTAACCTGCCACTTTCAACCATATTATAGGAATAAAAGCTACAACACCTCTAGCTTACAACTGCTTTCTATATCTTTAACAACATCAAAACTGGTGGTTGAGGAGAACTTCAGGTGGAAACAGTAATATGGATCAAACAAAATATTTCTCTGGATCCAACTATCTCTCCTCATAGTTGATGTTGACGTAGATCTAATGGACGACAGGTTTCTACTGGGAACGTATATAATCCACGGACTTAGTATACACATTATGATTGGCTCCTAGATATAAAATAACACAATTCACATAATTTCATATAATAGATAAATATATAATTTCTACCCACAGGGTACCAACCAATTAAACATACACACTGTTTTAACTGCAGCTTTACGATAAGCCAAAGACTCTAAACAAGGCAAAGGACATCTGGTATATAGCAAGAAATACGAAAATACACATGATATCTGCAGTATAATATTGAAGTGTGCTCCTGCATGGAACAGAGACAGGCTCTTCAGACGACAACATCATTTTATCGTACTAAACAGATCCTGGCTATGTTCTCAAGAGAGAAATGGTCGTGTTCCCAGGAAGAACATGACCAGTTGTTCCCAGGAGAAACTTGACCAGGTGTTCCCAGGAGGAACATGGCAAGGTGTTCCCAGGAAAAACTTGACCAGGTGTTCCCAGGAGGAATGTGGTCAGGTGTTCCCAGGAGAAACTTGACCAGGTGTTCCCAGGAGGAACATGGCCAGGTGTTCCCAGGAGAAACTTGACCATGTGTTCCCAGGAGGAACATGGCCAGGTGTTCCCAGGAAAAACTTGACCAGGTGTTCCCAGGATGAACGTGGTCAGGTGTTCCCAGGAGTAACGTGGCCAGGTGTTACCAGGAAGGCCACAAGTCATTAAAAGAACACAGTGACAAAGTCTGTATGGCCAACTACTCCCAAAAGGAATACAGGAAGTTATTCCCAAGAGGTTTATTGGGAACATGCGGCCATATTCTCTGGGGCAGTACGGCTTGATGTAGCGGAGAGCAACACGTCTATTGAGCAGGTGCACACTCAATGTCTGGCTGGTCCACCAACCTGAAATGCTCAGATAAGATATATAGTATTGAACAACCAGTGTATATAACCACCTCACACTGCCTCTCAACCATGACACACATAACCATGATGTATAACCATGTAACCATCATATATTACCAAAGAAAACCACATACGGCAACATACTGGGCTGTGTATGAATCTACTCATCAAAGGTGCAAAACAAATTCAAAAGGATGTGGAAATGGGCATTTTTGTAACAATTCCATCGATACTATTCCTAGTTGATAGGGATACAAAGAAGCTTCTTAAACAATCCAAGCAACATCATTGTCCCTATCACCACCAGCATTCCCCTCAGTCTCATCATATCATTCACTTCATAAACTAAATTACTAAATCTTAGTCATAATGACAGTTATCAGGAGTAGGGACAAACAAAGTGAAAATCACGCGCCGCATCCAAACATGGTCTGCGTTATCATCCAGCAAGTCGGACCGAGGATGAGAGAGTAGCGGGTCCTGCCGATATCTGTTCTTCACGAGAAAGCACATGGGGTTCATAAAGCCATTTCAGTCACAACATGCTAAATTATTTACAACCCAAAAAGTCTGGCATGTACCAGTGAAAATTTTTTGACATAACAGTGGATAAAATTTATCTGTATTAAGATCAAACAAATTATGAAATTCAGGAAGTGAGGTGCATAATGCAGGCCTGCAAGGAGCCGTGCACACCAGGCTGCCAGCAGCGTTCCAACACACGCTATTATGGTCAGTCACCACAGGTCATTCATCACGGATTGGTCCGCCTTCTCTCCAGATTCCCGACCAATAAAGAAAGCATGTTACAAATCATTCATTGCTGTCTTAATATTAAGCAAATGCTGAGCAAAGAAAATGTCCAGTAATTTGAATAATCAAATGCCACATAAGGGATACAAAATTGAACATTGCCACATCTTTAACTGTTTGTCTCCATGAAAATACATACATTAAGGTGAACACCGCAAAAAAGGATTATTATTAAGACTAGATTGCTGACAGGGGAATCAATGCATGTCTTTATTGTTCAGGTATGAGGTCCAGCAGATCGGGATCCAGCACTACTGGGAGAGCATAGTGGTGACGGGATCCCGCAGATCGGAATCCAGCAATTATATGAGAGCATCATGTAACGGCATACTGCAGATTAGGATCCAGCAGTGAAGAGAGCATCCTGTGACGGGATCCTGCAGATTGGGAACCAGCACTAAAGAGAGCATCCTGTGACAGCATCCTGCAGATTGGGATCCAGCACTTAGAGCATCCTGTGACGGAATCCTGCAAGTGAGAGATATCATCCAACAGATCCTGCACTATGTTGACCACATCCACATTCAAGACCAGCTTGCTGGGGGTCAAAGGTCAATGTATGTCGCATCAGAGATGCCCACTTATGCTACAATTGGATTGGCATAGTGACTAGTTTCAGACGGAAGAAAATAACATTGCGAGGAGTGACTAAGGCGGTCCGTTATTGTAATATGTCCATTCTTCACGATAGAATACCTTCCTTTGTAGATAAGTACGCAGTGCGGGTGGTACAGGCAGTTTCTGGCCTATTTTCACCAGGTTAGCACCTCTCCCCGTTCTACAAATCTGCATTTGAATGACCTTACGGCACATGTTTTTCAACTTCTGAGGTTGTCGCTTTTCCCTCTCATACCAACGCTCAAACTCGGCGATGTCCAGGTAAGAGTATTTGTGGAGCAGATTATTGGGGATCCCGGAGCCTTTGAAGTGAATCCATTCAATAAGGTTAAGCATGTCAGCACCGGAATGGAACAACATGAGGATACAGGGAAGCTGGTGGAGAATGTCCTCATTATAAAGGCGCGTACTCAGCGAGGAGACGCAGATGTAGAGAGGTGTGCGGCCCGAATTATCCACGATATTGACATTACTATGCGCCTTAATGAGTAGGCCCAGAATGTCTCTGAGTTTCCAGTGTGCGGCCACGTGAATGGGAGCTTGGCCCGAACGATCCTTTCTGTACGCACCACACACAAATATAGACTTATGTTGCAGACGACCCTGTTGGTCTACCCTCCACCTCAGAACCGACAGACAAAAGGAAAACAACAATCAACTTATGGAGTGCTAACACTCAACCTACTTGTCCACAATGGCTCCTCCTTTGATTAGCTTCTGTATGGCAGACTTGCATGAATGAACAATGGCATTGTTCACACAGATATACAATGGCGTTTTCCCCATGAAGTCAGATAAGTTTACATCAGCCCCTGCAAGGCAAGTCACAATCACATACAAATTAATCACACACCACTGCTTCACTTCTAGGACTTTTTAAACAGCTGTTGATGGCAATGCTGGATATTACAAAGGAGTGTATTTACCAGCTTTCGCTAGAACTTCAATAAGTGTTGGCCGACCATGAAAGGCTGCTTTGTAGACCGGGGTGCAGCCATTACGGTCACATTTGTTTATATATGCTCCAGATCCAAGCAATAACTGTCGCAACAACACAAAGAAATAAGACCACTTTATGCTGCAATTTACCCACAAGACCTTCATCCCGTCGACCTGTATTCATTTCCCAGGCTTCTAAACTGATTTAAAGACAAACAGCAACAAAAAGCACTGGCCGCTCTACTACTGCTAAGGAAACTATGAGTCTGTCAGATAAAGCTCCTAATGGCGCAGTCCTATTAGGTCCAGTGTTGGTGAATGAATGTCACAGCTTCAGCGTGTCTCTCAATATTTTTTAAAATGATGCACAATATTTTCGAAGTTTGGAAGAAAATGAAGGATGCTGCATTTTAATTTTCTTTCCAACAAAGCATTGCTGATTTGAGCGTCATTCAGAAATGGCTTCAGCTCGTGTAAGATGTGGTATTGCTCTTGCCATGGGCAGACAAGACTGTTGGCTCGAGTAAGAAGCTCACAGATTTTAATTTACTTACATTTCAACCCTACAGCTCTGCGGCTTATATTATTGCCTTATCACATAGCGTCCCAATATGGTCATGCGTATGGATTCTGACAAGCAGCGTCCTGATAGCATGACAGACAGTTGAAGCCTTTCACACTGCGTGTCAGCCCAACAAACTAAACTTGCATTAGCGTTTCAGAATAGCAAGAGCGCATACGCTATAAGGCACCCGATTTACAGCTGCATTCACTCGTTGGCAGCATGTGGCTGATGACCAGTCCAATAACAACAATACACATTTTCAGTGGATCAGGAGTGGGTGGGGGGAGTAGTAGGGGTGGATACGATGGTTTGCTTTGGAATGGAAAGGGTTGGACAGGCTGTTAAGGAATACTAGCTAGGACACTGAGCTCTACAATCGGTAATATGTTACAAGGAATGTATAAAAAAATATGCATAACTCACATCCACAATGTTGGTATAGTTGAGAGAAACAGCTATAATGAGAGGAGTACTTCCATCCTTCACGCTGGGACTAGACGGGTTGTACCAAGGGAAGTTGATGTTAACTCCCTGATCCAGAAGATGACGTACAGCATCCAAGTCATTGGTCATCACTGCAAAATGAAGCTCCCGGACTTTCTGCGGCATCTCACGGAGGATGAGGGTATTGTTGTTGTTGTTGTGGTGGGCTGACTTAGAATTACCCATTTTGCTGCTTACACCAACCAAAGCCACTCTGCTGCATGTTCATAAGAATCATTAACGTGGCAATTAGCATAGAGGAAACATCTAGTGAGCATGAAAAGCAACATACCAATCAGACTTTCATTTATGTTTTGTCCGTGCTAAACATGGGTACAAAGTAATTGGCTATATCAATATCTAAAACAAACATGATACATAGAATAAGAATAATATATGTAAATTGTGTTGATATAACATTTCATTTAAACATTTTGAACGATCCTTGGTTGACAACAAGATCTGTTTGTATCACATGTAAACTCTGAATTTAGGTTATGAAATTTCAAGCCAATGAACTGTGCATCTGGTCATGCAGCAAGTCGCGACTCTTCAGTACATTTCACACAACATGACAATCACTGGCCCCGACTGGACGATGATGAAAAAATAACATAGACGACGTTAAACACAAATGCTTACCACATAAGCACTATTCCTATGTTACGCTAACACATATCGCCTCAAATGGCGATATATCGACACATTATCTGACAAGCCACAGCTAGAACAAACAAAGGTCGTATTTTGGGTGCAAAATTGCTGCCTCAAGACATCTTATTACGATCCAGATGACAGCGAAGTCCCGGATAGAAGTCGCTACCAATAATAAACTGATTGTAAACGTCTAAAATATAACAATAAAATCATTGAAAGTCCTCCTTTGCGTATCGAAAACATTTACAGAAGCTATTAATGACTTTGATAAATTCATTTAATTCTCATCATGAGAAATACAAAGAATACTCACCCCACAATGTTTGTTGCTGTAAGCGTCAGTAATTGTGGGGTTGGGAGTCCCGCGGGTCATTCAACCGAATGACGTCAATGACTGACGTCAAAATAACTCGTTTTCAGTTACCGCCATGGGCGTCCAATCGGGTCGTGATCAGCATCAATTAAATTTGATAACGTAAAACATCCAATCCTCCCAGTTGTCCTTGTACCAGGTCAACTCGACCATCAGTCCTGCGTTGTGTCGCTGTCCGGGGATATTCGATTGTATAAAACGTCAATAATTATTTCGAATACAAGAGAGCATTTCTGTACCTATGCGTAGAACTAATAACCCGTGTGGGGGGGTGTCTCACTATGTGGAGGTTAGTGGGAATTTGCCACCAATTTGGGTCGTTTTTTTGGCATTTTGGTATACAGATGGGTAGTTAGTTCTTAAAGACAGGTATAGCAATAGGTACGTGTTTTTGACAACGACTAATACGATGCTCAATATTGGGTGTTTGCTCAAGTCCCCTAGGTCAATGGTGGCCAGCCCAAACAGTCAGCGTGGTTGCGTTGTTTCAAAGACGACCCCTCGACCCGTGGGGGCTCACCGTGACGATTTTGATGTGAGAGTTGTTTTTTATTCCATAAATCGTGTAGCTTCATTACAATGATTGAATGTGGTATCAAATGATTGCCGTCTCCATCCTCTCAGAGGTCACTTCATGTATGTTGTCTCAGTTGCATATGACGAGTTAGTACAATAATCATTATGCTTAGACATATTGGGCGATAGCCCTGCAAGACGTCTGAGTAGACGTCTTACTCTGATTGAAAACGACGAAATGTTATTAATTTTGAGATAAGATACAGCAGATTGTATGCAAAGTGCTTCGCAAGCTTAGCAAGGAGGCAATGCGGATGAAGCGGCGGGAAATCACGCTACCCAATATTTTCCAAAATGGCCGTTATCGCATCGCGATTTTTCGGAAATGATATATAGATTGCATTTCTTCAAGTATCGCATCGATCGGTGGTAAGATTTTGGGGCGATACGACATATTTTTTCACAGGCTCTTGATATATGTTGTTTTCTAGATGCCAAACCCAGCGATATAGTGAAACGCATGTTTTAATGCGCGCCCAAAATATCGAAGCACAACGGTATATATTTATATTACCGTCGTGCGCGGCTAATATTTATATTACCGTTCGACCAGGGCTAATTGGGCGAATGATTATCCGTACGAGTAGTTGTCTAACACATCACAACTCATTTTACGGATAATGGAGGAGAGATCGGTGGTCGATATAGCATTTCCCACTGATATCGTCACATAAGTAACCGTTGTAGACATAACTGCTTGTGGTATTTTAAAAATAGAAAAAACTTTTAATTTCATCGACTGTGTGACAAATATTGTTAGGAGAGGTGGCGAACGTCATGATGTCCACGCGCTATGGCTATACTTAGAACGTTATGACAGTGTTTTCCTGTTAATAAACAAGCATCTCATTTTGAACTTCCATTTTGATTGCATCCTCCAATATACATAGAATATAGGTGTACATCGACTGCCTCGGCAATCATCTCGCACCACAACCCAACTGTGTTCTAACACCGCACAATAAGCCGCACTAAGTGAAACTCGCCGATTTTTATGGAAATATACCTCAAGTGCAACGCGTCGTTTATATTTTCGTAATGGAATGAATCTTTATTTTATAATTGGGATACATTTACTTGTGAATAACTAATCATGAACAGATTTGGCGATTCGTGATGCAACAGTACCCACGGATATTTCTCTATTTGTTCAGTTAATGACGTCATCCTATAGCTGTGTAATACGTTTGGAATTGCACGATCGCAGCGTATAGCGCAAACGTTCGCTGACCTCGCAGTACGAGAGCGCTTCTCACATCTCCGTCACGAGAGCTTGAGGCAAATAAGAGAAGATGCGTTCACTTACACGAGCCAGTTGTATTATTATGTCAAGCTACGACTCCCAAATCATTAGGTCGACATACTCACACGACACCATTAACACAGAGAACTGGGGCTCTTCTTATATTCACGGTGATTTGGGGTTTTGTACAGTGTCTTACACGCGCCCAGTGGATCGAACCAAAATCAATATGACAAATAAGAATATTATTTACTCCGTGTCTGTTTGAGCCGTTGAACATTTGATGTCGATTCCAGATTCAGGTGAACTCACGCGTCATCGAGTTGAAGATCAATTGTAAGCCAACTGTTACCTTTTCACCTGTTAGTATTCTATAATTAGCTCGACGTACAATTTCTCTCAAATACCGACCAAAGCAACTCTGTTAACCCCACTCCCGCCCCTGAGGTCGCCTCCACACACCTCGCCACTGTCGTCGCCCTTCTTCCATAATGTCAACACACCGGAAATGAGGCAGAGGAACATGCACTGGTAGCTTCCTGTCGTGCAGACAAATTGCTACCAATTAGGCCCTATTTCCCGCTCTGATCACTAAATGCTAGCTCTTATTGTGCACCCATGAGTTCTCGTTTAAGCTAGGATGTTATAACTCCAGTGTTTGTCGACTAAAACGCGAAAATTATACCGCAGCCAATTATATGCGACATGATATGTTCCATGTCACCATAGATTTTTTGTACCTCATACATAAGCTCATAGGTTAAGAATTTTCTTGGGTGGGTCTCAATCGTGCTAACATTATAAAAACAAAGGAACTTTAACGACTACTTATTCACTACATTAGCGTTCTATATAGTATCCCTTAACCGCCCATAACAACCACCCTTTCATCACAATAAAACAGCCCTACATAATATCCCTGTACCGCCCATAACAACCACCCTTTCATCACAATAAAACAGCCCTACATAATATCCCTGTACCGCCCATAACAACCACCCTTTCATCACAATAAAACAGCCCTACATAGTATCCCTGTACCGCCCATAACAACCACCCTTTCATCACATTAAAACAGCCCTACATAATATCCCTATACCGCCATAACAACCACCCTTTCATCACAATAAAACAGCCCTACATAGTATCCCTGTACCTCCCATAATATCCTTCATTTAATCACTGTATGAACGTTATCCATAATATTCCTATACAGCCCATGATGGCCACCACTAAACGTTCTCTATAGTGGCCTATATTACCCACAATAGCCACCAATTCATCACTGTATTAACGCCCCCATAGTGTCCCTATACCACCCATACTAACCACCGCTACATCACTATATTAACGTCCTTAAAGGTAAACCTGCCCCGCCCATAATAACCACCACTCATCACTATATTATCATCCTTCATAGTATTACTACACAGCCCATTATAATCACTGTTTCATCACTTTATTAACGTCCTCCATGGTATCCCTATATACGCCCATGATAAACACCGCTTCTTCACTATATTGAGGTCCTCCATAGTATCCCTATACCGCCCATAATAACCATCTCTACATCACAATATTAACGACTTCCATAGTATCGCTATACCGCGTATAATAACCATCTCTACATCACAATATTAACGACTTCCATAATATCGCTATACCGCGTATAATAACCATCTCTACATCACAATATTAACGACTTCCATAGTATCGCTATACCGCGTATAATAACCATCTCTACATCACAATATTAACGACTTCCATAGTATACCTTTACGGCCTATAATAACCACCGCTTTATCGGTATATATCAACGTTCCCCTTAGTATCCCTAAACCGCCCATAATAACGATCCCTTGATTACTATATTAACGTCCACCATTTATCACTATACAGACCATAATAACCACCTCTACATCACAATATTAACGTCCACCATAGTATCCCGATACAGCACCCATAATAACCACCGCTTCATCACTATATCAACGTCCCCCATAATACACCTTTACAGCCCTTAATAACAACACTTTCATCACAATATTACGATCATCCATAGTATCCCTATACCGCCCATAATAACTTCCGCTTCATCACTTTATTAGCGTCCTCCATGGTAACTCTATACGGCCCATAATAACCATCTCTACATCACAACATTAACTTCCTCAATAGTATCCCTATACCGCCCATAATAATCACCGCTTCATCACTATATTATCGCTCTACCGCGTAAAATAACCACCGCTACATAACTAAATTAACGTACCCTATTGCATCCCTTTACCGCCCACAATAACCTCACTTTCATAACATTATTAGCGTTCTCCATAATATACCTTTACGGCCTATAATAACCACTTATATCCCTATACCGCCCATAATAACCACCGCTATATCACTATATTAACGTCTTCCTTGGTATTCCTATACCGCCCCTAATAACCACCGCTACATCACAATATTAACGTCTTCCTTAGTATCCCTATACCGCCCCTAATAACCACCGCTATATCACTATATTAACGTCTTCCTTGGTATGCCTATACCGCCCACAATAACCACCGCTACATCACAATATTAACGTCTTCCTTAGTATCCCTATACCGCCCCTAATAACAATATTAACGCTTATATCACTATATAATAACCAACGTCTATATTAACGTCTTCCTTGGTATGCCTATACCGCCCACAATAACCACCGCTACATCACAATATTAACGTCTTCCTTAGTATCCCTATACCGCCCCTAATAACCACCGCTATATCACTATATTAACGTCTTCCTTGGTATTCCTATACCGCCCCTAATAACCACCGCTACATCACAATATTAACGTCTTCCTTGGTATCCCTATACCGCCCCTAATAACCACCGCTATATCACTATATTAACGTCTTCCTTGGTATCCCTATACCGCCCCTAATAACCACCGCTATATCACTATATTAACGTCTTCCTTGGTATGCCTATACCGCCCCTAATAACCCCCGCTATATCACTATATTAACGTCTTCCTTGGTATGCCTATACCGCCCATAATAACCACCGCTATATCACTATATTAACGTCTTCCTTGGTATCCCTATACCGCCCATAATCCACCGCTATATTAACGTCTTCCTTGGTATCCCTATACCGCCCATAATAACCACCGCTATATCACTATATTAACGTCTTCCTTGGTATCCCTATACCGCCCATAATAACCACCGCTATATCACTATATTAACGTCTTCCTTGGTATCCCTATACCGCCCATAATAACCACCGCTATATCACTATATTAACGTCTTCCTTGGTATCCCTATACCACCCCTAATAACCACCGCTATATCACTATATTAACGTCTTCCTTGGTATCCCTATACCGCCCACAATGACCACCGCTATATCACTATATTAACGTCTTCCTTGGTATCCCTATACCGCCCCTAATAACCACCGCTATATCACTATATTACGTTTCCTTGGTATCCCTATACCACCCCTAATAACCACCGCTATATCACCTAACGTCTTCCCTATACCTATACCGCCCATAATAACCACCGCTATATATCACTATATTAACGTCTTCCTTGGTATCCCTATACCGCCCATAATAACCACCGCTATATCACTATATTAACGTCTTCCTTGGTATCCCTATACCGCCCATAATAACCACCGCTATATCACTATATTAACGTCTTCCTTGGTATCCCTATACCGCCCATAATAACCACCGCTATATCACTATATTAACGTCTTCCTTGGTATCCCTATACCGCCCCTAATAACCACCGCTATATCACTATATTAACGTCTTCCTTGGTATCCCACCCCAATAACCACCGCTATATCACTATATTAACGTCTTCCTTGGTATCCCTATACCACCCCTAATAACCACCGCTATATCACTATATTAACGTCTTCCTTGGTATCCCTATACCGCCCATAATAACCACCGCTATATCACTATATTAACGTCTTCCTTGGTATCCCTATACCGCCCATAATAACCACCGCTATATCACTATATTAACGTCTTCCCTTGGTATCCCTATACCCCATAATAACCACCGCTATATCACTATATTAACGTCTTCCTTGGTATCCCTATACCGCCCATAATAACCACCGCTATATCACTATATTAACGTCTTCCTTGGTATCCCTATACCGCCCATAATAACCACCGCTATATCACTATATTAACGTCTTCCTTGGTATCCCTATACCGCCCCCATATCACTATATTAACGTCTTCCTTGGTATCCCTATACCGCCCATAATAACCACCGCTATATCACTATATTAACGTCTTCCTTGGTATCCCTATACCGCCCATAATAACCCCCGCTATATCACTATATTAACGTCTTCCTTGGTATCCCTATACCGCCCATAATAACAACCACTTCATCACTATTTTATCGTCCTCCAATTTATTGCACTACATTATACTTTTGCAATAAGCTATATCCTGACCTGTGAACTTGGTTAGTACGCCCACATCTCAAGTACAACTGCCTCGCTGATGATACCCTTTTAAGATGTTTCCTGCAATTAACCTTCAACTTAAAAAAAACTATTGCCTGTCTGGTTTGAGTGATATTTTGATGTTTCCCTCGTTGCTAAATTCAGGATGTGGAACGCCTCCGGTACACATTACCACCATTATATCCTCCTTCCTGCGTCTCTCAATCAAGGCTTGTTTTGTGTTTCAATTGAGCCCATATCTGTTTGCAGTCCTTTTCCTAGATTCATTATATTTGTATGGCCTGATATGAATAAGGCTGTTCCATCTTCGCGAGCGACGTGTTCTGCTGTTTCATATATTCAATGCTCTATGCACTTTATGACATTTCCCGTGATCTACTTTCAAGTATACTATTAACGTGAATGTTTTTGGCATTGTTGTTGACCTCCAGTTTTAGTCACGTTTTCAGACTCGGATATGGCAGGCCTGCGGGGCTTATTATCGTGATCTTCTGAGCGGCTTGCTGATGCTGTGCGGCAGAAAAATACAATGAATGGAGTGTGTTGAGAGAGATATGTGGAGATGACTGAAATTCGTGTATTTTATTATCCATGCTCAGAATACACAACATCGCACGGCCATAATTTTACTCATGCCAAATGATATAATAATTAATTAATCATTTTCAACTGCCACTACGGACGTCAGAATCCAATGAAAACATCTTCGTAAGACCACAAAATGTCTATCATTAGCCCATGACCTGCATGTGACTAGAACTCCCGTACCATTCATAAATGCAGCGCCTTAATCTCGGCACTTCCTAACCCCCCTCGACGAACCTCTCTTATCTCTTCTCCTCCCCGCTGACAACCTTCCTCCTGCAACTTCACTCAAAGCGCGCGCTCGGAAATTGCCTACAAGTCGACAAGGATACAAGTTACATTGAAGATCAACCGAATCAATTTAGGAGAAAGAAGTGCAATTAGTTCTCTTATTTCCTCGGGAAAATTGAGCAGGCCTGCGATTTGGGCGTCCTTCTTGGGACTGGAGAGTCAACTACTCGCTTTGTGGGTCGACAGTAACAATCTAGATGTTATTTTCGTCTTACGACGATGACTGGGCAGTCACAGGTAAATTCTGCAACTATAGCAGAACGAGGTCAGTCAGGGTCGACAGAACGAGGTCAGTCGGAATCGACAGAACGAGGTCAGTCGGAATCAGCAGATCATATTTATATTTACGCCTGTATAGAACAGACGATAAAGCAATCAGTGAACGCTACACCAGTTAGCTGAACATAAGTATTTCGTCACTTTTTCAAAACTGCCGAAAAGGAAGGATCTTGGCAGAAAAAGGGGGGCTGCACCACTAACGTATCCCAAGCCATCAAACAGAGCTTCTTGAGTTCAGTATGTTTATATCACCGTGAGTTAGTATTGATCTTTGAACCTGTATGGACGCCTGAGCTGAGGTGATAATGTGTCGAGATGATATTGATACCTCTATAGTTGGTACAGATACATTTTGATACAGAATCCTGCCCGTCTTTGCTAAGGCACTGTTAACCCGCAAGTAGGATCTCAGCAGCGACATTGTGTCCATGCGTCCGGATCACCAAGTTTATTATCCCTGTCTGAATGAAACGCGTTTTGAGTCTGTGTCACTGTGTATCAATGTGAGTCTGTGTCACTGTGTATCAATGTGAGTCTGTCACTGTGTATCATTGTGAGTCCGTGTCACTGAGTGTCAATGTGAGTCTATGTCACTGTGTATCAATGTGAGTCTGTGTCACTGTGTATCAATGTGAAACTTTGTCACTGTGTATCAATGTGAGTCCGTGTCACTGTATCAAGGTCAGTCTGTGTCACTGTGTATTAATCTGTCATAGAGTAGTTACCAGTGATCTCATTGTCAGACGTCCTTACCGGGCTTCCATCACACATCGAGCGATAACAGTATAACTGGGCTTTCGTCTGATGTGCTCGTACTGGCGAGATGACAAGGGTTTCGTGGAGGCTTCAAGGCGCAGAGATAACAAAAACAGGCGTTATTTGCAGGGAATTAACTGAAGCGTCAATGCGGCCCCTACAATGCTGAAAACGCCATTGGTAATTACTTGGAGTAGTATAAAAACCATCATCAGAAGCAGAAGCAGAAGCAGCAGCAACGGCAACAGCAGCAACAGCAGCGGCAGCAGAAAAAGCAGCAGCAGCAACAACAACAGCAGCAACAACAGCAGCAGCAACAGTAGCGGCAGGTCTATGAATAAAAGCATGTGGCTTTGTAAGGATAGCTTGTGTGTGAAAGATTGTTCATTAGTATTATGTCGCGTTCAAAGAGTCTCTATGCTGAATAAAAGAAACGTGGGTCAATGACGACATTTATGGATGATAATGCTAATGATAATGATGATAGTGATAAACAATCTTCATGATGACAATGATACTGAACTTGATACTAATTATGATGTTGATTTTATCTTTATGATTGTAATGATGACAATGATAATAATGTCGATAATAATGATGATGACGATAATGTTTTTTGATATGACATGATAATTATTTGATTATTACAATGATAATGATTGTGAATGACTAAGATGATGATCTTTATAAAATAAAATTGATTAATTTTATTTTATGGATTGTGAGGATGATCATGATAATGGTTATAAACAATTACAGAATGATTGTTTAAATGATTTTACTGATGATTATTGTGATAACTATAATGATCATGATGATAATTGCATTGGTTTTAATGATAATGATTATGATGTTATTGATGATTATGATGAGCAATGACAAGTTTAATTAATGGATACAGTGAGTAGTTCCCTGTCGTTGGTTAAGTGTATGTTTTTGTGGATTCTAACGCCGACATTTTCTCATTTGAACATTGATCCGACTTTCTTAATCGTCTGAGAATTATTCTTATACTATTCACGCAACATATGCACGTGTTGTTCAAAGGGAGGAGGATACTCAACATGGTGATTGGTTTTACAAGTGGTAGCATCTTAGAGCGCGAGGTCGATACCATCTCCAGTAGCCAAGCCTCGCCTTATATCACGTGTCATGAATAGATGACTAGTTGAAGGAGCCTCGTTGTGGTTCACAAGCATCCTCTACAGCCTTGTGTTTTCATCTGTGTCTTCCATACACATTCTTCTCTGCTACGCCTGTCCCGTCAGCACAATTAATGGTGGGTTAAGTCTCTCCCAGTCTCTCTGACTCTGCGAGCCCCAGCTCTAAAAGCTTTTAGTGTTTGCGTGAGGCGCATGTGAGGCTAGTAGGGCGCCCCCTTGAGGCTACTTGAGGGCTCTTCAAAATGCCTTTTTCATTAGAATGGAAACGCCGCCATGACACCGTCGGCAGAGACGCCATTAGTTAAAAGGTCTTAAATCAGTGAGGTAATCTGCCTTGTACGGTCATCTCTCTAGCGGCCTGCTGCTGACCCTACTAGTTAGGTGATGAGTCGCTGACCACAGGCTTATCGTCCGTGTAGCTAGAACAAGACAACAAGAGTAGCAATGTAGTTAGACGACTCACCTTGTGAAATGAGCCTCTTGTGGGTTCACTGCCTCGCTAGGAGATGTATTGTAGCCAAGTCAATTTGTGGATAGGCTGGCTGTAAGGGACGCGCAGGTGCGCAGGTTAGAAGAGCTACTAACGAAGTCAAACACGTGTTCTTCATATCAACGTCTCTCAATCACCCAGAAAATACTGTTGATGTATGTAATACATGGGTTATAACGATAGAGCTCCAGTAGTTATACGCTGATGGGAAATGTTCATTGATAGCCTGACTGTCGAAGATGCATTTTCAGCCTGTATTCATAATGGGCGATAATAAAGTTGTTACCTACAACTGGCGATAATATAGTAACAAACAGACAGGTTGCACTCGCTGGTCACGGAATAAAGTTCCTTTAAAAGACACGTCAAAGGGATATAAAAGTAATGCTGTATTTCCTGTCCTAGAGAAACAGTAAGACGATACGCAGATTGATGCAGTATACTCTCCATCTCAGATATTCTTCTATCAAGCACTATTCTGCATATGACTCAATTAAGTCCATCATGTTCGAAAAAGCTTCAAAACAACCTATTCAAGAGCAATTCATTTGTCGTTCGTTGGCGGACGCCTGCTAAGACAGCTAGACGTCTCCTGGGATTGTTCACAGTGCGATTGTCTAACTCGCCTAGGTCTATACCTGACAAAACACGCACACACACACACACACACACACACACACACACACACACACACACACACACACACACACACACACACACACACACACACACACACACACACACACACACACAAAACTGTAATTCACAGGTTGTGACGTTTAAATGCCATTTCCTTTTGCAATGTATGCGTACTCTCGTGTTTTCATTCGCTGTGAGATGTAATTTTTTGTTTTATCAACCATTACAGAAGATAATAAAACGTTCCTAGAAATATTCGACATTCATTGAAGTTGCTGTACCCGAACAGATTATCGCTGATTGGTATTATGACCATGTTTAGTTTTTTTTCCTAAAATGGGATTTTTGTTTAGATTTGTCCCATATTAAGAAAGTTGTCCATATTTTGCTAAATTTACAGTTTACAGCAATAAACTGCGTGAAAACGCAGTGTGCCTTT
This sequence comes from Urechis unicinctus, assembly GCA_034190875.2. Taxonomy (NCBI): domain Eukaryota; kingdom Metazoa; phylum Annelida; class Polychaeta; order Xenopneusta; family Urechidae; genus Urechis; species Urechis unicinctus. The sequence continues at coordinate 60,602,939 of CM067351.1, read as the reverse complement.
ATCAAAGACCCTCGTTGTCTCTCTTCAGTATTTGCCGCCCTCGCGTAATACCCTCACCCTCCCCAAACTCGGTCGTGAGGAAGCGTTGCCTTGCAATATCTCAATGTGTTAACAGCCTGTTCATTATCTGGCCGCATCTACACGAATGAAAACACACGTCAGGCCTCGTCTGTGTCCTGCACTCCAGCTTGCGAAATGTAAGCGCCAGAGGAATTAGTCAAGTGAAGTGGCTCTAATCGTGTTTTGCTGAGCAGGGAGGGTCTGCTTGTCAAAAGCCCGTTGACGTGTATTGCCAGGGATCAAGTGACAAGGGGTTGAGGTAGGATGAGGGTGGTAGGAGGGCGCTAGCTGGAGAAGGTCTCCCTCGTCAGCCTCTTGGTCTCTGGGTGTACCTCGTAGAAAGCATTTCGTACCCCCGTTTTGTATGAAACTGCGGGGAGACGAGCGTGAAGACATCCCACAAGCGTGGACCCTACACACCAAAACGACACCTATCATGATTGAAAGTCTTCACAATACACCTGTCCAGAATCACTCCGATTCACCTATCACATTTCTACATAAAATGTATGTTACCCTTTAATAACGTTGCGACACAGCGAGACTTCTGCATTTCAGACATATCTCATTCACGTCCACAAAAACAAGTTCCACCCATTACAAACTGTTATGTTAGCGACATATGAGAGGCGACACGTTAGCGGATGTTCTATGTAACCGGGTATAAGAACAGATTGAGTAAAACGCTACATAATCCCTAAATTACAACCCATTAACCAACATGCCAATTTCCTACCCTGCGTGATGTCAAACTCTTCACCCTCAAGAACCTGACTAAACCAACAGAGGCTATATAAGCTTGATATTTAATAGTTATTTCTAATAAAGATTCCGAAAACTACTCAAGAAAAATACATAGAAGAAATAAACCGCTAAGTCATACTCTGTTCAAATCCCCAGGAACAGGATATCAGGAAAATTGGTTGCGCGACGTTATTCTTTGAAACAGGCCAATACCGTCTTTGTGGCGCCAACATGAATTATCGCCCAGTATTGTCGCCTATATCGTATCTGCTCGACCATGGGTATTTGATTCTGCTTCAGTAAGAAGCAATCGGATTAACCGTCTACGTCATAACGTCAGTTCCGTCTTAGATCGGCCAATTACACCTCGATATTCTAGTATTGAGCTCGTTTAAAAAACAAACAGCGTTTATACCATTCAAAGCGCTGGGGGTTTCATCTAGTGGTCTGAGCATATTAACCCATCGACTATAGGGGTGTAATGGGTCAGAAAATTTGAAGCCATGGGATGTATAGAGAATAAACGAAGAGGCTTATCTCGCCTGATCAATCTGCGGTAGTTAATGTATTATGTCTAGCAAGTGGGTCTACTTGATGTCGGCTTACTCGGAGGTCTTTCTTATGTAACCATTCTCCATAAGACGCAAACTGCTTACAAATTATATATCCAGAGAGCTACTTGCTGGTTTAAGCCGATAACTAGCAATACTTGGAGCAAGGACCTGGGTAACATCTTTTGATATTGTAGGCTTGCTAACAATTCTATAGCCTGAGACAGCCTGGAACGGCCAGATATAGCCTGAGACAGCCTGGAACGGCCAGATATAGCCTGACACAGCCTGGAACGGTCAGATATAGCCTGACACTGCCTGAACGGTCAGATATAGCCTGACACAGCCTGGAACGGCCAGACATAGCCTGAGACAGCCTGGAACGGCCAGATATACCCTGAGACAGCCTGGAACGGTCAGATATAGCCTGACACAGCCTGGAACGGTCAGATATAGCCTGAGACAGTCTGTAATGGTCAGATATAGCCTGAGACAGTCTGTAATGGTCAGATATAGCCTGAGACAGTCTGTAATGGTCAGATATAGCCTGAGACAGTCTGTAATGGTCAGATATAGCCTGAGACAGTCTGGAACGGTCAGATATAGCCTGAGACAGCCTGGAACGGTCAAATATAGCCTGAGACAGCCTGGAACGGTCAAATATAGCCTGACACAGCCTGGAACGGTCAGATATAGCCCTATACATCCTGCAATAGCCATATATACACCCTGGCGCAGCCTGGAATGGCCAGATGTAGAAAGACACAGCCTGAACTGACGCAGTCCGAAATTGCCAAAGAATGAACGTAGCATCAAAATCCATCATGAACAACACCTCCTATTACCGCATGACATACACAATCTCAACACCGTGTTAGGGGCGCTTTACTACAACATCCGAGAAGGTAGGCAATTTGTTGTAACGCAGAACGCTTTTTTACAAATTACAAATGACGCCAAATCAGCTAGGAAATAAATGATTGGTCAAGGGGCTTGTCACGTGGTCTTTGATGTGATGGGTTTAGTGATCTGGTGATTGAACCCAGGGCTGCTAATGCTCCACGTGATGTCATGTGAGGGGATTTATGAACTCAGATTCGCTTTATTGATACAAGCTTACATTACCCCCAGCTTGACACCCTTACTAATTATGTTAAATACAATCATGAACGATCCAATTGCGGGTCGGCGATTCGCGTCTGGGTGTACCATCCTTTGTCACCAGCAACTATTTCGACCCGAGTGGGTTTCCGCCGAGCTCGTTGACTGGTCCCCATTCAGATGCGTCCCAGAATCCAATTAGGTGTGGCGGCTAACCAATGGGAGGTCGTCTAACTCATGTCATGACCGACTGCCACCTAGCGAATAAAAGGTGCACCTCCCACAAAATAATACAACTGATAATTATCTCGCATGTGACATGATGCCATTGGCGTATCGTATAGAGCGACCCCAGGGGGCGATTAGAACGCTGGTTGAGTTCATTTCACCTGAACACAAGAGTTTTGTAAAGCATTCAACAGCAGACCATGAAACTACCTCTTCAATATTACTCACTTGAGCAATTATTTCAGCCGAGATGGCTGTGTTTCTGTGTCATCAGTGCGCGCGAGTATCCCCTGCCATCACCGGCACTATTGTCCCGGCGCTCATCAGCCGTTTATTTCATTCATTCGTTAAGGGTTCATCACCCAGCTAAATACCGGAACAAACACATCTACAGTCAAGATGTAGGGTGATATTTTATGCGCGTCATTGGTGAGTAGAAAAATAAGCAACAATCGTGGCGCGAAGTGAGCGAACAGGACGGCCGCACGACGTCTTCTCGATAATTCATAAAACACTGACAAAGAATGGCCGTGATAAGACGGAGCTAACATTAAACAGCAGAGCTATGACTGGGGGGTTATTGCAGTCTTTATGGTAGTCACTTATTACTTATTGAAGAAATCTCGTTATATGCGTGATCTGCGCGAGAAAACGCGAGGCATGTCATCATTAGCGCGAATGGCGAGCGGGGATGTAGACAACCAGCTCACATTTCACTCACACCACCACATCTACTTGAGACAAGAAGTATCTTGAGCTGTGGTATAGGGGAGGGGGGAGGGGGGAGGGGAGGGGAGGGGGTCTGAGATACCCTAGGTGATGGTGCGGCGATGATTGAGATCCTTGTCGGGGTAAGCATCGCCTCGTTTCCACATCCACGTCAAACGCCGCAATCAGTGAACACAAGTTGCTGCGCTTATTAAAGGAGGATGGTGCCCGTAATTATGATGGAAAACCTGTCAAAATAACGGCCCCTCGAATCAACGCGGTTTTTTGGGGGGTGCCCAGACGTGGTGGGGTACTTTACGCGTGTAATTTGCGTTGATTGGTGTGTTATTTTCGCGGCAGGTGCCCTGCTAACGAGGTCCGACACGGAGGCTAAGCTCACCGCTACTGTCCCCGGGGCCAGGACCCGGCCTCACTCGCGGCCACTGGGCGCACCCAATGCGACTACGCAGAAAACTGGCCACCTGCGCCCTGTCCGTCAGGGGGGGGGGGGGGGGGGGGGGGGGGGGGGGGGGGGGCGTCAAAACTACCAAATCAGTTCATGTCATATAGCAGCAATGAATAATTAAGAATTGGAAACTGGTCAGAGGTCCACGCATGCGCCATTAGTGGAGGACGCGATTACACGCTTAATGATCATACAGTGATCAAATTTGAGCGCCCGGACGCCACCTAGCGACGTCAGTTGCAGGCTAATGTTGCCTCACAGCTCGCTGGTGATAAGCACACCAAAACGCTTGATTCAAACCGAATTTCTTGTTTTGAGTTCTCTTGAGGCTCGAGAAGCAACGCCGAAATCTTCTTGATTATGCGAGGTTGACGGCAGAGAATAAACGTGTGATTATGACTGTCTACATTACGTGAACAACAACACGTCTTAATGTGTCACCGTAAGCCATACCATTGTGTTCCGCTGTTACTGTAAGCCATACCATTGTGTTCCGCTGTCACCGTAAGCCATACCATTGTGTTCCGCTGTAACCGTAAGCCATACCATTGTGGTCCGCTGTAACTGTAAGCTGCTTTAACTGTAAGCCACTCCATTGTGTTCTGCTGTAACTGTTAGCGATTACATTGTGTTCCGCTGTAACTGTAAGCCACTCCAATGTGTTCAACTGCAACTGTAAGCCACTCCATTGTGTTCCGCTGTAACTGTAAGCCACTACACTATTTCGATGTAACTAAAATACAGTAAACTGTGTTCCGTTGTAACTGTAAGCCACTACACTATTCCGATGTAACTGTAAGCCAGTACACGGTGTTCTGCTGTAACTGTAAGGTGCCATACCGTAATTATCCTTACGTCGTCATGGCAACGACCCACATACATGTCGCCTTGATAAGGACGAGACATTTAGATTTCCGCTGCCATATTTGTGTATAGAACTTGTCAGATTAGTTGATGTGATCGTAACGAGCCAAAACATGCGAGGCTGTTGTTTTGGCTTTGATCTCAGCATGGCAAGGTCATAAAAAGGTCAACTGTCCACTTGGTAGAAGTTTTATTCCAAGGTTCCTGGTCTACATCAAAGAACAACCAATTTGGTGTGCTTGGATTACCATCGCATTTCTATAAATAGAAGTCTTTAAAGCCATTTGACTTGATAGCATGAAGAGAGCATTTAAATTGGCCTATCTCTGCTCTCGTGAACAGCAGGGCAACACGAGCCCTCGCCACATCACTGACCGAGTCCCTGTGTGCCATGCTGCCTTCCGCGTGGCACTCATTTCGTGTGAATTTCGTGCCTACTTGGACGCCAAATTGCCAAGCAATCTGGTCAGTTTTCCCCTATTCCCGTGAAATATCGTTCAGATCACGCGTGAAGTTCGTTTCTCGTGTGGTTTACCCCGACTTAAACCGTTTTAGCTGGCCAACTGGCTTCATTGATGAACGGATGAGAGATCAAAGGCGAGCCAGCTAACGCGCTCAGCAGCCTGTAGGCTGGCCAGCAAGCAGTTTGCCAAAGAGTTATAGTTGATGTGTTTTCAGATCTGGACGACTCGACGGGCGAACAATGGAGTGTTTAAGATGATTTTTGGACGCTTAACATGTTGCCCTTTTAAGGAAGTAGGCTGTGCTTTTGGGTCTCGGATCAAGCGTCGAGTGGAAGTTATTAAGATCATCTATTGCTGTATGCAAGTGCGTGGGGTAGGGCTAATGGGGTGGTTATGATGAAGATGATGATGATAATGATGGTGAAGATGAAGGTAAAGAATGGAAAGAACAGAGAAATTCAACTCCTAACCCCAACCCCAGCAATACACCCGCCCCTTATATATACAAATATATATGCAAATTCATTACATACCGAGTTAATTTTCGAGTGACGTACGTTGTATAACATAGCTGGGGACTCGCCGAGTTCATGGCATATGCCCCACGGAATAAGGACATTACAAAACCAGCAGAGCACTTAGATTCCTTTAACAAAAAGAAATGCATCATCCTTTAAGCGAGAGAACTGCCTTTAAAGCACCCGCTCTATGGCAGCCGGCAGGGTCCTGTCTGGAACACGAGGCGGTCACACGCAACCATCTGTCGGCACAGAGACTCACAGAATGAAGTGGTCATTTACACCTCTCCAGGACCTCGTTAAGTCCTGATGAGAGCGGCTACGGATGAGAGCGGACACCCAATGGGCCTCCTACCCCCCTCCACACACGCCAAATGGCTCCGGAATTCCCCTCCAAACCAATTTGCAACTCCCAAGTGATAAATATGCATAGAGGGTTAAGAAGCTACTGATTTCCGGTCAGTGAAACAACGCCCTCTGGTGATCTCGCGAGTCGCTCACCAGCCACAGTAGCGCATAACCACATATTAGCCAAGCGGGCTTGATGGGCAGTTTAGAGAAGCATTGGGGCGCGGTTGACAATTGATGGAGTGGGGTCGGGTACATGTGATTTTGCCCCATGCGTGTTCTCTGCATTCCGCGATAACAAGCTCGCTTTGAATAGCAGAGATATATAATAGACGTGGGGTAGCTTGGAGGAGGGTTGAGCTATTCTCTCCGTTCCTGTATAAACTTCTTTTAACATCATCATCATCATCATCATCATCATCATCATCATCATCATCATCATCATTATCATCATCATCATCATTATTATCTTATTATCATATTTTTGTCCTGGTGATACTCTTCGCACTGCTACTATTTCCATTACTTATGCTATTACTAACACTACTACTACTATTTCTACTACTGCTACTACTACTACTACTGCTACTACTACTGCTACTGCTGCTGCAACTACTACTACTGTTTCTACTACTACTACTACTTCTACTACTGATGCTACTGCTACTACTACTACTTTTTCGGCTACTACTACTGTTTCTACTACTGCTTCTAGTACTGATGCTACTGCTACTACTACTACTTTTTCGGCTACTACTACTGTTTCTACTACTACTACTTCTACTACTAATGCTACTGCTACTACTACTACTGTTTTTACTACTACTACTACTACTACTAATGCTACTGCTACTACTACTACTGTTTCTACTACTACTACTACTTCCACTACTGCTTACCATTGCTAAAACTATTGCTGCTGCCAATACAACTTATACGAATACTAATTCCACAACCACCTCTATATAACCACAAATACTACTGCTACACCAAACATTACCAATGCAACTAATCCCACAACTACTGATTTAAGTACCAAGTCAACTACTTCTACCAATATCTCTTGTTAAACTTTACTCGGAGCTTTCACTATAACGGGACACGCCAGGCTGGTGATGCAAGACTTGCAGGTGATATCGACGACAGCGTTGACTGGTGTGACTTGTATGTCGTGCTGGAGTTGGTTTACATGTTGGCCGCAGCTGGTCCGGCGTCTCCTACCTCTTTCTGCTGGCATTTACTGGTGAGTCAGGTGCTAAGCATCTACGCCCGGGTGAAGCGATCACGAAACCACGTACAATACGCCCGCTGTCCGTGTCGCTGGTCGACGTGTTGACGGCGCCATGGGTGTTACCAGCAGCCTGAGGCCGCGTTTTCCCGTCGTCGACGAGCTTCATATAGCCCCCCATAATGGGTTTATCAGAAAAGTCACAACTGCGCTAGACATCGCCTACTTAAGTGAGTGTTGAGAGCGAGGGGAGGATGACCCGAGGCGCGCCATGGCGTGGATGCTAACAGCAGCATGCTCAACACACTGACCAGAACAGGTGAACGCTAGAGGGCGCTTCTAGTCCTCACAAAGCGCTGCGCTTGCCGTCGACTTGGTCGGTTAGTAGCGTGTGGGATTGGTCATCAATTTGTACCTACGTCCCCTACACCAGGCAAAACACCCTACAGGCTGGATAACAACGGCCATCAGTTTGTCACAGCGGCTGCAGCAGAGCTTAAAACAGCCAGCATCTGAAGAAACCCTCCTGGAGAGGGCTAACTTAACGAGGAACTTCGTGTTGACGACCAGACAACATGCTATCATACCCCACATACATATTCATGTTTTGATAATGAAATCATTATGATTATGGTGAATATGATATTTCGGGTGATTTGTCGATGCATAATGCCATCGATAGGAATCACTAACGACCAAATATCTCCATAGCAACACTGCACTGCTACATAATTCATCACCATAATTATATACCACCACACCATAGTTACATAACACGCCACCATAACTCTATACCACCACACCATAGCTACATAGAACACCACCATAACTCTACACCACCACATCATAGCTACATAACACACCAACATAACTCTACACCACCAAACTATAGCTACATAACACACCACCATAACTCTACACCACCACACCATAGCTACATAACACAACACCATAACTCTAAACCACCACATCATAGTTAAATAACACAACACCATTACTCCATAGGGCTATAACGAGTGAGGTCACACTGCTGATTACGGTCCTAACGTGCTCCTTAAAGAGGCTGTTCAGCCTCATATTGGGAACCCAGGGATTATGTTGTTAATACATGACTACGTTTAACGCAGACGTAAATAATGCCATATTTTAATTTGTGCCGCAGAGTTTACATGATCGAAAATCAACTTCATTATTTGACTGGAAATATTCATAATGAACTGTGGAAATCTGTTTTATTTAGTTATGTCGTTCCATCGATAATGGTGCCTCCCTAAAACCTTGAACCACACGAACGTTAGCTGTAAATCATTACGCGTTCTATATTTTCCTCGCTATCGTTGTATATAGTTCCGCTTTGGTTACAAAATGTAGGTTTCATTAAATCTTCACTCATTAAAGTTGTGGGCATCATTACGCATAAATTAGACCGACATGCAGGGAGGGTAATTTCCGATAACATAAATGGCGACAGCCGAGGTGAGGATCTATTTTCTGAGACAGCAGCGCGGCGTAGCGACTGAAAGTCTGAAAACTTGAAACTTTTGGTTTCCAAGGTGCGGTTGCCAAGCAGCTCGCTAGGCAACCTCGTTACAAAAATCTCTTTAACACCTTTTCGCTGTAGCATTCTAGCATTGTCTCGTCCGTAATATCTCAATAAGCACTTATAGGATCAATATGAAACCGACATGATTATTTAAAGAACCACTGGGGCTATAACATATGGATGATTCACTATCAAGAAACAATTTTAACAACAAATCGACAACAGTCCTTGTATAGCAAAGCTAGAGGGCTACAAAGTGATGTCGTCAGAATCCCCTCCTACCCAATGTAGCGCCCGCAAAAAGGTCCGAAATCAGCCAAACTGCCTTATACAACGAAACCATAGCTCTGTACCACCAAACCATTACTCTATACCTCCAAACTATTGCTATGTACAAGCAAACCATTGCTCTATACCTCCAAACCATAGCTCTGTACCAGCAAACCATTACTCTATATCTCTAAACCATAGCTCTGTACCACCAACCATTACTCTATACCTCCAAACCATAGCTCTGTATCATCAAATCTTAACTCTGCACCACCGATTCATAACACTGTACCATAGATCCACAGCTCTCTACCACTGATCCATAACTCCGTACCGCCGATCTATAACTCTATACCACTGATCCATAACGCTGTACCACCGATCCATAACTCTATACCACTGATCCATAACGCTGTACCACCGACCCATAACTCTTTACCACTGATTCATTACTCTGTACCACCGATCCATAACTCCTTACCACTGATTCATAACTCTGTACCACCGATCCATAACTCTTTACCACTGATTCATAACTCTGTACCACCGACCCATAACTCTATACCACTGATCCATAACTCTGTACCACTGATCCATAACTCTGTACCACCGGTCCATAACTCTTTACCACTGATCCATAACTCTGTACCACCGATCCATAACTCTTTACCACTGATTCATTACTCTGTACCACCGATCCTTAACCCTTTACAGCTGATCCATAACTCTGTACCACTGATCCATAACTCTGTACCACTGATCCATAAATCTATATTCCCTGCTTCACATTCGGGTTACATTGAGAACAAAGAACTGTTTTGTCTTCAGAGTTTGCCTTTGTTTACATTGCTTCGTAATTGATAGGGTATTTTACGGGCGTTTCAAGGGGCTCTCCCTCGTCTGAAAACGTGCCCAGATAATTGCCGGGATTCACGGCGACCTCGACCTTTCTCAGCTGCGTCTTCTTTACCGTCGTCCCATTCATCATCCGCGTTCACTGGCCGGGCTACAGTGGTACGCACGCGCAGTAAATCACCGGATGTTTGAAGACTACATAATTCTACAGGAGACCAGATATTCGAATTCATGTTTCAGCTGAATTAATTAGTGGGACTATTAGTTTAAGCCACCATGCAGTAACACAATTAAAGGCATTAATCCTGCGTGGCTGGTCAAGATTCATGTAGAAAAACTGGTGCAAATGTCAACGTCGTCTATAGACACCATATGTAGGAGAGTTAGGAATCGCCACAGGATCAAGCACGCGACAATTTTTACATACCTTCCGCTTGACTCACAAAGTGCCGATTAATCTTTTGAACTACAGGTGCTCGCTGGCTCATTACATTTAATATTGCTTCTTCAACCTAAAGAGCTACATGGAAACAAATAAGGTCCAATGGTCATTAATTACGCCTCGTACCTTATTGTTCCGTCAATACTTACAGATATACGCCTGAGGAGAGGGTTGTAAGAAAGCCAATCACGCGTGGAGCTTGTTACCCTACCTGGCAGGTGAGAAGCAACCAGTCATCAATTATCTCTATCTGTCTCAAAGAACAAAGCCACAAGAATAATAGGTTTCTTTATTCGCGCAGTCCACCTGGACCTAGCTATTGCGCCACGCAGGGTAATGATAATTGAAGACAAGATGGACACAATCCTTACAATAGCGGATGACCATACAGCCGTCTGCCACACTGCCGCCTATAGCGCGCATGCGCGCCAGTGGAAAATGCAATCATTATTAGCTATATTTGTCGACGTTGCATTATAATCCCGATATGTTCCGCGCGCGTGAAATCATTAATACAGGCGCAGAACTTCTCATTAAAGAGAATGGTTCGTCGCGTATAGTCGTCAGAGCATTTCTTGTTGAAATGTAAAATGTGGCTAATAATTAGGAATGATTGTTACGAAGCTATCGCGCTAATGGGGGAGAGACAGAGAGCGCATTGACGCTATAGTGTGAACGTCAGGCCGACAGAGGCGATACAGATCCTAATTCATTAAGCGGGTGTCGGCGCCACCCTCCTCCCTCTAGCTTTTCTCACCCCTGTCATCAAATCACACTTTCATGCTAAATGGACAATTGTTAGCTGGAGCCTTGTAGAGATATGTAATGTTTTCAGTTGATACATCCCCGTATCAGGTAGAACGCCTGACTGTTTTGTAAGAGCGCTCATGTTAATGCGAGCCGTCGCTTTGTTGGAGGGGAGATACTCGTCGAGGAAGAAGTTGTATAGCTGTTACCTGCCCACATACCTCACCGTCATGCGAGCGCTCGTGATGTCTCCCCGCTATTATACGTAACATCTTGGCGCGATTGAATGCCTTCAATTGATGCTAGGCTTCTTTGAGTAACACCGGACGGCCTCGCGTGAATACCTTTGTTTATTCCAAACACAAACTTCAGCTAGTTGCAGCAGGCATGAACCCTCTTAATTGTCAGGATTGTCAATCGGCCTGTGGTAGACACTCAGTCCTCACAGGAGCTCCACCGGTCAGCGGTAGATCATCACTTCCCACAGGATCTCCACAGGTCAGTGGTAGATAACCTAACTCCCCACAGGATCTCTACCAGTCAGTGGTAGATCCTCATTATCCACAGGATCTCCACATGTCAGTGGTAGATCATCACTCTCCACAGGATCTCCACATGTCAGTGGTAGATCCTCACACCCTCATAGGATTTCCACATGTCAGTGATAGATCCTCACCCCCAAAGGATCTCCATATGTCAGTGGTAGATCCTTACTACCACAGGATCTCCACAGGTCAGTGGTAGATAACCTTACTCCCCACAGGATCTCCACATGTCAGTGATAGATCCTCACCCTCCACAGGATCTCCACCGGTCAGTGGTGGATCCTCACACACTCACAGGATCTCCTCATGTCAGTGGTAGATCCTTACTACCATAGGATCTCCACGGGTCAGTGGTAGATCCCACTCCCCATAGGAGAATCGGGGTATGAACCCTTCTCACTCCGTGAGGCGCTATTGAAGGTAACCAGTATCATATTTCGATGAAGGGCGCATTGACGGGGGCCCATTCTGACCATTGTACTGTTTAAAACGTGCCATGTACATGCAAGCCCTGTTCGCTTACATAAAACCTCCCTCTGTGTCCGTGGTCACTCTGTCTCGACCCGATTCGAGGATGGTTACACAAGCACGAATTTGATTAAATGCAGCTTATTACATGGAGTGATTATGCGACCTAACTCTCCTTAGAGTTTCCAATATGCCAAGGTAAGGGATAACAATGCATATCCGACTGCCGCCTAGGGGACTGACAAGCTGGTTGCTGCCCTCTGGTGAAGCAACCATGAACTTGTCTGCCTTTATCGTCCCTATAGGCACAAACCATGTTTGATTAATCATTTGTAAAAGTCAAATGCAACTTACCTAACTGTTCTGACGTTATCACAAGAGACCATCCGCTACAAAGGTTTATAAAACGGTTAATAACTACAATGTGTGTCACTGATGGTCACTTGGTGGGGCTCGCAGGGCGGGGGTCGGGAGACGCAGGGCGAGGGACGGGGAACGCAGGGTTAGGGGTGCAGGGCGGGAGACGCAGCGGGGGACGCAGGGCGGCCGCGCGGGGCGGGGGACGCGGGGCGAGAGACGGAGGACGCAGGGCTGGGGACGCAGGGATGGGGCATAGGGCGGTGAGAATACGCCCTTGGTTCGTGTATCAGTATATTGAGAGAGCAAATGTAATGAAGTTGAAAAGTTACTGGCCAATGTGATGCACCTGGCATAAATTGTCGACCAGTGATTTTGATTGTGAAGAGATTCGCCTCTAACAAGTGATGAGTGCTGGCGACATGTGTGCCATTGTTTACATAGCACAACACGTTTGAAATATTCTTAGAAATCTTTCTGCTTGGTCAGGAATTGTTTGTGGTTTGTGGCGTGTTGTTGATAGATACACAATACTCACAACCATATTAGGCAGTTACCAACTGATATTAGTTCAATCAAATCCAAAATGTTACTCTAATTGTTACGTGAAGTTACCTGAAATAGTTTTTTAATAGCTATGTAGGCATGCCAGCTTCACTTTGTTGCTAACATTCTCATGCTGATTTTGAAATTGAAAAAAAGTGTTTGTGGAATTGTTATTTGGCATTGTCCCATTTATCAAAAATTGTAATCTGGAAGCTCTGAATTGTCTATGATTTTATTTTGCATAGTAGCTAAAATGATTGTATTCATAAGTTATTGGGAACATATAAACATCGATAATTAATCGATAAAGGCGCATGGAAAGCAGCCTCCGAGTTTTGTTTGCAAAAATATTCAAATGAATTGCGACCTTGATCAGCAAAACACATCCACCGTTTTCTGGTATTATCGTTGCAACTCCGCCCGTTTTCAACATCGGATATATCACAGCGTAATATTCGATATTTATTTGTCGTCCCGACAACGATAACATATCGGATTTTACAAAGCCGGAGTCACCGATTGAACTCGAGTGTTTGGATATCATATCTTTACGGAACTGGTTAATCGGGTTTTTTTTCAAAGCAGAACTTATATGATAATAAACACTTTCAAGTGATTAAACCACGATTATTTTATTTGTTAATGAAAATGATATTCGCATAATTATAGTTCTTCAATTATAATATAGCAAAATAAATTCGGCCACGTCCTTCGGGGAATATTTGGATGAAATGCATCTTCACTGTTTTTGTTTAGCCATCGATATTCCTGAAAGCTGCATTTTAATAGGGAATTCTCTGCGAAAATAAATCGTTGGTGATAACCAAAGCTGCTTATGTACAGTTGGCTGCTGAAGGTCGTCACATCGTCGGCAGCTCATCATCTCACCAACAGCAGCCGCCTCAGATTGAAATGAGATTGATAACAGTCAAAAACATTGAGGAGCTTATTTAGTGGTACGTGGCTGCGGAGGACAAGTCTGAATCAGAAGGGCTTCCCTGAGCGAAGCTGTGGCGGTTCATGTGTCTATTGAACTATGACCAATCAACGAGCCCCTCTTCCTTCACAGTTGGTGGCAATATAAGCGATGTCTTCTCTGGAGACTTCTGATGCCCCCCTCTATATAAAGCTTCATTTCACCCTTCACTTCCCACGATCCTTTGCCACTGCTGCTCGACCCACTCGATTATCGCCCTACCTATTATCGCCCATACCGCGTCATTGTGTTCCGCTGGACAGCCACCGACCTGACCATACGGTCGCCTCCTTACCCGGTAGTGTTGAGCGTGATTGCAGCGAAATAGTGCAATTTGTCACTTGATCGATGAAGCGAAAAATATGCAAATTCTTTTGGGAGAGAAGACCAAAGGGTTGACTTCCGCAGGCGCCCCGGGGCGCCATGTTAGCCGCATACCTAGAGGGATTAGAACTTGATCAGATATATCTCATCCGGGTGACCTGATTATGTGCTCCTATAGTAAGCAGAGGTGAACAGTTTTGCGAATGAAGACGTCGAGCCTCGCGAGGTTTCTCCTCAGAGAACGGCTACTCGTCGACAGAGCGGCCGCTGTCAACGACGGCCAGCTTATGCAGTGTTAGTGACCTGATGATATGACGGTCATGCATCTTATGCAGTGTTAGTGACCTGGTGATATGACGGTCATGCATCTTATGCAGTGTTAGTGACCTGATGATATGACGGTCATGCATCTTATGCAGTGTTAGGGACCTGATGATATGACGGTCATGCATCTTATGCAGTGTTAGGGACCTGATGATATGACGGTCATGCATCTTATGCAGAGTTAGTGACCTGATGAAATGACAGCCATCTTGTGCAGTGTTAGTGACCTGATGAAATGACGGCCAGATTAGTGTTAGTGACCTGATGATATGACGGCCAGATTGGTGTTAGTGACCTGATGATATGACGGCCAGATTGGTGTTAGTGACCTGATGATATGACGGCCAGATTGGTGTTAGTGACCTGATGATATGACGGCCAGATTGGTGTTAGTGACCTGATGATATGACGGCCAGATTGGTGTTAGTGACCTGATGATATCCAATATGGGAAACAACCACTATAAGGTCCATTTACACACATTTAAAATATCGAACCCAACAGTTATAACCGAGTCAATATAGTCACTTATGTGTATAGCTTCATTTATCGTGGTCCTCTTTGATATGTTAAGAGAGTCAATTATCCCTGACCATAGACCGGTAAGTGATTGGAACAAACCTCGACCTCTAGAAATATACGCGGCGGGTTTGGGGAACATAATGGAGCTACTTGGGGCCGTCTTTGAGGCCGTCAGAACTGAGGTGACAACTGGCTTGCCAAGTTCCATTGCCGCTTGGTCGACCTGCCATTCCCAGTGTTTGTATAACTTCACTCACTATTTTCATTACAACTACATCAGCCGAGTCTGAAGTTTGATTTTTGAATTCCCAAGTGTTTTCAAACGACGTCTCGTCCCCTTCTGGGTTCACCACTTTCATATTGGGTATCAAATGATCAAATTAGGGTCTAATTGGGCTCCGTCATGTTGCAGACAGCTCAATGCCCAAGTGGTCCGATAAAGCGGCAGATAAGCGTCGGGGCTCGGTCTAAGTGGCAACCCGCGAAACCCGAGCTAGCAGCGAGCAGGCAACCCGATGCCATGACCTGTGTGTCTGTCTCGTCCGCGCTCGCTGCTCTCAAACAGCGCCGCTCAAGCGAATACACGGAGCTGACAAGCCCACAAAAGCCCTCCCCCGTCACTCCCTCGACCCCTCACCCTCCAGCCTCACCCTCTTCCCCCACCCCCCTCCGCTTGAATACCATGAAACGTGTCTAATTTGTTGGGCGGACCTTTTCAGGGTTGACGTTGAATGGTGTGGGACACGGGGTTGGGGCATCACGGGGACCCTGAGGCACCAGTCAAGTGTCGTATGATGGGTCATCGTTTAGCGTAGAAAATAGAGCTTTAGGTTGAAGGGCCAAACTGTTGACATAGGAGGAAATAGTCCTTAAGTGATGAGCCACAAACACCCACTTGTTGGTTTAGCTCTACCGAAGAACACTTCTTTATGTCGTCACGTCCGACATTGCTGCTACCTGGATAAACGAAATAGAACTCCATCGCCTAAACTAGCTCTGCCAGGAATGTAACATCGAGAAACATACACACGCGCATCATCACCTCTCCCAATATGTAAGTAGATACACACACACACACACACACACACACACACACACACACACACACACACACACACACACACACACACACACACACACACACACACACACACACACACACACACACACACATACATATATATATATACATATATATATATATATATATATATATATATATATATATATATATATATATATATATATATATATATATATATATATATATATATATATATATATATACATTAATGTGTGTTCTTTCGTGCGTGTCGTGCGCGCGCGTGTGTGTGTGTGTGTGTGTGTGTGTGTGTGTGTGTGTGTGTGTGTGTGTGTGTGTGTGTGTGTGTGTGTGTGTTTGTGTGTGTGTGTGTGAGTGCGCGTACAATATTCTGGCCGTAATTGAGCATTTCTTAACAGCTTGTTGTGGGATCCCTACTACCACTAATTGCAACATTATTATCCGACTCCAATCGGCCTTTGCTGAGAATTGGCGAACTAGAGCCTCTATAACGTCGGCGTCGACTCCCCAGGAATCAGAGCGCACTAGCTGTATACAGGTGGAGTTAGGTGTCACTTCAATCTATAACACCACTGAACAATGGTTCCCACACAAAAGCCCCTCTGTTCATCGTATCTTCAACAACCCTTGATCATGTTCAACATTCTATCGCACCTGTAAAGGAGGCTAGTATTCAGAGAAATCGGACAAACACTTCGGAAAAAATCTGCAAATTGTACGTCAACCCTTCACTGGTTCGTTCATTGAAAAATATTAGTCCGGATTCATTCATAAATTAACCAAGTGAATAATCGTCGCACCTCAAGTTAACGATAACCGCCATGAAGCAGCGTCTCTGTTACACCCTGAATGTTACACGATACATAGAGGCTCTGTCACACGCGGACCTGTCTCGCCAACACATCAAACAAATGGCCATATCCACTTATATATGGCCGTCATTTACTCAGACGTGACATCCTCAGCACGGCGGGGCAGTTCGGTTTGTTAGCAAGTCTCTGGATTCCAACACTTACATATGAAGCTGAACATGTTGCATAATACAATCACAATATACCGCGTATATAGCTGTCATCTTGTTAGTGCGGCAGTGTTGTGTGTGTGTGTGTGTTTAGGGTGGAGTATAGCAGGAGTTGTCCCCTAACTTGCGCGTCAGCATCGTTACAAATTACAAAAGTATCCCGATACAGTATCTGGAATAAGACGTGTTGGTTTTTCCTTGATCCTCATGCCCTGACAGAAGCGATTATTGTGTGAGAGTAGGTTGTTTAGCCTAATTTTGGTTTAATGATCATTTCTCTTGCTCATTTCTAACCTGACCATCGTGCCGATAATGACGCCATCCTCCAGGATAATTGCTCTAAATGACAAACGGCGACTTGATCACATTTTAAGGGCTGAGTGTTTGCCTTACGCTAAGGACTTTCCCTACGTAGCGGCGATTCCCAAGGTGCTACATGCACCGTTCACATCCGTCTAAGATTGCGAGCGAACCACGCATCTATCAAACACAAGTCTTCACCGAATCTTTAATTCCCGGCAATAAACGAGCTCCTTTCTCTGTATAAACAAGCTCGAGAAATGAATGCGTTTAGCTCGGTGGACAAAGGATAAATAATTAAGGCACAATTCCTCTTTTCATCGCCTTCCCGGTCTCATCCAATCAGATACGAGCAATGTGCATAATAGGGCAGAGGGGGCGTGGTTTAGTCTGACGCTGTGAACCAATCAGCGCATCGCTTTAGCGACAACTTGTCAGCGTGTGGCCCACTCCATGCGGTGGCTAGTTTTTGTCATCAATCCTATTTCACTTAATTGTGTGTTTTGAGGGCGGCGAGGCCAGACGACTTGAAGCCAACTCGACGACCACGCAAGACCTGCCTGTTAAGAAAACATCTCTTTTGAAACATAGTTTCGATCATTGTTCTCCGTCGCTATTTGGCGCCAGAGAGTGCGCAATTGTTTTTAGATTGTTGCAAGTCTACCACTGGCCGCGCGCAGTCAAGAGGTATATAACAAGCCAGCGACGACGTTTCCTCGGCAGTAGATACCACAGTCACTCATCGATAAGTACAAATATAGCTCGCTTTATGGACAAGTGTACAAGTTGACAGATTTCTTAAGATATTGCCGATCGTGAAAGTTATTATCGCCACCACTATAACCATGCTGTGCATACTATGGTTGTAAGAACCGAGCGGCTAGGATTATTGTTGATAAAAACGAACATTTCAATTTAAACTTGAAGCCAACTTGAGAATGACTGACAGTATTCCTTGCGGGAGTGAGACGGCCCGTGCGGCTTCCCCTGGTGGACCCGGCAGCCCCGGCCCGGACAGGGCGGCCATACAACACTCACCCGCGGGTCGCAGACACCACCAGGAGCCCCCTCGCCCGCGACACGATCCCGCTTTTCACGGAGAACTCCACATTGGTGTGGAGGCCATGGACATGTTACGGCCGGGATCCGGGCTGTCAGGAGCTGCACCTCCACCGCTCATCTCAGCCGCTCTACCCCGCATAACATCCCCACGTCGACACCCATCACCCACGTCCCCAGCAACAGGCCTGCAGCAGCAGCAACAGCAGCAGCAACAGCAGCAGCTGCCCCCCGCCAAGAAAGCTAGTTTCTCCATCACCAGTATCCTGAGTCGGCCAGGTCCGGACGAGAAACCTCGACAGGAGCATCGGACTATTCCTTCAGATCCTGTCATCAGCTTTCCTCACAAGGAAACGGCCGAGTCCTTGATTAGATCTAGTCCTCCCCATGAACTCGGTACCAAAGCTCGGCACCTGAGCCCGGAGAGAAGGGACCGTGGGTCCCCGTCTCAGCCGGGCAGTCAACGCCTACCGCCCACCCCGCCAGGCCTGCCGGGACTACTCCACTCCTCCTTGCCCAATCTCTCTAAAGAAGAATTATTAGCGCTTCACTACAAAGTTTTAGAAGGTGTGGGATCCGGAGAAATGCCGGCGGGATTTCCCCCGCTCCAGCTTCCCGGACACCCGGCTCTCCATCCCGGCCACTTGGCACCCCTTCTACACGCGGCTGCGCTCCACTCCACCGCCGGCCAGGCAGCGCGCGAACGTCCCCAGCTCTCCGCAGGAGCCATGACCGGACATCAGCTCCACTCGCCCGGCAAACCCATGGCCTGGTACCCCTGGCTCCAGCCCGTACACCCTTACTTCCCCTTCCCACCTTTCACTCATCAAGACCGTAAGTTAGAATTTTCTGCAATTATTATTGATAATTTTTATTTAAAACAGATAAATTTCCACTCGCCAACACAGCCTGAACTATCTTTGGCGTTATGAAGTGTATTTCTCTCACTGTGATATATCTCTTCGAAAACTTCCGCTAATCACTCTCCATGTTAACTTGATTCCACTGTTATTTATTCTTATTGGGAGTAGTGCAGGCAGGTGTTTAGAGATCAGACATGCGTAGATACTGACTGCTCTTGATGAGTTCGGACATAAACTTCAATAACCACACCCGGAAGCGTTATAATATCTAAATTACGCGTGAATTTTATTACATAGCCATCGAATTTAAATGATACATCGCAAACGAGAAAGTACCAACAATTTTGGCGACGAGTCGCGCGACAGAACACGGAAGTTATTGTCGCCGCCATTAGACATGCGCCTTAATAACGACGCGCTGGTCAGCCTGTGCGTCGTCACCAGGCGTACGAGAACCGATGGAAAACTTGATCTAAATAAACGTTGATATAAGAAGACAATCCAAAGTGTATAAATGGACTATACGGAGCTCTAAGCTGGCAGAAACAACTCTTCTGATGACGTCAGCGCGCGTTCAGCAGCATGCGCTATACCCTTAACCTTAACAATTGTTATATTACATAAATCTACCTAATGAAATCATTGACCAGAAGACGCCGATACATGGCGGAACGCGCGTCGTCTTCCGCTGCTGTATATACCAGTTT
Organism: Urechis unicinctus; assembly: GCA_034190875.2. Classification (NCBI taxonomy): domain Eukaryota; kingdom Metazoa; phylum Annelida; class Polychaeta; order Xenopneusta; family Urechidae; genus Urechis; species Urechis unicinctus. Next base: position 60,582,727 of record CM067351.1, on the reverse strand, counting down.
CTAGACATGTCACGTGGCACGCGGCCGTCAGTATCAGGTGCTGGGGTGTATTTCGCGAATTAGCCCTGACAGGGAGCGAAAAATCAGGGCGAGAAGATCTCTTCTTCAGTGACGAGCTACCGTGTTATGGCGGGAACTTAATCCGAAAGATCAATATTTTGGTGGAGTAACAGCAACTATTATCGCATGCGGCGAGGCAAAAAAAAACCTGTTATTCGCCCAGCGCTTTGGTTTGTGGTTATGGCGAGTGAAAGCAAAGATTCCGTGCTGTCGCTGTGGGGATGAGGGTCTTATATAAGAGACAAAAAATAGTGCCAAATGATATCGCAGGCAAAAATGTACCAATGACTTGCCTTAAAATTATTTATTTTTGTAAAAAAAAAGAGAAAAATTCAAGAACAAAATTTGACCTCGTTCAATTCATCAGAGCGCTGGTTGTTTTGTCATGGGCGATGAGGGATTATTGATCACATTAACTGCGGATTAAGTGGCTTATGTTCTGGTATTATAAGCCCTTATCTAAGGGCTTCGTTTCACGGAGCCTACGCGCCACACTGTCATCACCCATGCTGAATCACGTACAATGACAGGCCGACACCTAACAATGGCACGCCACAAAGAGAGACCTTATTATCGCTCACCTATTCTGCTTGACTAGGCCTGAAACATAACTCGTGCTTACTATAAATTGTCTACAAAAGGTCGTGTTTAAATTTTGAATGCTTATTAGTGCGGGTATTTGATGTGCTGGGCGGGGGGAGATTGAGTGGGCGGGGAGAAGCATACAGGGAGATTGGAGGGGACGAGACGGGTATGGTCCGTATAGCCGGGGGCGCATAGAGGGGCAGGTGGGGGTGCGGGTGGCTCCCACCCTACAATCACTTACCTAATGAGTTTGCTTTTGATGAACGCCTCACCTGAGCTGGACGTATTTGTGTATGAAGGTGGAGCGAGCGCGTCAGCAACGCCCCTACCGGCTGGTGCTGCATTGATGAGGAGCAAGTCGCCCGGAGGCAGGAGCCCCCCGTCCCATCATAACACCACCGCCTCCCCGGCGGTCTCCCCGGGTGGACCCCCGTCCCCACACGCACCCCATCCCCCACCCCACCGACCCGGCGACCTGCCTCCCGAGCACCCCACGAACCACTGCCTCAGTGACGACGACATGGATGACGACGATATGGATGACGACCGCATGATGTTGGGGGAAGATGACGACGAGGTGGATAGGAAGGCCCGTGATGACGTCAAGTTGGGCGAGCGCGTGTGTTCGCCCTCATCACGTGACACGTCACGTGACACCTGTAGCCCGGGTAAGGACCTGGATGATCTGGACTGTCATAATGGCGGCGGCGGTGGCTCGAACCCCCGCAAGAAGAAAACGCGCACTGTCTTCTCCCGCAGTCAGGTATTCCAGCTCGAGTCGACATTCGACATGAAACGTTACTTGTCAAGTTCGGAGCGGGCCGGCTTGGCTGCGTCATTGCACCTCACCGAGACACAGGTGAAAATCTGGTTTCAAAACCGAAGAAATAAATGGAAACGCCAATTGGCTGCCGATATCGAGGCCGCCAATATGGCGCATGCTGCGCAGAGGATGGTGCGCGTTCCTATCCTTTATCACCATGACAACAATAGACATAGCCCGCCGGACCATCAAACGATCCCCGTTACAAGCGGCACAGCTTTACCTCCTAGTTACCATCCAGTACTCTACCCTTCCTCTGGCTACCCTCATTTGACACCCTCCGTGTTGAGGTCCTCTTTATCGACCGGTATCGTATAAGATAACCTCGCCCTTATCGTGTGCAGATGTTCTCGTCGGTGTTTCGTGGACAATGTGTTACCACGCATGTGCGAATGTCTCATGTGAAATGCACACAGACTGTGCCGTATTCTTGCCGCTAGCTGTGCTACTGCAAATCTTGTCATTCAATTATCTTATTCCTTTGTGTATTATTATATGTGTATGAAAGAACGTCTGATGATAGTGATATATAAGATTTACTTAATTTATTGATTTGATTGAATAGCCGTTTGCACGGGGTTTTTATTGGAGTATAGAACATTGCATTTAGAATCGACTGCCAAATCACGTGTTCGTTCATTGTATTGTTCGCTAGAGGCGCGCGTTGTACGTTGTGACGTAAGAAGAATAGACTTTCATATAACAGCGTCCATGAGTGAATGAAATGGTCGGTAAATGTTGTAGATACAATGGTACCCAACCGATGAAATTGAATATTTAAAAAATTAATAAATTTAATGTTGCAATTAAATCTTAGTCATTTGATCTCTTATGCAGCAGCTCTGCAAAAGTCTGCTATAGTTCTGAGACAAGACTCGCTGGCTAAGGTGATACGATTGGCCACGACAGCCTCTCAACTCAACATGCGCAGTTAACAAAGTGATGGTAACAAGTTGACTAATGCTGGGACTGAATAGGATGGTACTGAGACTTAACGGCCTTGCAAGCTCAACTGAAATATGCTCCATTGATAGTATATACATCACAACAGACGCCTAGACACAATAAATGCATGCATATATATATATGTATATATATATATAAATATATTCATATATATATATATATATATGTATATATATATATTTATATTCATATACATTTATATATATATTTATATATATATTTATATATATACACATATATATATATGAATGTTAATTTGTATATGCGATATATACACACCTACATATAACCATATATATATACTTATATATGTATATAAATGTATACATATATATATGTACATGTAAATATGTATGTACACATATTTTTGTGTGTATATAAATGCATATAAGTATATGTGTGTATATTTTATATTAAATAATAAATTTTCATACATATATTAATTTACTTATATGTATACATTTTTATATATATATACATATCGATATATATATATATTTATATTTGAACAAAAAATGATATATATATATATATATATATATATATATATATATATATATATATATATATATATATATATATATATATATATATATATATGTGTGTGTGTGTGTGTGTGTGTGTGCGTGTGCGCGTGTGTGTGTGTGTACTGTTTCGAGATGCAGCTGGCAATTTAAATATGCGTTTTTTTCGGTGATTTCGCTCCTTCTCGCCGTGCTTCCGTTGTTTGTCGTTTTTGCCTATCTGACTAGAAAATAACCCCTATTTTCTATTGTAAAACTAAATCATCGATTATTGATCGATATCAGCGCATTGAAAACAACCTTTGAAAAGTATCCAAACTGGTAATGAATCGGTCGCGGAACTCAGCTTACGTATATACTTTCTCCATTCTATGGTATGACCGATGAGACTCCTCCTGTGTTCTACTGATGGTGCGTATCAGTGCGTGCCACTGGCCACTGGCTGTTCGTATATTCGTCATTGACCGTAAGAATTTCGCAGCCCGTGTCACCTTACAAATGTTATTTCCAAATTCGTAGAAAAGGTAAGATTGCAGAAGAGTCAATTCAACAGCAGAATTTGGATGAAATGCACATTCATTGACACAGCTTATAGAACATACGTTTGCGAGCATCACCAATTAAAGCCATTATTTTCCAGAACAATGGGTCACGATTTATCACAAAAAGTTCGCTATGGCCATCACGCATCACGTGACACACTTCCCGGCGTCCCGCTGGAGGGCATTGTCATTTAAGAATCATCCCAGTATTCCCGCGAATATTTGCGGTGAGTTATGGCAGATGTCTTCGTTACAAATTAGTTCCACAATCTGACGCGTCTAAGTCACTTGGACAGCCAAGGTCTAAGCCCTTAGCACACTTTATAAGTACCCCCAATTAATCGCCCATTGTGGTCTAAGCCCGCCTGGGATAATGGCGGCAAATTACAATAGCTTACCCTCTTATTAAGAGTAATTTCAATTTTCTGTCTCAGAATGGCTTAATCAAGCGGCATTACTTAATTTGGCAGATCAAACAATATTATGTCGGTTAGGGTCAGCCCCGGCAAGCCCCGCCTCGACCCCCGGATGAGCCGACATGCACGTGGCATGAATTAGCAAATCATAGTCACAAAAGATCCTGAACCCTCTATATTAACTTGCAGGTTGTGAATTGAAAGTGTGTTTCTGTCTCAGGGTGGCTTATAGGTGGGGTAGGATGCGTTTCACGGGTGGGGGGGGGGGGGGGGCGGGGCGGGGGGTGTTCAGCTGAGCTGTTGGTTACACATTGCTCAGACATGTGGCCACCCATCACGGAATGCTTGGGTTCCTCAAGTAGTGATATTCCACTCTATCACATGATTATAATAAATAGCCGGGTTGTTAAGGCCCTACCACGGACTGGCGATGATGTTCCCTGGTAACCACGAGATCACAAATGATCACAAACGAGACCTTCTTTTGTGTTTGAAGACACGATGTGGTTATGGGGCTGGGTGATAGGGGCACGAGTCTAAACGGGCTCTTCTAGGGGTCAGGTGATTCATTTGAGCTGTTGATTTACACGTATAAAGGCTCACTAGGAGGTTCACACACACACACACAACACCCACACACACACGCCACCCATATCTATATATCTATATACATATATATAGGTATATACGGATATGTATATATATACTAGATATATATATATGCTTGGTGTTCCTCAAGTTTATAAACCTATATATTTATAAGATTACTGAACCCCATTGCGAGTTGTGACCATCCATACCGCTGTTCTCTCTCACAGATTATATATTTATCACTACGGCGGGTATATATTTAGGCCCTACCAAAACCGGGCACCGCGAAAACCTGTACCCCCGGAGGGTCACCTGTATCCCTACTATCGGAGGTCGCTCGAATCAGTCAAAAATGAGTCTTTCGATGGATGTCACCTCCATCAGCGTGGCCACGGATGTTCCCTGCTAACCACGAGATCACAAATAAATCACAAACGAGACCTTCTTTGTGTTTGAAGACAAATATGATGTGGTTATGACGTATGGCTGCGTGTGAATATAGGTACGACCATCAGCACGAGTCTAAACGCATGCTCTTCTGCAGAAAGCAGACCCATTTCAGGATACCACGAGAACAACTGATTTACTGGTTACACGAACGTATAAAGGAGGCACTAGGAGGTGACGAGGGTTTTGCACGCTAAACACAAACACACACACACACACACAAACAAAAACACACACACACACGCATATATATATATATATATATATATATAGATATGATATATATATATAATATATATCATATATATGATACTTTATAGCATATATATATATATCCTCAGTAATGGATAAGCATATATAGATATCTCTATATATATATATATATATATATATATATCTCTATATATATATATATCTATATATATATATTATATATATATATAATACAGAATATATATATTTACAGTCAACCTGTGTTACCGGTCACCTTGGAGTACAACGTTTGTGCCTTTCGTTTAAGCGCTCTTACTTATATAAGCGGCTATTTGATTGGCTCTTACCATGACCATTATACGCCCACAATAACATAGGTCGCATTGAATCTTGATATTTACACGTCAACTCATAAGCCAATGCAGATTCTTGAAGTTTATTCGCAGGCCAAGCTAGAATTATGCGTATACGGGAAAATATTTGAGTTCACGTGTTAACTCAAACCTCGAGTTAAACTCGTTAACGTATAAGTGTCGGTAGATAACTTCACCTCAGCAACGGGACTATGGGCCCAAACCTGCCCTGCCTATGCCGGGATGTCACAATGGACATTGTCGGAGTCTTAATGGACCATGCCGAGAGCGTATCACATTCTCATGCTCTCCATCCTATGACATCATCGTCCCCAATGCATGTCAGCCCGCGGTAACACGACACTAACCTTCTACAGTCTCACTCATACCCCTACTTCAGAAAGAGCTAATTCTCCAATGACCTTCCATGCGAACAGTGTTGCCCCGCTATATGGCGTTGTTGCCTCTTGATAGGGTCTATTACGTCTGAATGGCCCTCCTGTTAAAATCTTCTGCCGAGATATTCTTTCCTATATTGAATGAGATGAGGCAATTAACCAAGCTATCTCCTCGCTAAGCTTTTGTCTTGTGATTCCCACGATTCCAATCTAAGTACTTCAGTGCCTTTCTCCATTCCTCAACCAGCCAATAAACAGCCTTAAAAGGCTGAGTCTGCCAGCACGAAGGCTCTGTGATTGGGTGGATAATTGGTTCGTCAAGCGCACGCAGAGGCTGGTCGTCGTGACCACGCCTGTCTGGTTATCATCATCATCATCATCATCATCATCATCATCATCATCATCATCATCATTATCATCATCATCATCATCATCATCATCATCATCATCATATCATCATCATCATCAACAATGACATCTTCATCATCATCGTCGTCGTCGTCGCGTTTAGCTCATCATCATAGCACCAGGTCCGTCACGCTCAGTGATTTCTTCCCCTTTCTTGATGGCTGTTCCGATCGCCAGCTTTATCACTTTACCAACTTGACTAAGTGGATGAGACGAGCTTTACCCACACCTTGATTCTTACTGCGCGGTCTCCATTGCCAGCCGTTGTTGACGCGCGTCGAGGGCATCAGCTCACGGCGCGCGGATCTCTCACGTCAGCTAGCCCCAAGTGGGAGAGACAGCGGCTAAAACAAGCTTCGTACCGACCGGTTGTACATGAGCAAGTCGAACGAGATCGCTGCAGTAAAAGCCCATGTAATTAAATGAGAGTCGGGAATCCCTAGCGAAGGCAATCCGTGTCAAATTACCCGCCAGATTACTCGGCCTGTGGATTATGCCCTTATTGGTGATTTAGCTCGTTAAGGGTCCATGTCATATTTCATAGGCCGCCCGCTATTCGCTTGCGTATCACGGGGCTTTTAACCATAAATGGGAGGACTTCGACTTTGTAATTGCATCAGCCGCGAGGTGGACTGGGAGGTTTCCCGCCACCTGACGGCGAACCGCGAGGTCATTTTGACATTGGCTTCCAGCCATTTCGCGCGAAGATGTTGGAGAGGATATAAAAACGTGACTGTGAGGACGGTGGTTGTCTCAGCCGGAAAGGAACCAGCGAAGGCTTGGTAACTTTAATGTCACTGTGACCAAAGAATGAGACAAATGTAACGTCAGAATGAGTCGACTGGAAAGATAGAATGAGACAATTACAAGTCAGAATTATTCTATGTCACATCAGAATGAGTCAATACGACGTCAGAATGATTCCAGGACGCGTCAGAATGGGGAAGGGTAAGGTCAGTATAGAGATTTAACGGCACACCAACACTGATGTGTTATGTTCGGCCCAGAAAGGTGGGATGAATATGAAGATACCTATAATTGAGCAGGCGCCTTCTAGGATTAATGGAAGAAAGAGTGGTAAAAAAAGGAGGATGATGGTGGAAAAGATAAAAAAGTCAATTCACCACCAGCCGATTGACTATACCAGGCCATTCCAGCCCCTCGACTAGGCGAAATACGGGCCAAAGTTGTGTGTTGCAGATATAGCCCTCGCAAGGACCGCTCCACTAACTACCAGGATCCCATTGTCCATCGACACGAGTCGCAACCCACGGCAAACAGGTTGCCCCATATTAGTCGCCTCTTACGACATGCTGGAAGATACGATGGGCCTATTCTCCCCCCGGACCCACAGGGGTGGGGGGTGGCGGGTGGGGTAGGATGGAGGGGGGTGGGGAGTGGTTGCAGAATGAGTGAAGGCTAAATCAAAGTAGGTCAATGTCACTACCAGAATAAGTCATTCATGTAACAAAATGTTACGACGGAATGAGTATGCGAATGTTTCAACAGAATGAGTATGTGAATGTTCCTACAGAATGAGTATGTGAATGTTTCTCCAGAATGAGTATGTGAATGTTTCTACAGAATGAGTATGTGAATGTTTCTACAGAATGAGTATGTGAATGTTTCAACAGAATGAGTATGTGAATGTTTCTACAGAATGAGTATGTGAATGTTTCTCTACAGAATGAGTATGTGAATGTTTCTACAGAATGAGTATGTGAATGTTTCTACAGAATGAGTATGTGAATGTTTCTACAGAATGAGTATGTGAATGTTTCTCCAGAATGAGTATGTGAATGTTCCTACAGAATGAGTATGTGAATGTTTCTCCAGAATGAGTATGTGAATGTTTCTACAGAATGAGTATGTGAATGTTTCTACAGACTGAGTATGTGAATGAATTTCTACAGAATGAGTATGTGAATGTTTCTACAGAATGAATGAGTATGTATGTGAATGTTCCTACAGAATGAGTATGTGAATGTTCCTAGAGAATGAGTATGTGAATGTTTCTCCAGAATGAGTATGTGAATGTTTCTACAGAATGAGTATGTGAATGTTTCTCCAGAATGAGTATGTGAATGTTCCTACAGAATGAGTATGTGAATGTGAATGTTTCTACAGAATGAGTATGTGAATGTGAATGTTTCTACAGAATGAGTATGTGAATGTTTCTACAGAATGAGTATGTGAAATGTTTCTACAGAATGAGAGTATGTGAATGTTTCTACAGAATGAGTATGTGAATGTTTCAACAGAATGAGTACATGTTCCTAGAGAATGAGTATGTGAATGTTTCTCCAGAATGAGTATGCGAATTTTGCAACATCATGAGTATGTGAATGTTCCTACAGAATGAGTATGCGAATGTTTCTACAGAATGAGTATGTGAATGTTTCTACAGTATGTGAATACAGAATGAGTATGTGAATGTTTCTACAGAATGAGTATGTGAATGTTCCTACAGAATGAGTATGTGAATGTTTCTCCAGAATGAGTATGCGAATTTTCCAACATCATGAGTATGTGAATGTTCCTACAGAATGAGTATGCGAATGTTTCAACAGAATGAGTATGTGAATGTTTCTACAGATGAGTATGTGAATGTGAATGTTTCTACAGAATGAGAGTATGTGAATGTTTCTACAGAATGAGTATGTGAATGTTTTCAACAGAATGTTTCTACAGAATGAGTATGTGAATGTTTCTACAGAATGAGTATGTGAATGTTTCTACAGAATGAGTATGTGAATGTTTCTACAGAATGAGTATGTGAATGTTTCTACAGAATGAGTATGTGAATGTTTCTACAGAATGAGTATGTGAATGTATGTTTCTACAGAATGAGTATGTGAATGAGTATGTGAATTTCTGAACTAGAATGAGTATGTGAATGTTCTACAGAATGAGTATGTGAATGTTTCTACAGAATGAGTATGTGAATGTTTCAACAGAATGAGTATGTGAATGTTGCAACTTCATGAGTATGTGAATGTTTCTACAGAATGAGTATGTGAATGTTTCTACAGAATGAGTATGTGAATGTTTCAACAGAATGAGTATGTGAATGTTCCTACAGAATGAGTATGTGAATGTTTCAACAGAATGAGTATGTGAATGTTTCTACAGAATGAGTATGAGAATTTTGCAACATCATGTGAATGTACAGAATGAGTATGAATGTTTCTACAGAATGAGTATGTGAATGTTTCTACAGAATGAGTATGTGAATGTTTCAACATCATGAGTATGTGAATGTACAGAATGAGTATTGAACACAGAATGAGTATGTGAATGTTTCTACAGAATGAGTATGTGAATGTTTCAACAGAATGAGTATGTGAATGTTCCTACAGAATGAGTATGTGAATGTTTCTCCAGAATGAGTATGCGAATTTTTCAACATCATGAGTATGTGAATGTTCCTACAGAATGAGTATGTTCCTACAGAATGAGTATGTGAATGTTTCTACAGAATGTAGTATACAGTGAATGTGAATTTCTACAGAATGAGTATGTGAATGTTTACAGAATGAGTACTACAGAATGAGAATGAGTATATGTTTCTACAGAATGAGTATGTGAATGTTTCTACAGAATGAGTATGCGAATATTGCAACATCATGAGTATGTGAATGTTTCTACAGAATGAGTATGTGAATGTTTCTACAGAATGAGTATGTGAATGTTTCTACAGAATGAGTATGTGAATGTTTCTACAGAATGAGTATGTGAATGTTTCTACAGAATGAGTATGTGAATGTTTCTACAGAATGAGTATGTGAATGTTGCAACATCATGGGTGTGTGAATGTTCCTACAGAATGAGTATGTGAATGTTTCTCCAGAATGAGTATGTGAATGTTTCTCCAGAATGAGTATGTGAATGTTTCTCCAGAATGAGTATGCGAATTTTGCAACATCATGAGTATGTGAATGTTTCTACAGAATGAGTATGCAAATGTTTGTTCAGAATGAAAATGCGAATGTTTTTACAGAATGAGCATGCGAATGTTTCAACAGAATGAGTATGTGAATGTTTCTACGGAATGAGTATGCGAATGTTACAACAGAATGATTATGCGAATGTTACAACAGAATGAGTATGCGAATGATACAACATAATGAGTATGCGAATGTTACAACAGAATGAGTATGCGAATGTTACAACCAAATGAGTGTGCGAATGTTACAACAGAATGAGTATGCGAATGTTTCTACAGAATGTGTATGCGAATGTTTCAACAGAATGTGTATGCGAATGTTACAACAGAATGAGTATGCGAATGTTTCAACTGAATGAGTTTGCGAATGTTTCAACAGAATGTGTATGCGAATGTTTTTACAGAATGAGCATGCGAATGTTACAACAGAATGAGTATGCGAATGTTACAGCAGAATGAGTATGCGAATGTTGCGACAGAATAAGCATTCGAATGTTACAGCAGAATGAGTATGCGAATGTTACAGCGGGAAGAAAAGACATCACGGCCAATGCTGCTTGGCAGAATCCAATGAAATCCCTGCAGCCATGCAAGAGGAAGGTGCCGCGTTGAGATATGTCCCACGTATACGAACCATTTCCACAGTTGCCGCCATTAAATGGGCAGGTTGCGAGTTCATATGCTTTGGATTGGTATTGACTCAGTGACACGAAGAGGTCCTGCTCGATCAGTAAGAGATAAGCACGAATTATCAATATGGGGAGTTTGGTGGATGACATGCGATCGTGAGTTGTTGTAGTGGCGGCGCGGTGAATTTTTAACAGGTCACAAAGTGTTCATATTTCAGTGTATAGCAAAAAGTTCAAGTGACAACATTCCCCAGAAACACAATACAAGAGAAAGCAGCTTGGCGAGTACCAGCCCCTAAACCTTACAAATACCACACTTCGCATCAACCGCCCTCTTCTACCGGTGATTAGGGATGCACTCATTACTCGTCCTCAGCCCTCACTTCTCCTCTTCCGTGTCTCGCGAGAGATGACGAGATGTGAACCCGGCAGGTATAGGGCGGACTTCACTTTGCCGGGCCTCCTACAGCCAACTCATAAGCCCTTGTTAGAAAAGCATCATAAACGTGATAAGGCGCATAGACAAACGCGGCCAGGATGCATATCTCCCGGCAAGAAGCCATATGTGTAAGGAGGCCGAACTAAATGACGAATGTGGGCTGTAATTGCCGCGATACAAATGGAAGTGTCAGCGTGAATGGTGCCAAATGAAGAGCGATGGACGCTGCCGCTTGGTGGCGCTGTGATCCGACGCCATTTTGTATAATGAAGACAGATCCTTGAGGGGTGTGTGCGCTGACAGGCGGACTTCAAGCAGCCAATCACGGGCTTCCTTACTTGCTCTTAAAATTATCTTTCTTGAAAGAACTGCGCCCCTCAAACCATGATTGCCTCATGCATATTCATTAGTTAAATTACGGTTTTACCGTGAACGTCCTGTGTGGAATAGAGATCGCTCTTCGTTGTATATAGCATAAAGTTTGCTTCTAGCGAAGGACCTGCTAATACTGACGTACGGTTAAGGAGGAGGATATATTATTAATGTCTGCTTGACATTTCCCCCTCCCCCACGCTTCATCTCACCGCACAACTTTGCAAGAGTATAATGGGTCATATCTTGTGGTATCGTCATGTCAGCAGACATTACTTGGAGTAGTTATTACACGTTGACCAATCATTCCTTTCCCCAGTCAGCCCCTACCTCTCTTCCCTTACCTTAATTACCCCCAGGGAATCATTACTTACCCTAACACCCATTGAGACTAATTGATGACAATGAGGAGACGGAGGTTGGGTAGGGATTCAGAGACGGGCTTGGGGTCGATTAGCTGAGCAGGAAGGCATGGGTTGGATGACACCAGCGCTATTACGCTGTCAGTCGTGATTGTGGTGGTGAGAGTGAGTCGCAAGGCGTTTAGTACACTGGACAGGAAACGGAAGTGCACGTAAAGCATTCTGGGATAGCAGTGGTTTTAGCAGAAACTACGGAGGCTTTTATTATTCCTCGAAATGAAAGCCAGTGTCCATGAGGAATTCATAACGAGGCCAGGTGACATTGGAAGGTGCCGTATCTTGTGGGGAGTGGGATAGGGGTGGTAGGGCTGGGGTGAGGCTAATGGTATGTCCGGCAAAGCGGAAGAAGAGTGGTTACATACGTGTCAAGGATTGGCGAGGCTAAATTATTCTGCAGAAGTGAGGACAAGAACTCCAACGTCCACTACATATGACAGAGAGCACGAATGTTTAAGTATAGCTTAATGATGGAATGCCGCTCCAACAAAGGGGAGAACCAATCATATATATGTTAATGCATATTTATATTCATACACATACATATATATATATAAAAATACATATATACACATATGTATATATATAGCCATATATAAATACCTATATTTAAATAAATACATACATATATGCATATATATATAAATATATACTTGCATATATGTATTTATATATCTACAGATATGAATATATATATATATATATATATATATATATATATATATATATATATATATATATATTTATATATACCCAATATATTTTGTAAAAATTTACATAAAAGTATCTATATGTATACATTTATGTATATATATATATATATATATATATATATATATATATATATATATATATATATATATATATATATATATATATATATATATATATGTTTATGAAAACAGCATATATTTATTTATATCAAGGTTTTTTATATACAGCTATAAATATACATATATATATATATATATACATATGTATATATATATATACTACTATATATATATATATATATATGTATGTAAACCTATATATATATATGCATATATATACATATATGTAAACATATGAATATATACATAATTTTACTTAAATGTAAATAAATATACAAAAAAATTGTGTGTATATGTACACATATATTCATATATATATATATATATATACATACATATATGTATATAAATATATATATATATATATATATATATATATATATATATATATATATATATATGTATATATTTAAATATATATATATATATTTATATATATGTATATTTATGTGTGTGTATGCGTGTGTATGTTTGTGTGTGTGTTTCTGTGTGTGTGTATGTGTGTGTGTTGTTCATTAAGTTGCATCACGCTGCACTTCACTCTTTTCAAGCAAATCTTTGGTAGGAAACAAAGCCTTCCCTAATAGGTTTGCATGGACTCCGTTTCATACATACATTTACTCGATTGCAATATTTAATTGACTATGGACGACATGAGAATCAGAATATCTGCTGTCCAGGTGTATCGAGGATAGCGAAAGAGGAATGATTCTTAGCTACTTAGCCATCTAAGCTAATTAATAGCATCCTATGGGTATCGCTTTCATCTCATTTATTGGGCGAGGAGTTACGGATTGAACACATTAACCAGGTCCACCCGCCACTGACAGGGATGCTCTTCCCTCCCCCATTCCGCCCGGCTGTTGTCACTGACAGAATGATGCCGTGGCTAATTAATGACCCAAATTAATCATCTCATCCTACCTGTGATCCCTTAACTATACTCGGCATAATTCCGGCTCTAGTTCTTCGGCGGTATTTCGGGATTATTCCTATCTACTTTCTGACGACACAATGGGATCAGGTAAAACGCCCATAGCGCACGTCCTTGACGCGCATCGCAAACATCCTAGATGGGCGTCCCGCACGTCCGCGACGCGTCGTCGTCACTGACCAGGAAGAGAGCTATGCTGTAAGTATAAAGCAAATTCAGCGTGAATCTGACCTCCACCACAGCAAGAGAGCTATGCTGTAAGTATATAGCTAATTCTTGGTGAATCTGACCTCCACCACAGCAAGAGAGCTATGCTGTAAGTATATAGCTAATTCAGCGTGAATCTGACCTCCACCACAGCAAAAGAGCTATGCTGTAAGTATATAGCTAATTCAGCGTGAATCTGACCTTCATCACCTCAAAAAGCTGTATAGTAAGTATATAGCCCATTCTTGGTGAATCTGACCTCAATCATAGGATGAGAGCTGTACAGTAAGTATACAGCCAATTGATGGTGAATCTGATCTCCAACGCAGCTCAGCAGTAAGTTTATAGGAAATTCATGATGAATCTGACCCCCATCACAGGGAGAGAGCTCAGCAGGAAATGTACAGGAAATTAATGATAAATCTGACCTCCATCACAGGAAGAGAGCTTAGCAGGAAGTGTACAGACAATTCATGACGAATCTGACCTCCATCACCCTGAGAGAGCTGTTCAACAAATGCACAGCCAATTGATGGTGAATCTGACCTTCATCGATCCGAGAGAGCTACGCAGTAAGTAAACAGCCAATTCATGACAAATCTGACCTCCACCTCAGCGATAGAGCTACGCAGTAAGTAAACAGCCAATTCATAACGAATTTGACCTACACCTCAGCGATTGAGGTACGCAGTAAGTAAACAGCCAATTCATGACGAATCTGACCTCCATCACCGCGAGAGAGCTACGTAGTATGTAAACAGCCAATTCATGACGAATCTGACCTCCACCTCAACGAGAGAGCTACGCAGTAAGTAAACAGCCAATTCATGACGAATCTGACCTCCATCACCGCGAGAGAGCTACGCAGTAAGTAAACAGCCAATTCATGGCGAATCTGACCTCCACCTCAACGAGAGAGCTACACAGTAAGTAAACAGCCAATTCATGACGAATCTGACCTCCACCTCAGCGATAGAGCTACGCAGTAAGTGAACAGCCAATTCATGGCGAATCTGACCTCCACCTCAACGAGAGAGCTACACAGTAAGTAAACAGCCAATTCATGACGAATTTGACCTCCACCTCAGCAATAGAGCTACGCAATAAGTAAACAGCCAATTGATGACGAATTTGACCTCCACCTCAGCGATAGAGCTACGCAGTAAGTAAACAGCCAATTCATGACGAATCTGACCTCCACCTCAACGATACAGCTACGGAGTAAGTAAACTGCCAATTCATGACGTTCGACCTCCACCTCAGTGATAGAGCTACGGAGTAAGTTTACAGCCAATTCATGACGAATCTGACCTCCACCTCAGCGATAGAGCTACGCAGTAAGTAAACAGCCAATTCATGACGAATCTGACCTCCACCTCAGCGATAGAGCTACGCAGTAAGTAAACAGCCAATTCATGACGAATTTGACCTCCACCTCAGCGATAGAGGTACGCAGTAAGTAAACAGCCAATTCATGACGAATCTGACCTCCACCTCAACGAGAGAGCTACGCAGTAAGTAAACAGCCAATTGATGGTGAATCTGACCTCCATCACCCGAGAGAGCTACGCAGTAAGTAAACAGCCAATTCATGACAAATCTGACCTCCGTCACCCCGTCACAGCGACAGAGGTGTCGATTGTCCACACTCTTCTTATCTCACACCTATGGTACATTTTTTTTTATACTGGAAAATACTAATCCGGAATTCACCTTTACAAGTTCGTTTGATATTGTCCTCCAATAAGATGTCATTATTTAAAATCACATGTCTATTGGCAATAACATTTGGATACCCATTGATAATATACTTTTGAAAGCCTTAACATTCAAAATCGCCAATCAACGTCTATCGACACATTACCAGCGCCCTTCACGGCACCACCATTTATTAGTACCTGCATCAACGTCGTTAATGCTAGCCTGGTTCCAGACGTACACCAGTTTGAGTATAGCGAGCCGACATCACGAAATGTTAACCCGTGATTTAACACGGTGATAAGATATTGATAACTGCAACACCGATCTTTACCTGCCTTAAAACATCACCGTCAGCTTTGATGCACATGCGATCAACTAATCAATGGAGGTAAGCAAATGCAACAATACCAAAGTGATCCAATCAGAACAGTCGATATATGAAAGACAAATTGTATTCAGAAGAGGTAGAAGAGAGGAGTGAGAGGAACTGTCATCGACATCATATACTCGTCGACGCTACCAATTAGCCGTCAGTAGGGTGGTACCTGCCGGATAGCGTCAGTACACTGAGCGATGTAGGTGGTTTTTACGCCATCCCATAACACGGCACTCCATACAGTTGTGCATTGTTAACGATGAAATTGCAGCAGCCGCGTAGACTTCCCTTGGCTTTTTTTGTCAATATGTGGCGGTGACGCACGCAATGGAGTGGGCCGTCTACGCAATCGGAGGCCGTCTGGCAACCGACGATAGCTGCACTTACACAGCAGCTCTTGTTGTCTCACCTTTCGCACGCGAGTACAATCATTCTAAGAGTAGCAGCTCGCCTGAAGCGGTGGTTATCAACGGTTCTCAGATGTTTCCCATTGAAAGCAATACCCTTAATTGTTGTTATAAAGCTGGAAAGAGATTGGAACAAACCGGAGTGTATAGCCATCATGTCTGTGCCGACCCCGCCCCCTCGTTCCAGCCCCCGGGCGGCCGTATTTAGCCGACGGTCATAGGGTGACAGGTACGCTTTTATGTAAGAATAGTCACACATCCTTTTATCATCGTTCACAGATAAGGTGTCAAAGCGAGAGACAACAAATAGCCAGCGTAAGTAGGTGGTTTTACGGTTTCCGTTCTTGCATTTAAGGCAGGCTATGTGCAGTGGTTGCCAGGCAACGCTATTAGGTCTTTGTTGCAAAGCTCAATGAACACATGTAAGCGTTCACCAGAAAGAGAGGGTTTTGTAATTTTGTAATAAGTATGAAGTGACCATTTGAAAACAGTCAATTCATTATCTTATATACACTAAGAAACATCCAATTGTCTTCGGTTGTTTTCCGGTGCCTTTCTATATTAGTGAAAGTGGATTGAGGAACAAGTCTCTTGCGTTACAGGAGTGGATATCTTGAACTACCGACACTTTTCACGATCAAGACTCCCCTTGAGAACCAATGTATGCCGCGAGCGTCCTGTGACGCGGCGCTTCTTTTACTACTTTCATTGTCAGTCAGCCCCGAGTTAAACCACAAAAGTATTACATTCACCAGTAAAAGAAGCCCTGCTCTAACGAACCAGGCGAGGAGGCACGATGGACCAGGTGCTTCGTTTATCACTTGAGTTGCATCGCGTTTACATCAGCCTGGTTAACGCGCATTACATCAGCCTGGTTAACGCGCATTACATCAGCCTGGTTAACGCGCATTACATCAGCCTGGTTAACGCGCATTACATCAGCATGGTTAACGCGCATTACATCAGCATGGTTAACGCGCATTACATCAGCATGGTTAACGCGCATTACATCAGCATGGTTAACGCACAACGTGGCAAAAATTAACTGCCAACAACCGGTCGAAAATCAGTTTATATTAATTGAAATAGTTCAATTACACCCCTTTCCATATATAAAGGTAATTGCAGGGCGTCAATACCACTAATAGCCTTCCTCAAACCAACGCCTGCTTTTCAGGGTCGCTTTTAACGCCTATTTTCGATGCTGGTTGTAGTCGGGGCGCTATGCAGAACTGACCTTGAGCCATAGGTAAAGCATGTGAACAAAAGATGGAATAACCCCAAGGAAATAATGAATTCCATATAAGTGGATATTCTAGTATAAGTGGAGGTTAAACGCGGGCTATCTGTCGCTGATGCTTGTTTTGCTACTGCTGTCTGAGGTACTAGTTCAGGGACAGTACTCACGTCAGGGGAAGTACTCGTGTCAGGGGAAGTACTCGTGTCAGGTGAACTACTGAAGTCAGGGGCAGTACTGAAATCAAGGACTATACTCATGGCAGGGAAAGTACTAGTTCAGGGACAGTACTCACGTCAGGGGAAGTAGTTAAGTCAGGGGCAGTACTGAAATCATGGCAGGGGTACTCGTGTCAGGGTACTCATGGTCAGGGGCAGTACTGAAATCAAGGGCTGTACTCATGGCAGGGGAAGTACTCGTGTCAGGTGAAGTACTCGTGTCAGGGGAACTACTGAAGTCAGGGGCAGTACTGAAATCAAGGGCTGTACTCATGGCAGGGAAAGTACTCAGGGAAGTACTCACGTCAGGGGAAGTACTGAAGTCAGGGGCAGTACTGAAATCAAGGGCTGTACTCATGGCAGGGGAAGTACTCGTGTCAGGTGAAGTACTCATGTCAGGGGAAGTAGTGAAGTCAGGGGCAGTACTGAAATCAAGGACTGTACTCATGGCAGGGAAAGTACTCGTGTCAGGGGAAGTACTGAAGTCAGGGGCAGTACTGAAATCAAGGGCTGTACTCATGGCAGGGGAAGTACTCGTGTCAGGGGAAGTACTCGTGTCAGGGAAATCACTCGTGTTAGGGGAAGTACTGTTATCAGGTGCATTACAGTTGTCAAGCGTATTACTTTTGTCAAATGTATTACTGTTGTCATGTGTATTGCTGTTGTCAAGTGCATTAATGCTGTCAAGTGTATCGCTGTTGTCAAGTGCATTACTGCTGTCAAGTGTATTACTGTTGTGAAGTGTATTACTGTTGTCAAGTGCATTACTGCTGTCAAGTGTATTACTGGGAAAATTACTGTTGTGAAGTGTATTACTGTTGTCAAGTGCATTACTGTTGTCAAGTGTATTACTGTTGTGAAGTGTATTACTGTTGTCAAGTGCATTACTGTTGTCAAGTGTATTACTGTTGTCAAGTGTATTACTGTTGTCAAGTGTATTACTGTTGTACTGTTGTCAAGTGTATTACTGTTGTCAAGTGTATTACTGTTGTCAAGTGTATTACTGTTGTCAAGTGTATTACTGTCAAGTGTACTGTTGTCAGATGTATTACTGTTGTCAAGTGCATTACTGTTGTCAAGTGTATTACTGTTGTGAAATTACTGTTGTCAAGTGCAATACTGTTGTCAAGTGCATTACTGTTGTCAAGTGTGCATACACTGTGTTGTCAAGTTGTATTACTGTTGTCATTAAATGTCATTACTGTTGTCAAGGGCATTACTGTTGTCAAGTGTATCGCCGTTGTCAAGTGTATTACTGTTGCCAAGTGTATCACTGTTGTCAATTATATTACTGTTGTCAATTGCATTACTGTTGTCAAATGTACTACTGTTGTCAGATGCATTAATGTAGTTAAGTGCCTTATTGTTGTTATGTATATTACTGCTACCAGGTGCATTGCTGTTGTCAAGAATATTATTGTTAGCCAGATGCATTACTGTTGTTAAATGACTTACTGTTGTTGGGTATTTTACTGTTGTTAGGTGCATTACTGTTACCAGGTGCATTACTGTTGTCAAGTATATCACTGTAGTCTGATGTATTACTGCTATCGAGTTGAACAGATCGTAGCATTATTCGTTGTGACATTGCGTTATAAGCTGCTTATTCATGGTCATGACAATACGGAACGACTGTTCAAAGCCCCTTACATCCTGATTCGTAGATATAGTGACGACATTTTCCATGTGAGTTAAGGCACATGGACCTCTATGCTTTCTCTTTCGTTATCGTTATGGTGGTCTAGATAGAAAGGACCATCAGTCGCAGTTCACATTGCTGTTGATCATAAGAGCGATGATGCCGGGTGACGGTCCCGTCCAGCCGGGTCTGCACCGGGTGACGGTCCCACCCAGCCAGGTCTGCACCGGGTGACGGTCCCGCCCAGCCAGGTCTGCACCGGGTGACGGTCCCGTCCAGCCGGGTCTGCACCGGGTGACGGTCCCGTCCAGCCGGGTCTGCACCGGGTAACGGTCCCGTCCAGCCGGGTCTGCACCGGGTGACGGTCCCGTCCAGCCGGGTCTGCACCGGGTGACGGTCCCGTCCAGCCGGGTCTGCACCGGGTGACGGTCCCGCCCAGCCGGGTCTGCACCGGGTGACGGTCTAGCTCCCAACAATCACCATTTAATTAAAGCGTTAGCAATCAGCAATATGCGTGATAAGAACGGCTGGCTCATCTTACTCGTTCCATGATTGTGTAATTTATATGACAGCTTACCATACTTTTCTCCCGAAACTCCATTTATCTCCATATGAGGAGTTAAACGATGATCACTTCTCCATCTGGACAGATCATTAATTCGCCTCCAGATGGCACCCGCATTGCGACTGGTCAGCCCGGCCGCGCTGTGGAGTACCATTGTCACGTGATGACTGTAATGCATGGCCTTGAATCACGCAATAACCTCAAGTTTAAAACTCATTATCTTCAATCGTGTAAGATGCATCTGAGAGAAGCAGTCTTGGTAGAGAAGTTGTTGGGAGTAACACCCATGTCTTGGGCAGGTTTTTTAGAGCTGCTGCTTTTGTTCATCGAAGTAGCTCGACAAATTCACCCAGCGGCTCAGAGCCAGCACCCCATTGCTGGCTCCTCAGAAGATAATGATGCCTTTATTGGTCTGGTTCCCAGTGCCATATATTAGGCAGGTATTGCAAGAGGGCGACACGTTGCAATCGGGTGTACGAGGCACGAGGCACCTGCCCCGTGTCATCTCACCTCTCACCTGTCCCCTTACACCCCTCTATCTTAGCCACACCTGCGGCTCTCGTCGACCTGGGGAAGCCTGGCCCACTGATCTAGCGACCCTTACCTTCCCCCACCCCACCACCCCTACGTATCCGTCCTTGTTATTCCCCTTGTGTCAGCGCCGTCTCTGACCTTAATAGGCCATGACACCTTAATGTCGTAAACTAACAACATTTTACGGTAAACGTGATTGATGACGGAGCGGACCAGTGTTTCCTTTTCATCTTACCAATCAGCGTTGAGGGCCTTAAAGTGAAATGATGTTTCCCTTGGGTGAGCCCTCACAAACAGAGCAGCTAGCTTCCTGCCCAGAAACGGAGCAGCTCGGGGTGAGAGGTGGCATGGGGCGGGGGGAGACGGAGCGGAGGACCTACCACAGACATGATAGCCGGGGTTAGTGAGGGCCAGTTAATCTCATGGGTCGCCCCGTCCGCATCGAGGCATTTTATCACGGAGTAATTGTCAGCTTTGATGCGCCTTCCAGACTCGACTTCTATTAACGCTCTTTAAGAATGCTTCTCGTCTGAGCTGGGGGGGGGGGGGGGGGGGGGGAGGTGGGGGGCGCGAGAAGTTGAAGTCGAAGGAAAATGAAGTCGTCTCAATGTAAATGAGGAGTATTTCGATATGGTCGGCTCTGATAGCTCCTCAGGTGAAGTGTGTTGGATAGATGCCACCACCAACAACCCGTTCCTGCTCGGCTCGGCCACAGCCGTCTTACTTCGCCGTGAACGTGCTCTGTTTTCCAAACCTGGGTAAATAGACATGTTGACAGATGAACTACGAGTCAGCAATCGGACAAATTGATGCATCATCTTTGCGGCCCCGATCACATATACTGGCAGAGGATCAAAGCAGATGACATCCAACATACATCAAATACGTGGAACGAACGCAAGCTAGTCAAACTAATGTTGAATATGTATGATTCTTTATGCCTTAGAGGTAGCTCGGGTGAAATGCCCCACCACACTTGATGCTTCCGACAACCTTACGCCACTAATAACGATTTGATGTTTACCGACGATCCTACCTAATCCCCTCCACTGGTGTATACCTTGCACGTTAGCCATCAATCCGCTAATGTGCCAGTTAAGTGATCCACTCTGCAGGAAGCATACCGCGCTGATCCCGACGCGATAGAAAACACATTGATAGCACAATGGGCGAGAGAAGGGTGTATGATTTCGCTATTAACTTATTACCACACAAACGCACAATAGTCTAGGAAGCAAATAGCCAGGGAGTCACAACAATTTAAGCTATGGCTCCCGGCACGCCATATAAGTTCCCACCCACTGCCAAATCCGCACTGCCGTAATGTGCTTTCGACAATCACCAGCCCACATACGAGTGATGGGCAGCCTTCAATCCCTCGCCCATCCAGGGAGCTTGATATCAACAAATAGTTTTTGAGGTGGACCAATTCATATTCACATCACCGATCTGGATTTGGATAAAAATAATGATGACAATGACGATGATGGTGATGACGATAGCAATGATGACGACGATGATTTTAGTTATGATGACGGTAATGGCAATGATGAAGATGATAATGGTGACTATGATGATGATGAGGATGATGACGACGATAATGATGGTGGCATTGATAATAAGCGAGATAATGATGATGCCGAGGACTGCTCCACCTTTATGCTATCACATATCACCGCATGATGAGCCGCCACCTTCAATAAGGGGGGGGGGGGCTACTGCATCACACGATGGCCTGCCACTTACCGCGCGGGCTACTCACAGCAACAGCCTACCTTATTCAGCCAATGACCGAATTTTCAAATGACATCAGTGAGGTCTGCCTCATCCTCTCACCGCCAGGGATCACATGTGTCACGTGACACTTCCACTCGGCCACAAGTCGCTCTTAGCTTTCACACTAATTGACTCAAATTGTGCCAAGTAAGGGCGACAAGTGTAAAAATATCTTCTATGAAATAGCACACTGGTGGAGAACGGGGGTGAGGGGAGGTTTACAAGTATAAATACATTCATAAGAGGGGAGAGCCAGCGCCTAGCGTGTCACGGCAGGAAGACAAGAAGTGACAATCGTCAACCTAAATAGTCACACGAACTTGCTTGGTGGCCGGTGTACCGGTGTACCGGTGCCATCCACGCGATGCAAGTAGCTCCCTCCAGTAACCGCCCTATAGCGCTTCACTCCTCATTCGCTTCTAGGCTTTGGCGTCGTAAATTCGAAAGATCACGAATTGCTGCAATACTAAAACGCGACGACTCCCAATTAGGCAAATGGGCCGTAGTTCGTGTCACGTGACACAAAACGAGTGCTTTTGGAGGTTGGGGTTCAAAGGTTGACCTCTTATTTCGACACATGCTAATGTCAAACCTCCTATGTCAATTCACACTGCGACGGTACACACTGACGGCAAAGTAGGCGCAAAGCACATTTCGCCGCGGCACAAATATTAACGGTTAATAGGAGGTTTCTCAGTCACCTTGGAAAAGATGATAACCCAGGCAGCCGGCTCGCAAATTCTTCGAGATTGTTTTACAGTTAGCCACGAGTCTTAATGCTCACGAAAACAGGGCAGGGCAATAAATGTTTACTGTTTGTAACATGGAGTTTATCACTCCATGTTTGTACCAAGCATCTTGTCAAATAAAGCGTCGGGGGGCGCTATCAGATTCATCCACTGGGGGTGGGGGGGGGGGGGGGGGGGGGGGGGGGGGGGGGGGGCACAGCGCCACCTGGCGAACAAAGCAAGTCACCTTGGTCCTGCTTATATGCAATTCGTTTACATTATTATGAATCATAGATCCTGATACATAAACATAATATCTGAAGGTTCCCATAACATTACGGTCATCTAGGAAGGGTGCCTTCCATGAGGAGCGAACAACGTTCCAGACAGTTCCTTTTATCCAACCTTTCCAAATCAGTCTCTTCTGCAAATGAATCATAATTTTACAGCGCGCATGCTTTTCTATTACGAGAGTCATACGACCACAGTCTTTGGGAAGAAATCGGTTTCTATTCAAAATGTGAAATAGCAAAATCAAACAGGAAACGAATGACCAAGGGACAGCATTTCATGGCTATCATGGTAACGACATGTTAACAGGTCTTCAGACTCGCTTATGCTCAGACTTAAAGAGACTGTTCAGCCCCATATAAGGAAAGTGGTTGCCTAGCAAGCTGCTTGGTAACAGCACCTTGGAAACCAAAAATGTTATATTTTCAGACTTTCAGTCGCTACGCGGCGCTGTGGTCTCAGAAAAAAGATCCTTGCTTCGACAGTCGCCATTTATGTTGTCGGACATTATCCTTCCTGCTTGTCGGTCTAATGTGTGCACAATTATGCCCACAACTTGAATGAGTGAAGATTTTATGAAATCTACATTATGTAACTAAAGCGGAAGAATACACATCGTTAGCGAGGTAAATTCAGAGCGCGTTATGATTTACAGCTAACATTCGTGTAGTTCATGGTTTTAGGGAGGCACCGTTATCGACATAACTGAATAAAACAGATCTCCACAGTATATCATGAACATTTCCAGTCAAATAATAATGTTAAAAACTTATCAACATAACTTCCATCATGTAAACTCGGCGGCACAAATTAGAAGATGTCATTACTTACGTCTGCGTTAATCGTAGTAATGTAATAACGAAATGATCCCTGATTGCCTTATATGTGGCTGAACAGTCTCTTTAAATCAGTGATTTAAGTAGCTACATTAAACAACCTGCTGACGCTTAAGTTACGTCTGTGTCCTGCCCATGTCACTCACACCTTACCGGCTAATTCCAAAATACATTGATGAAAACACATTGCTGATGACAATGGCATATCTAAAAGCAGAACTTATACCCCTTTCTGTTGATAAGCATCGTATTTTGGCGCGATATTTTTCGGCGCTTCCTAAAGCCAAATGACAACTTTGTTTTTTCAAACTTAATGGGCGATACATTACGGCTACTCCATGATCGCATAGTTACAACAAGAGGCAAATAAGGCTCGTAGCTCTGCTGTCTTTGACATGATTTTATCAAATATTTGTCAATAATAACTAGCTGATTTTTAGTTTTCAAGCTTGAATGATCGTGAGAGGGGTCCATTTGGGGCTGATAACTTGCTAAATAAGAATGTAGGCAACTAGAAACAGTGTTTTTTAAAAATAAGTTTATGAATAACAAATCAGGTGTCAAAGGTCACGGAGGGCTGATTTTTAGTTTGCAGCGTTGAATCATTATTTGAGGGCTCCATGTTTAATTTGGATAACTTGCTTAACGTGCCACCAAAAGTTTACAAACGGACGTACCGAATGAAGGACGCCGGGGTGAAGGACGCCGGGGTGAAGGATGCCGGGGTGAAGGTATTGGAAAAACTCAGCTGAACAGCAGAGCTATAAACACATTAAAAAGTTCAAATTGATTATAAATAACTTTTGGAAGGTAACCGATTCGCTTTAACATAAATACATTGCCATTGGTACATATGTATTCAAACCACTTACTAGTTGCAACGGGTTTCTATATCACATTTCTCACGGATATATCCGCCCTGGCCATGTGCATCCATGGATTACCATTTAATCGCGAACAATTGTATAGCCACACAAAATAAAATGGAAAACAAATAAAACACAGGAGTCTAGCTAATTAGACTCGGGGCACGAGACCGAACAAAGATCTTTGATTACCATGGTATGAGGATGGACCACAGGCAATCCCGTTATGAGGAGGGACCACCGGTGATCATGGTTTGAGGAGGGACCACAGGCAATCCCGTCATGAGGAGGGACCACAGGCGATCACGCTATGAGGAGCGACCACAGGCGACCACGCTATGAGGAGGGACCACAGGCGATCCCGTTATGAGGAAGGACCACAGGCGATCCCGTTATGAGGAGGGACCACAGGTGATCATGGTATGAGGAGGGACCTCAGGCGATCCCGTTATGAGAAGGGACCACAGGCGATCCCGTTAAGAGGAGGGACCACAGGCGATCCCGTTATGAGGAGGGACCACCGGCGATCGCGGTATAAGGAGGGACCACAGGCGATCACTGTATGAGGAGAGAGCACCGGCGTTCACGGTATGAGCCTGAAGCATATTTGAATTTGGTAAAACTTGTATATTGATGTAATCAATAGATAAACACAAATAATCAACCAAGCTTTTGTGCATACATATATAGACCCACAGACATACATACATGCGCTTAATCAGTCATCCATTCATCCATTCATTCGTGCATACAACGTGATTTGCGTCTCACTGCGTTGATGCAGTGTCGCTTGCGGAGATGCATCAGACCATCAAAGGACGTGATATCATCGCCCTAATCCCCACCACCCGGCCCTAGCCCCACCCCGGCCCCGCCCTAGCCCCGCCCCACCCAGTGAAGCATGGTATATCTCGTGTTGCTCTATCATTGCCTACATAAGAGTTATCAAGTTAATAATCCGTGAATGAGTGTTAGTCCCATTCCTGGCGGGAATGGATTAACATCGAGACTCTCCTGCATGCTCATCCCCTCCATCACGTATTCATTATGGAGGATATTGCTTCTGAAGCAACACACAATTAATTAATACACGTACAATAGTGCTCGGCAATGAGAGGAGATTTGACCCGGCCGAGCTTACCGACCTCGCCAGCTGCTAGTTAGGTGACAGGGGGGTAGGATTGGGGGTTGGGGGTTGGGGTGTAATTAGGCGGGAGGCAATCCTACCTTATAAAGGGCTTCAATTATCAGAGGGATTAGTCTTACTGAATACACCCAGTAAGTATATCGCCAGTTCATAGGCACCACTGGTGTGAATGCGCTCTCCCATTTCAAGCCCCCGCCTAAACCTTTTAAGTAGCTCCCATTATCCAATCGCTAAGGGCGAGGGCAGATACCTATCTCATACGAGGAGAACCCATTCAAGTCAGGCGTTTAAAGAGATTGCACTAATGCGCTTGACATTCGGGGACTACAATTTCAAATGACTCTGTCAAAAATCTTTGTCATTGAAGAGAATTGCCTCACTTGAGGAAATTGTTACCGAAGAAACGGAGTTCAATTAGTGTGGCAAAGTGGGAAACACGGCGCTATCGAGTTACCTGTCTGTGAATACCTGGGCCAGATCCATGATAAGCGCTTGTCCATGCAATACTTAGTGTCATCAGAAATACTATTGAAATGGCGCAAGGTGTGTTAGACATGGAATTAATACAAAAGTGGCGAGCTAAATGTTTAGGACGATGACAGGGCGAGCAGTGATGGGTAGTGGTGGTGCAAGTGGGACCACCATCATGAAGTCAAGAAGGTCATTAGGTCACCTTTGTCGCACCTGCTACCTATGTTACTCTTGTTTACGACTGAGATGATGACGGTGGTGTTGGTGATCGTCCAGATAGAAGTTTACATGTATACAAGCTGGGGTTGCTATTTTCTTACGTTGCATCTTGTGAGCTTGATGCGACTATCAGGGGCGAAGCCAGCCATACGCACTTACGCACGTGCGTAACATCAATTTGAAAAGTGAAAAAATAGATATGGCCAAAAATGCCATCAAAGTCAAAAGCTAAGTGGGGTTAGACTTTACTGTCTGGAACTGCAGATTTCGCCCCGTCTGTACGTAACATTCCTTCAAGCCACGCCCCTGACTATGATACTGTTTGAGTCGACGGCGACGACGACGATGACGATAACTATTGTGATAGTGATGACGAAGACAATGATCGCAATGATGGTGATAACGAAGACAATGATCGCCATGATGGTGATGACGAAGACAATGATCGCCATGATGGTGATGACGAAGACAATGATCGCCATGATGGTGATGACGAAGACAATGATCGCCATGATGGTGATGACGAAGACAATGATCGCCATGATGGTGATGACGAAGACAATGATCGCCATAATGGTGATGGCGCCAGTCGAAGAGGAAGAAGCCTATATGCAGTCGAGAAATAGCGGCAAGAAAGCAATTGGTCTGGATCAAAACACCGCCGTCACTGTAACTGGTGGCTCTACCTGGCGGACCCTAGTGTCATTGCCTGATTGTCACGTGACAGGACCGTGACATCCAGGGAAACGCGTCACGCGCACAAAAAGCTCTTGACTGACACTCGCTCCTGATGACAGACGATTTGTACTCAAATTGACCACTTTGTCGGATGACAAGATGGTGGACAAGATAACAATCGTCTCAAGTTAACCATCGCGCAATAAGAGGAGGGATTCACGTTATGTAACAACCCATTAGCCGGTTCTATTGTCATCATAATGACACAGCGTGTTGTGTGTATTGTGGAAGACGACGATGGTCCAAGCAGGAGCTATTGACCTCACTGACTTGTCGTGTCGTGTCGACGGCTCCTGACAAGGGCGGAAGCACAAATGATCCCTTCTCGTGAGTTGGGTCTTTGTCAGCCACCCAGCTTATCAAGATGAGCTGATTATCGCCTCCTTCTAGCATTGTCATTAAGGCTTAAGTGATAAGCGCTAATTAGAATACTACGTATGGCGACAGGGAACTGACGTGCGCGTCACACCTTACGCAGGCGTTCCCCATAAACTCGATGGTGTCATTCTCTCCCGTCATCCTATCATGTCATCAGAGATGGAACAAAGGTGGTAGGATCACGAACCAGCCGTTTTGAGGGCTGTAGGTTAATGATTTAACCGGTAATTCTCGCCGCAAGAGAATTGTAGCATTTCTGTCCATACCCATCGATTAGATGACGGACCGGATAATACCAGACAAACACGTGCTCGGATTGAACGATAACAAGCAGACAATAGTCCACGAAGCTATACCGCCTTTGACGTGATTAACACATGTTTAATTGAGAAGGAAAGAAGTTTCACCCGTACGGGCATAACCTCCAGATCTAGATTGAAGATGCTACAATAGCAATGTACGACATATACAAACAGACACCAGCAACAATAAGAATAGACACCAACAGCATATACAAAGAGACAACAACAACATTTACAAACGGACACCAACAAAATATACTAACGGACACCAACAAAACATACAAACGGACACTAACAAAATATACAAATGGACACCAACAACATATACAAACGAACACCAACATCATATACAAAGGGACACCATCAACATATACAAACATACACCACCAACATATACAAACAAACACCAACAACATATACAAACAGACACCACCAACATATACAAACAGACACCTACAACATATACAAACAGACACCACCAACATATACAATCAGACACCTACAACATATACAAACAGACACCAACAACATATACAAACAGACACCAACAACATATACAAACAGACACCACCAACATATACAATCAGACACCTACAACATATACAAACAGACACCACCAACATATACAATCAGACACCTACAACATATACAATCAGACACCTACAACATATACAAACAGACACCACCAACATATACAATCAGACACCTACAACATATACAATCAGACACCTACAACATATACAAACAGACACCTACAACATATACAAACAGACACCACCAACATATACAATCAAACACCTACAACATATACAATCAGACACCTACAACATATACAAACGGACACCAACAACATATACAAACAGAAACCAACAACGTATACAAAGAGAACGGACACCCTGAATGAATATTTTGAAAAAACTCACTTGTCACTTTATAATCATCTAATTATGTAGCGAGGCACGCGTTTGTGATCCTGACACACTGAGAGCGCTAAAATTGAAGTAGACCCTTGATAAAATTGATGTAGACCCTCTGGGCCAATAGGCCTGCAAGTCTGCTGCTTTTAACAAGATTTTCAATAAAACGTTATGACATGACTTGATCATAACATTCATAAATAAACTGTACACAATTGCACACTATGAGGGTCATAGAGCCCTAAAATTAGGTCACCTTATCTTAGTATTTGAAGCACACAAATGAAGCATTTGCTAAAATGTTTTGGTAAGCACAGATATAAAATTCCACAAGCTCAATCAATAATAAATATGCCATCTAAATGTATCAGATAATCCATAATTGAGAGTGACCTTGAAATGATGTCAAGGTCATCAATAACCAGTCCAGTCTCAGGCCCCAGTTCAATGTTAGGTTTACTTTGTACAAGAGATGTTTCAATAATAAAACAGGGATTAAGATCACGTAGGGCTGTATTTTACGTATGGAAGGGCCATCAATATAAGAGGGGTTTATGGGTAATTTGGTGCTGGTAGTTTGTTTATAAGTAAACGTGCCATCGAAACTCATTCTCACTAGATACAAGATATTTTCAAATTTGTCAGCAGGGCTGATTGTTAGTTTGCAATGAGCCATCAACATAAGAGGGGTCCATTTGCAATTTGCTTGCTAAAAATGAAACATGCAGTCAAATATGTATTAGATTAACACAATCCTTGTGTAGGATGTGACATTCTAAATAAGGTCAAAGTCATTGCCAACCACAATGAAGTCCAATCAGACTTTATATGTCAGAAGGTGCTGGCAAGTATATTTATAACATTAAACAAGCCATATTGACAAACTGTGCCACTCAAATGCATCAGATTAAAATATTTAGAATATAAGGCTGTGACCTTGAAAAATAAGGTTAAGTACATTAATAACCTCTGCATTCTAAGGTTCCACGAGTCACAATATTTTGGTTGGAACGAAACAGCAGATGATTTTCCCCATTGGCTGAACATTGAACAAGAGATTTTGTCAGGTTTTTGTTGCTGTAACAAATGATGGAATCCTACTGACGTCACCTATGGCGCATGCGCATTTAAACCGCTCACGAATAACGAGGCATTTATACATATATTCGAATTGGCCGACGTTCACATAAATGACACTTGTTAATGAATCCTCGTCCAAAGTATGGACTTTCTACAAAACTTATGACTTGATCTACACATAGGCAAACCATTGGACGCGCAATCATAGATTACTATTTCACCGTTATGTTTTTCACCTACACACACACTGAATGGGCATTGATAAAATGGCCAAGACCTCCACATCAATTTTACGTGTGATAATGAAAGCCTCTTATGCTGTCAACAATAGAGAAGGCGATTCTATGTGTGGGACTTGCGCATCCTTTTATTTGCCTTGATTGAGAGTGGTTGTAGGTGAATTCTTCACGCCATACCGACCAAATGTTCCAATGAGCTGTATTCGGATTCTAAAATTGATCATTTGTTTCTGTGACCTTAGAAACGAAGTCAAGGTCACCGATAACAAGTGTGAGGCTCCAATATTGTTGTTGTTGTAACGAACGAAATGTCTGCATTCCTGAGAAACAGAAGACATTAAAGTCACCGACTCTGTTCTGTGTCTACGAAGGTCACCGATAACAAGTGTGAGGCTCCAATATTGTTGTTGTTGTAACGAACGAAATGTCTGCATTCCTGTGGGTGATCTGATCACTAAGACATTAAAGTCCCGACTCAAGATTGGTTTATATTGGGCAAGAGATGTTGTAGTTGTTGTTTATTGATAACCCAAGGGCCAGATGTGACAAGGACTAGATTGTTCATTTGCAAGGAAATGGGGCTGCTAGCTTGTTGTGGATGTAAGGAAAGCAGCGTTGTGCAGCAGAGGTAAGTAACAGACATATGGTTGTCGGATGGAGGGACAGACAGGCGTAGCAAAATAGGGACAGACAACCGTCCAACTGACAGACAGATTTCCAAGCGGACAGACAGACAGCCGGACAGGACAGCATCACGTGCAACTGTCCCGTGGTCCACAAGAAGGAAGCCGCTGTCCTGTTGTCCATAGGAAGTTAGCCATAGTTCTACTGTCCATGAATCGAAGACTGCTGTTCTGCTGTCTACGAGGAGAAGACTGCTGTTCTGCTGTCTACGAGGAGAAGACTGCTGTTCTGCTGTCCACGAGGAGAAGACTGCTGTTCTGCTGTCCATTAGGAGAAAACTGCTGTTCTGCTGTCTACGAGGAGAAGACTGCTGTTCTGCTGTCTACGAGGAGAAGACTGCTGTTCTGCTGTCTACGAGGAGAAGACTGCTGTTCTGTTGTCTACGAGGAGAAGACTGCTGTTCTGCTGTCTACGAGGAGAAGACTGCTGTTCTGTTGTCCATGAGGAGAAGACTGCTGTTCTGCTGTCCATGAGTAGAAGACTGCTGTTCTGCTGTCTACGAGGAGAAGACTGCTGTTCTGTTGTCTACGAGGAGAAGACTGCTGTTCTGCTGTCCACGAGGAGAAGACTGCTGTTATGCTGTCCATGAGGAGAAGACTGCTGTTCTGTTGTCTACGAGGAGAAGACTGCTGTTATGCTGTCCATGAGGAGAAGACTGCTGTTCTGCTGTCTACGAGGAGAAGTCTGCTGTTCTGTTGTCTACGAGGAGAAGACTGCTGTTCTGCTGTCTACGAGGAGAAGACTGCTGTTCTGTTGTCCATGAGGAGAAGACTGCTGTTCTGCTGTGTAGAGAAAAAGGCTGGTTTTCTGTTGTCTATTAGGGAAAGGTTACTGTTCTGCTGTCCCTGAGAATGAGGCTGCGGTCCCGCCTAATGGAAGTAAGCCGTTGTCTCACTGTTATGTGAAGAAAGCTTCTACCCTACAGCATAGGCTGAAATTTATTTATGCATGGGGAAAAGAATGCAGTTTAGCCATCAAAGGGAAGAAGATTGTCTAGACATCAATGGATAGAAGGCTACAGTCTAGCCATCAATGGAAAGTAGGCTGCAGTGTAGCCATGTTTAGAAAGAAGGCTGCAGTCTAGCCATCTTTGGGAAGGAAGCCTGCAGTTTATCTATCAATGGGAAGAAGGCTGTGGTCTATCAATAAATGTGAAGACGTATGTGGTCTAGCCATCAGTAGGAATATGGTTGTGGCCATGTCATCACTGGTTAAATTGCTGTGGTCAGATGAAAATGCTTTTGGTTTGTCATTAAAGTTGCATTTCAAAACTTTTGTTTTGTTGTTTGACGGCACGTGAATTTTAAGCGAGTGGTAAACGGGATGCTAATACCAGAAAATTTATTCTCCCCTTCGATGCTCATTTTCATATTTTGCAGTCGGATTACACGTACCGTGTAAGTCAGTCTGATCCCTCCAACCATGCAAGTCATTCTGATCCCTCCTACCGTGTAAGTCAGTCTGATCCAACCTACCATGTAAGCCAGTCAGATCCCGACGACTATGTAAGTCAGACACAAATCATTAAAAGTCAGTCTGATCCCACAGACCATGTGAGTAAGTCTGATTCCACAGACCATGTAAGATTCAAGTAAGGAACTGTTCGCGTGGTGATGTTTATGTTTGTGTGCTTTGTCCGCGAGAACCTCTCGTAAATCTGTGGCGTTTTTACCCAAAATAAGCAGTTTGTGTCTAATATTGGACATTGGCTTCTTCAACTGTAACATTCTCTGGTGTTCCCGCTGTAACCAGAAAGTGTTTGCCTCGTTGCAAACTATGAGCTTACACAGACGGCGGCCGGCGCTACTACCACGCCGTGTCATCATTGCCGTTTCGCATGATGGTACCTCGACAAAACGGACGCACCCAAAGAAATTAGTGCCAATGCTACCACGTGATTCCACCAAGCTACACGGAAGCAGGAGATATTTACTTCACTTAAAGTCATTAGGCCGTCGGTCGTTACCTGGCGCAAGCTGCCGTCTGCCCGCGTGTGAGTGATAACAGGGTGAATAAGACTGATGGTAAACGGGTCAAGACGTCTGCGTGCCATCATCTCCCGCCTGGCTAAATTCACCACGCGGGTATCTGATTGAAGATGCTTTCACCAGCTGAGCCCGGAATCAGTTCCCCATTGCCATTTGATAGCTCTGCCAGGCCAATAAAAACTCAATGACTGATTTAGCCGGTCAAGGGTCGGTGCTTATTGCTATAAAGCCCTATCATCGCTCACTGTGTTTCTCAATGCAAGCTTGCGTGTTGAGGTCGATGAAACAGGGGGCTGTGTGTGGTTGCTGTGGTTTGAAATGGCTGACTCGGTGTTTATACAGAGCTGTTGAGGTGGATAAGCCCGATGCCCCATGTTGCCCTTCTGACATAAAGCTGACAGCACTCGATGGCAATTTGGCGTTATCACATGGAATTGAAACAGAGAGTTATATGCATGAAAGCCCTTGTTTAACCGTAGGTGTAAGCCAATGTGTCAGTAACATATGTAAACATGTCTGCAATCCTTCATGTAAACCCGTCTGCAACCCTTCATACACACCTGTCTGCAATCTTTCATGTAAACCTGTCTGCAATCCTTCATGTAAACCTGTCTGCAATCCCTCCTGTAAACCTGTCTGCAATCCTTCATGTAAACCTGTCTGCAATCCTTCATGTAAACCTGTCTGCAATCCTTCAAGTATTCCTGATTGGAATCCATCATGTAAACCTGCCTGCAATCTTTCATGTAAACCTGCCTGCAATCTTCCATGTTAACCTGTCTGCAATCTTTCATGTTAACCTGTCTGCATTCCTCCATGTAAACCTGCCTTCAATCTTCCATGTTAACCTGTCTGCAATCTTTCATGTAAACCTGTCTGCATTCCTCCATGTAAACCTGTCTGCAATCCATCATGTAATCCTGATTGGAATCTATTATGTCTACCCGTCTGGAATCCTTTATCTAAACCTGTCAGTAACCCTTCATGTTAACCAGTCTGTGGCCCTTCGTGTTAACTTATCTGCAACCCTTCATGAAAACCTATCTGCATCCCTTCATGCAAAAAAACCTATCTGTAATCCTTCATGTAAACCTGTTTGCAATCTTTTTTTAAAAAAACTTTCTTCGACCCTTCACGTAACCCTGTCTACAATCCGTCACGTAACCCTGTCTACAATCCGTCACGTAACCCTGTCTACAATCCGTCACGTAACCCTGTCTACAATCCGTCACGTAACCCTGTCTACAATCCGTCACGTAACCCTGTCTGCAATCCTTCACATAACCCTGTCTGCAATCCTTCACATAACCCTGTCTGCAATCCTTCACATAACCCTGTCTGCAATCCTTCACATAACCCTGTCTGCAATCCTTTTTTTAAAACTTTCTTCAAACCTTCATTTAAACCTGTCAGCGATCCTTCACATAACCCTGTCTGCAATCCTTCGTGTTCAATACACTAGCTGCTTATGTACGTCTTCATTGTTTGCACACGGTGCATGTTCAATACACTAGCTGCTTATGTACGTCTTCATTGTTTGCACACGGTGCATGTTCAATACACTAGCTGCTTATGTACGTCTTCATTGTTTGCACACGGTGCATGTTCAATACACTAGCTGCTTATGTACGTCTTCATTGTTTGCACACGGTGCATGTTCAATACACTAGCTGCTTATGTACGTCTTCATTGTTTGCACACGGTGCATGTTCAATACACTAGCTGCTTATGTACGTCTTCATTGTTTGCACACGGTACATGTACAATATACTAGCTGCTTATGTATGCCCTGTTATGAAAACCACTATTTACAAACCGCTAATGAGTGTGAATAATTAGGAGGAACCCACTGTCCCTTGACAGTTCGAGGGACAAAGTCTCGCGTTGTACCTGGAGAATTGCCCTCTAATCTTGATTAATGAAGTAGTCATTGCGGTGGCGTCTATTCAATAGTTCTTCCATCAGACCTGGGCTTTGGTGGGGTGACAGTCCATGTGACCACATGGGTTTTCACTGTGCGTGGTTTCTTTCGTACGCGATAGAGGCGATTCTAATTAAGGCTACGTCATCATACTGTTAATGTTCCGAACATCAACTCCATGATACCTGTTGAATAGTATATTTCTTATTTAAGTCCCTTCATAGCAGTTTAGATTGACACTCCGCTACATAACCCTGTACCAGGATGCATCTTTGTTGTAGCCTTTAAGATCTCCCTCATTCGAACAGATCGAGTCACCAGTATCCCTGAAGTGGTACTGACAAACCTGTAAACGATCTAGTAAACATTAAATTAACATTACGGGATGCAATATTTGATTATGGAAACCTTTGTACGTCATGTAATGCCTGTGTATTTCCTCCCCAAAAGAAGCCATTGGTTTAATCCTCGCCACGTCACTCCCGCGGGATCGGAGAAAGGATGCAATAAACACGATTCTCTATTCAATTATCTCCAAACCGGAGGCAATTACCTGAGGATGGTGGGGATGGGGTGTGGGGTGCGCGTATGATGAAAGGCACAGTTAGTGTGCAGGAGTTAAGTTGACATTATTGTATGGGAAGGGAGGAAGATCGTGAAATGAGGAAATGGTGAAATCGTACGCCGGTGCTGCTTAGGCCTTTAAATACGCCCGCGAGGCGTATAACAGGGTTAAATGTCTTTATAGATAGGCAGGAAATTAATTCTTCATATTTCTTCCCAGGATTTGAGAGGCAATCGCAGCTCAGGAAGTAGGTGTCTACCACTAATTAGGCGGCATTGCGGGGCTTGTCTTCCACTATAACGGGTAGGAGGATGTAAGGCCCAACTGGAGGGGATTACCGAGGGGCAAGTCAACGTGCGGACAGACAGGGACAAGGAGGGACAGACATACTATGGAACAGATGGACAGGGATAGACTTATAGACATTCACAGCAACACATTGACTGAGAAGAAGACAGATAGATCAATATACAGCGGTACAGACAGACACTGGGGCAGGACAGACAGACAGACAGAGAGAAGAATAGACAGAGGTACTGACATTCAAACGGACAGGCAGACAGACATTTTTATTGGGACAGTCTGATAGAGAGACAGACATGCATAGAGGTAGACAAACTGACAATCAAAGGGACACACTGACAGAAAGATTGACATACAGAAGGACAAACTGACAGAGGGACAAACAGCAGAACTCATGGAGAGAAGAAGAGAGGTACAGAGAAAGATGAACTGGCGGAGAGAAGTAGAGAGGTACAGAGAGAGAGTGAGGAACTGACGGTGAGAAGTAGACAGGTACATAGAGAGGAACAGACGGTGAGAAGAAGAGAGGTACAGCCAGAGAGAGGAACTGACGGTGATAAGTAGAGAGGTACAGCCAGAGAGGGGAACTGACGGTGATAAGTAGAGAGGTACAGCCAGAGAGGGGAACTGACGGTGATAAGTAGAGAGGTACAGCCAGAGAGAGGAACTGACGGTGATAAGTAGAGAGGTACAGCCAGAGAGGGGAACTGACGGTGATAAGTAGAGAGGTACAGCCAGAGAGGGGAACTGACGGTGATAAGTAGAGAGGTACAGCCAGAGTGAGAAACTGACCCAGGCACGGACGACAAGTCTGGCAGGATCAACCAGGCCGTGGGGCAAACAGACGGACTGACGCAATCTGAGGAAGTCGTGGATACTCTACATTTAGGCAACACGATTTGACTCTGAGCATCAGTTGTCTTGAGAATTATGGCGAATGGTAAAAATACCATACAGGTCAATAACGATTTGGAGGCGACTTGTGATGGCGTTGATGGCTGCTGCTGCTGATTAAACTCAACCAATGCTTCTTTATATTTCACCAACAACATCACTACGTCGTTATCCGGCAACTAGCCTTCACACGGTTGCATCAGATCATTCTGTGAATGCTGTATGGCTGTACCAGATCCTTCTATAAATGCACTATGAATGTAGCTGATCATTATGTGAATGTAGAACGGTTGTATAAGATAATTATAGAAATGCAGTGTGGTTGCATCAGATCATCCTGCCGATGCAGCATGGTTGCAGGATTGTATCAGATCGTTATGTTAATGCAGCATGATTGTATCAGATCACTATGTTAATGCAGCATGATTGTATCAGATCGTTATGTTAATGCAGCATGATAGTATAGGATCATTATGTAATATAGCATTGTATCAGATCATTATGTTAATGCAGCATGGACGTATAAGATCGTTATGTTAATGCAGCATGATTGTATCAGATCACTATGTTAATGCGGCATGATTGTATCAGATCATTATGTAATATAGCATGGTCGTATCAGATCATTATGTTAATGCATCATGATTGTATCAGATCGCTATGTTAATGCATCATGATTGTATCAGATCATTATGTAATATAGCATGGACGTATCAGATCGTTATGTTAATGCAGGATGATTGTATCAGATCACTATGTTAATGCGGCATGATTGTATCAGATCATTATGTTTATGCAGCATGGACGTATCAGATCATTATGTAATATAGCATGGACGTATCAGATCACTATGTTGATGCAGGATGATTGTATCAGACCGTTATGTTAATGCATCATGATTGTATCAGATCATTATGTTAATGCAGCATGGACGTATCAGATCGTTATGTTAATGCATCATGATTGTATCAGATCGTTATGTTAATGCAGGATGATTGTATCAGATCACTATGTTAATGCGGCATGATTGTATCAGATCATTATGTTAATGCAGCATGGACGTATCAGATCATTATGTTAATGGAGCATGGACGTATCAGATGATTATGTTAATGCAGGATGATTGTATCAGATCGTTATGTGAATGCAGCATGATTGCATTCGATCTTTGATAGAGCGTATGGTGTCAGCAGCTATTGTACGTAGCGTTCCACTATAAAACCAGCATCCCCCATTCCTAGCCCCATCAACCTTTACTGCAAGGCATTGGTTGGTTACGTAGGTAACGTAACTCGCCCCCCCCCCTCCCTCCTAACCCCCACCCACTCCTCCTAACCCCCACCCCCTCCCCCACCCCACACCACCTCCAATTACAACAACTGGTCTCTTCACTCAATTACGTGGAAAGCACCGCTCCTTTGTTGATCCGATGTGTTTATGATAACCACCAGCCATAATCGTAATTATGACTATGCTGACGAAATAGGCAGCTTCAACTATCAAAGGATAAATATTTGTACAACTGAGCACTTGGGATGATATGCTATCCTAACGATGCTACTAACGAGAACATATGTTCCCATCAAGCGTAATGAGAAAAAAGACGAAAGCCACTACAAAATACCCCTTAGAAGCTGTGAATGAGAGGAATTAATTGATGCAAAGCTAAGATTAGGGACGATAAATAAATGATTTTTAGGAATGTGCAAACCTATATTTATAGAACAATGACATTAACGCGATGATGAAGATGGCAAGCACACCTTGGTCTGATACTTACCTGTGATTAAGGCGTGCTCGACGCACCTGCGGTTCCATCAGCAATCCATCCCCACGCCATCAATGAAATCAGTCACAAAAAGCGCATCTACTAACAGGTAACTGCGCGGAAAACCCGGCGATAATCAAAGCTTTGTCAAACATGTAAACATACATAGCTATGTAGTGGTGCCAGTTCCACCAATTACCTGGCTTTCATGTCGTTACTGGTGGCTATATATACCTGGATACGCATGACAGTTTGTGACGCGTCGCGCCGCGTTGAGTAACGAGAAAGGCTAACCAGGGAGCCATCTATCGCATCGGGTGACGTCGCTCCATGACTATCCTACAGCATCAGGACACCCTTAGTGACACCTGGTCCTATTTACCTAGCACGTACCCTCCCCAACCAGGGTACACGATGCCTTAATTGAAGTTTTGAGCCTAATTGACTTTAGCAGTGCCGATCATTGATGACAAGGGTGATCGGACCGTTGACTGCAAACAACTAATGGAAAATATATAATGGCATAAATATACTAGGCTCAAAGAAACCAGTTATGTAAAATGAAAAAGCGGGCCCTGCTTGTTCGTCAATCGATGTGATTGACACTTCGGCGTCCCCGACAGCCATACTGACGCTATAGCTACCATCCCTGTATATCACCTCCGTATCACCCCGTGTATCACATCCACATCACCCCATATATCACCTCCACATCACCCCATATATCACCTCCACATCACCCCATATATCACCTCCACATCACCCCATATATCACCTCCA
This sequence comes from Urechis unicinctus, assembly GCA_034190875.2. Classification (NCBI taxonomy): domain Eukaryota; kingdom Metazoa; phylum Annelida; class Polychaeta; order Xenopneusta; family Urechidae; genus Urechis; species Urechis unicinctus. The sequence continues at coordinate 60,543,054 of CM067351.1, read as the reverse complement.
CATCACCCCATATATATCCTCCACATCACCCCATTTATCACCTCCACATAACCCCATACATCACCTCCACATCATCCCATATATCACCTCCACATCACCCCGTATATCAGCTCCACATCACCCCATATATCACCTCCACATCACCCCATACATCCCTTCCACATCACCCCATATATCACCTCCACATAACCCCATACATCACCTCCATATCACCCCGTATATCAGCTCCACATCACCCCGTATATCACCACAACATCAACCCGTACATCACCTCCACATCATCCCGTACCTCGCCTCCACATCACCCTATATATCGCCTCCGTATCAACCCGTACATCACCTCCACATCACCCTACATATCACCTCCACAACACCCTATATATCACCTCCGCATCAACCCGTACATCACCTCCACATCACCCTACATATCACCTCCACAACACCCATATCATCACCCCGTATATCAGCGCCACTCACCCCGCATCAACCCGTACATCACGTACATCATCCCTGCTCCACATCACCCTATAATTGATGTCCTCCTTATCACTCCATACAACACCCTATATATCACCTCCGCCCCCGTACGTCACCTCCACATCACCCACAACACCTCCACACCCTAAATTCACCTACGCATCAACCCTACATCATCACCCAATTGATGTCTCCATCATCATTTCCACCTCACCCCGTACGTCACCCTACACAGCTCCATTTAGTTATGAGTGGGGCGGGGTAGACCCCGGGGGTTGGCGGGGTAGCTGGGGGTGTGGCGGGGTAGACAGGGGGGGTGGCGGGGTAGCCGGGGGGTGTGGTGGCATAGACAGGGGGGGGTGGCGGGGGTAGCCGGGGGTGGCAGGTTAGCCGGGGGTGTGGCGGGGTAGACAGGGAGGTGACAGGGTAGCCGGGGGTGTGGCGGGGTACACTGGGGTGTGGCAGGGTTGACAGGGATGTAGGCGGGGTAGCCGGGGTTGAGGTGGGGTAGCCGGGGTTGAGGCGGGGTAACCGGGGGTGTGGCGGGGTAGACGGGGTTGTAGGCGGGGTAGCCGGGGTTGAGGTGGGGTAGCCGGGTTTGAGGCGGGGTAGCCGGGGTTGAGGCGGGGTAGCCGGGGGTGTGGCGGAATACACATGGGCGTGGCAGAATACCGAAGCAATCATACCTTCTTTTTGCTACATGATCTCAAGTCGCCTGGACATCTCTACACATCACTCACCAGCTCAGCTTAAATACCCACTGCAGGTAATTGCCTCCCACCTGCGAGTTCTATACGAGCTTATGCCTTCATTGCGTGAGGTTAAGTATATATAGTGATGAGCGTTAAGATGAGGATGAGAGAAGGATTAGCCAGTCTCCGTAGAGCGGTGTCCCCTGACAACATCTGGGCCCACTAAGCCAGGACCTGCAATGAAAGGCCAGCTCACAGAACCATTGCTTTGGGCATTTAATCCTGCATTGGTTTTGTCGCTGCGTGTTTACTTTGAAGTGAAGACGTTCTCTCTTAAGAAAACATCGTTCAAAAAGTGATTTGGGGATGGTGAGCTCTGATGTTATCGTCGTCATTGACGTACAGGGATGGTACGTCGGCCGATAGTACGCTAGACTAGCGCGATGCTTCCGGTCAATTGGCTGGCAATATAAACAGTGGCAGAGAAAAATGTGATGTCAAATGGGACCTTGGTTGATGGGGAGGAACATTGTATTGCGCATTGCTACCTGGGTGGATGGGATAGAACACTGTATTGCGCAATACGATCTGGATGGATGGGGCAGAACATTGTATAACGCATCGCTACCTGAGTGGATGGGATAGAACACAGTATTGCGCAATGCTACCTGGGTGGGGATAGAAAATTGTATTGCGCATGGGATAGAACACTGTATTGCGCACTGCGACATGGGTGGATGGACTAGAACACTGTATTGCGCAATACTACCTGGGTGGATAGGATAGAACACTATAGTACACAATGCGACCTCGGTGGATTGGACAGAACACTGTCACAGGAAACCTGATGGGCGCAATAGCACACACTTTTTTGCAATGTGCCCTTAATGAGTGTTATGTAGAGCACCCTATTTCGGAATGGAATCTGAGTAGGTGCTATAGAACATTCGATTGAGTAAAAATGGTACTTTCGTGGATGCAGTTTATTCAAATAGTCCCAAATATGTACTTACTATGATACAAAAAAACTCCGGCTGATGTAATCGAAAGTTGAGTGGATGAATTGAGCTTTATGTTACGACGCTGAACACGACGTTAGTGAAAGGAACACGACGTTAATGAATGGAACACGACGTTAGTGCAAGGAACACTACGCAATATATCTCACAAGAATGAAAAGCAGCGAATATATCCGGCGAAAAAAATATTCGTCCCTCAACGGGCTTTTATGAGGGAAGAAAAACTAGCCGATCATAAAATGCAGGTCCATTACAAGTCCGAGGGTGTCTCACTACGAATGGATCAGAGAAGAGAAATTAATGACATCCGGGACTTGTTTGTGACAAGCCCAGCTCATAGATGATTATTTCACTGGCTACACTGTCCCCTGTTCCCTATCGATATTCTTTAAGTGAGGGAGGAATCGCTGCATAAGCGAATGGTAATGGCTTTCAATCCTCAATAAAGCGCCTCCTGGGAGGTCCTTAGGCTGGAGGTTGCGAGGGTTAGAGAGGGACTTGGAGGAGCCGAAGGGGTAGTACAGTACATGCAGGGTTGAATATTAATAGAGGATAAGCCGCATCAAGAATGGAGGGAAGTACCTCTTATCCCTCCAAGACCCTCTAGACGCAATCCTCGCCGCTCACTTACATCAACGACCCTCCTTTACACGTCGTGTGCCTCCTCTAAGCGGAGTATCCTCCTCATCACCTTATCATAGTATCTTCCTCATCATCATGTTATTACCTTACCCTCATCTTCATAAATAATGCATCTTTATAATCTCTTATTATCACACCATCATCGACAATTCCCTATCTTCTCAATTTAGTTTCTCCTCCGCATCAATTCCTCACTTTTGTCACCTCCTTATCAACTCATCCTCGTCTACTCCTCCTTATCAAACCAACCTTATCATATCCTCCTATCAAACCAACCTTATCATATTCTCCTTATCAAACAATCCTTATCATCTCCCTCCTCATCTCTTTATCAAATAATCTTCATATCATCCTTATCAACCCGTACACTTCATATCCATATCAAATCATCTTAATCTCCTCCCCATTAACCCATCCTCGACATCTCCATATCAACATACCCCATACATCACTTCCTTATCAACTCCTTCCCGTCACCACCTCCTCCCCCCTCCCCCCAACCTCGCCCCCCCCCCTCCCCGCGTCTCCCCCGACAGAAGCAGCACCCTCAATGATCCGCGACGTCCCTATAACACTGCTAAAAATACATTTAATTCTAATAATACCCCTGGGAGGGACTGGTTACGGGGGCCAGCCTCGTGGCTTTTTGTCGGGCTCCTATGGTTAAGGATGGCTCCCTGAACACCCATATTGGTCGCCTGGTGTCTAGCCCAACTGATGCTCTCAGAGACCTAGCTGCTTGCGTCGGCTTGTCTCCTTCATTCTCTCCCCTTAATTAGGTGGCCTCCTTTAAAACTCCATTGAGGAATCTCTTGAGAGAAGGAGATTCTACGGACGTAAACGCTCCTTTAGCATCGCAGTAAATTGGGGATTAGAGCGAAGTGGGGATGGGAGCCCGAGTGGGTGCTGGTCGCCTTGTACGGTTGTCTAAAGGCGCGGGGAAGGCGGGGCTGAGGCGGGCAACGGGACGGGAAGTGGGGTGTAGGTATCTGCGGCCCTCGTGCTGGTAAGGGGAGTGGCCTGCAAATGAGGATTTTAATGGGAACCTTATTTAGGTGATGTTCTATCAGTTGTCATGGGGTTTAGTGAGGAGGGGCTTTTGTGGGTGAGGGCGCCAGTTACATTGTCTGTGGGGAAGATAGCTCCGCTAATTGTAGAATAAATAAGAGACAAGGGTGGTTGATACGAGTGATAGTCAAGTCATCCCGTACTCCCGCTAGCTAATTAAAACGGCTGCTTGGCGGCCTAATACCTTCCCAGCTGCTACGAATGAGTCCTGGCTTTATGGTCGTCATTCAAGGGTCACTACAACGAGTTTTATTAATCATGATTAAACAAGTCGACAGTCATAAGATCCACTGTTGTAAAGATTACAGAGAAAATCGCTGTCACGTTCTAACCGAGCTGGGGAGAAATGCTTTTCATGTCTTGTTTAAATCTTCTAGTGTCATCAACTGTTTGTCAACATCAACCGTGTTTGTCAACAAATGATTTTGCATGTCAATCAAGTGTATCAATATAAAGATGATTTTGTTTACTCGTGACCCATATCTGTATCTGCTTACATACCATATGTTATTGTTTACATATAATGTTGTTACACGTCGATTGTAATTGTTTCGTCTATTGTTTGTTCGCTTCTTGCTCAAGTTGTACATGTCTACACGCCTGCTCAAGCAAGTTATACATGCCTACAAGCCTGCTCAAGTAAGTTGTACATGTCTACACGCCTGCTCAAGTAAGTTGTACATGTCTACACGCCTGCTCAAGCAAGTTGTACATGCCTACAAGCCTGCTCAAGTGTACATGCCTACAAGCCTGCTCAAGTAAGTTGTACATGCCTACAAGCCTGCTCAAGTAAGTTGTGCATGTCTACACGCCTGCTCAAGTAAGTTGTATATGCCTACAAGCCTGCTCAAGTACGTTGTACATGTCTACACGCCTGCTCAAGCAAGTTGTACATGCCTACAAGCCTGCTCAAGTAAGTTGTACATGCCTACACGCCTGCTCAAGTAAGTTGTACATGTCTACAAGCCTGCTCAAGTAAGTTGTACACGCCTACACGCCTGCTCAAGTAAGTTGTACATGTCTACACGCCATACACATTCATCATTGCGTTTGTTTCCCCGTCGTATATTTTAAGAGCACACTAGGCGTCACTGCCGACGTTCCTATGGTGACGGGGTGATGGTGGTGGTATTTGGGGTTAATTCTTATTGGCTCAGAGAGAAACGCTTGTTGAGTCATACGTGATAATATGTTGTTGTGTTACTAGCAGCCAATGCCAGGGAATCCAGCTCGAGAAGAAATTCCATTTGATGCGCCGACTTCGTTAAAAACAACGTGTGTAAATACAATCGAGCTGGAACCGATCCCTTTAACCCCCAATTCCCCATTCGCTTCTCCGTTAATGGCGTGATAATACCACACCAGTCTGCAATTGACAAATCGAATGTAGTCTATTTCTCCGCGAGTGTCTCCATAGGCCAGACAAAGATTAGCTTAGCTCCCCAGTTATCTACTGGGCGTTTGAGAGGGCGGTTCGATTGGCGTGAGGCGAAGGGCGTCGCTTCTCTGGGCTTGCCAACTTGCTTCCAAGTCACCATTTGTTAGCCAGGCGGTCGTGGAAATAAGGCCATGTTTTGTGCCCTATCAGGATCAACTTAATTCAGACTCTCTGGAAGCAATAAACTTTTGTTGATGGGTTAATCCATTTGCATGGTTTTCTGGCACACAATGGGGTATTTAAAGGGTCCTTTTTCGCATTGGTCGTTGTTTTTGCGCCTTGAAGAAGAGGCTGTTGTGAGTCCACTGGTAACTTAACCACGTCATGGCCCAACGTTAGTAGGAATTGTTGAAGTACGCCAACTCGGCCTGCGTTCAACGCTACGGGTATAGCTGAAACAGTATACAAAAGTAGGTTCCATATGAATTGGTTTCCATTTGTATTTGGTTGACGCTATAGTGTACATTTGTAGGATGTCAATCATACAGCGTCCATTTATAGGTTGTACATGATGTAGTGTACATGAGGAAGTGAACCTGATAATGTGCACAGTTGAGGGGTAAAAATGGCATTAATATTGGTGAGCATGCACAAGCGAACATTATGTTGATGACTCGAGAGCACACAGATAAGGCATACCACAGATTAGACATCATACATATAAGACATCACACAGATGAGACAACATACAGGCAACACAACATCCGATAAGATATCACACAACAGGACTGAAAGAGAATAGATGTAGAACTGAAGCAGGACTGATATAGAATCGATTTAAAACTGAAGTAGGAATGATGTAGAATCGATGTTGAACTGACGCAGTACTGATGTAGAATTGATGCTGAACTGACGCGGGACTGATGTAGAATTGATGCTGAACTGACGCGGGACTGATGTAGAATCGATGCTGAACTGACGCGGGACTGATGTAGAATCGATGCTGAACTGACGCGGGACTGATGTAGAATTGATGCTGAATTGACGCGGGACTGATTTAGAATTGATGCTGAACTGACGCGGGACTGATGTAGAATTGATTTAAAACTGACGCAGGACTGATGTAGAATCGATGTAGAACTGAGGCCAGACCGAGGTAGTATTGATGTATAACTGAGAACGGACTGAGGTGGAATAGCATTATAACTGAAGCAGGACTGATATCAAAGAGACGTAGAACTAAAGCAGGACTGATGTAGAATAGATGTAGAACTGAAGTAGGACTGATGTAGAATCCATGTAGAACTGAGGCAGGACTGACGTAGAATAGAATTAAAACTGAAGTAGGACTGATATCGAATAGATGTCGAACATTCGCGGAACTGATGAAGAATAGATGTAGAACTGAAGCAGGAGTGTTATCAAATCGATGTATAACCGATGCACGACTTACGTAAAATCTCTACAGAACTGAAGCAGGACTAATGCAGAATTGATGTAGAACATTTGCAGGACAGATGATGAATCGATGTAGAACTGAAGCAAGACTGATGCAGAATAGCTGGGAAATTGATGGAGGACTAACTTATAATAGAATTAAAACTGAAGCAGCACTGATATCGAATACATTACTGATGTAACATAGATGTACAACTGAAGCAGGACTGACACAGATTAAATGTAGAACTGGGGCAGTCCTGATATCGAATCGATGAATAACTGATGCAGGGAATTACGTAGAATCGATGTAGAACTGAAGCAAGACTGACGAAGAAAATGTGTAGAACTGAAGCAGGACTGATATAGAATAGATTTAAAACTGAAGCAAGACTGATATAGAATAGATTTAAAACTGAAGCAAGACCGATGTAGCATTGATGTACAATTGAAGCAAGACCGATGTAGTATTGATGTACAACTGAAGCAAGACCGATGTAGCATTGATGTACAACTGAAGCAACACCGATGTAGCATTGATGTACAACTGAAGCAAGACCGATGTAGTATTGATGTAGAGCTGAAGCAGGACTGATGTAAAATAGATGTAGAACTTGATCAGGACTGATGTAGAATTTATGTAGAACTGAAGTAGAACTGGTGTAGAATCCATGTATAACTTAAGCAGGGCTGAACTAAAGCAGGACCTTTGTAGAAAAGATACAGAACTGGGGCAGGACGTATGTGGAATCTATGTAGAACTGAAGCAAGACTGGTGTAGAATCGATGTATAAATGAAGCAGGACTGAAGTTTAATTTAACACCAGGACTGATATCGAATGGATGTAGAAATGAAACAGGGCTGACTTATATTAGATATAGAACTGACGCAGGACTGATGTAGAATAGTTGTAGAACTGAAGCAGGACGGATAAAGAAACGACGAAGAACTTATGCAAAAGCGCAAGCCAAATTGTATTCGAGCTGACGCGTTTACCAAGAAGAACTTATAGGAACCGAAGCAGAACTGAAGACGAATCGGAGAAGAGCTACTATACAAATGAATCCATGCAGAACTAGAGACGAATTAAGATCAAGCTGGCGCAGATCTGAGTGAGAACTGAAGTTCCTTTTAAGAGCCTCTTTGTGTGACAATCGCGTCGCACAGAGAGGGTTGGCATAACTTGTGAATGGCGTGTGGGGACAATTAGTTATGATGCTTTTCCTGCACGGTGTGAATTGCTCTCGTGAATAGCAAATGAACCATTTGTCGCGTCTCAGCCAAGACTCACCGTCTTCCCAAATTGCTTCACACCTTGCGAGCCAGCGGTCCGATTGCTCGGCAGTTGCGAGTTGCACTCCACACCCTGGCATGGGCAATGATGAAGCTCTCGATGCTAATGGAAACGGTTGTTAACGGTAACGGTTGCTAACACAACAGACACGGTGAGCTGTTTTTTTCTTATTGCCACAGCAACGGTATGTAAGTGGTTAGTGGAATAGAGGAGATAAGCTGTGAGAATGATTGCGAGAAGAGCACCTGCCGACAGATGGGAGTCATTCATTATGAAAACATCATTTATCTGAGGCCTACAGCGTCCTGTTCCCTCTTCTATTGCCTGACACCTTGCAGGGAGCGTGCTACTTGCCCGCCAGCTGATGGTCATCATGAAGACACCATGCTGTACTGACAACTTACCACTGCTGCAACCACGCCCCCTGCTGGTGAAGGGCAAACTCCAACCAAAATCATCTCAGGCGAGATGACTGGTAATAGCTTGTATACAGCCAGGTTAGCCCTGCTGCGAATGTGTCAACCAGTACCATTCAACAGCAAGAGGCAAACTCACCTGGTGAGCAATCCAGAGTCAGCTACCGCTTTCCTATTTCTCACACGTTTAGCATGTTTTATTACTGTGTTACCGCCTTCAGGGAATCACTTGGATACAGATCATGACTCAAGACACAGGTCAAGGAACTTAATAGCGCAGGTCATGACAACATATATAGGTCATGGCAACAGACGTAGGTCATACAAACAGACACAGGACATGACAACCGACACAGGTCATGTCAACAGACAGTGGCCATGGAACTTAGCGCAGGTCATGACAACAGAGACAGGTCATGACAACAGAATACAGTAGGTAATGCCAAGAAATACCAAAAACGCAAACTCTTCATACAAGGGCTATAGCAATGTATACAAAAAGTTGAAGTCGAAAGTAGGTGCAAAGCAACGTGTGTCAAAATAGATGCAAACGCAAACCAAAAACAAAATCGAGATAGATTCACGAGGATGCATGGTAATGTCTGACGTGACCTTGACACACCACGAAAGCTGGAATCAATCAGTCGATGAACCGGTCAACGTGGCAACGAGCCACGTAGGCAAAGAAACTCCGCCTCTGACAGCTCCGCGCTATTTACTACTTTCGATCTCTCACATCCGAGCTGTAGAGGCGAAGCGCCACCAGTGAAATTTCGGTGTTTCCGAAGTCAAAACGACCGATGAACTCGCTAAAAAATGCAAGATTATATCACAAAATGACACGAGGACTGTTTCTATTACTAAAGTTTTGTCTACTTGTTCTGTTGGAGCACTAAAATACGGCACATCATGAAACTTTGTTCAAAAACTCAACATGGTCGACTCCCACAATGCAACATAATTGCGTTAATTCTCGTTCATGTTTTTGATTCGCACGGTAGCCATGTTGGACAACAATTTTAAAATTGTGTTGGATTTCGTTGATTCTGTTGATTAAGGAGTATGACTGTTGTTTCACTCTAGGCAAGATTGATGGTAAGACATTTATGGATATGAAAATGAATGTTTTTTAAACTGTCCCTTGTCTGCATTGCGAGAAGGAGCATATTTGCTTATAACGCTCAAGATTCTGCCATAGGGACCCTCGCCCCCAAGGTGGCATCAGATCATCAAAACACCAGGGGCGAGTTGCCTTGCCTACGAGCCACGCATCACCACGAGGAGAGCACGAGATGTCTGATCCGCCAGTTCCCGTGTCGTTAAACTTCCACATCCAGTATGGCATAATTAAAGTTACACTGAGTGACCCGCCATTAACGTTATATTGTATTGCGACACACAACATTGGTTAAATCTTGGGATTTTTTAGGGACATAAATGGCGACTTCCATCGCTCCTCGCAGTGGATGAGAATAATGACATTAGGTCGACAGCCAATGTATCATAGATTATCATGTTATAATTCACTTGATGACAAGCAGGATTTCTAGTTCAGAAGCATTGTTGTGTCAAGGTAATGTCTTCGAGGGCGCGCTCAGTGGTGATCATAACGGCAGTCATATTCATGAGGTAATTATCATAACGTGCAGGGCGCCTTGGTGTTATCATAGCGTACTATGGTAGTTCAAAATGTACCATTATGTCTTGGTCAAATGTTTTTTTATTACTTTCATTTTCTTTATCACAAATGAGCTGCACCAAAGAGGAGGTGTGTGTAAGCGAAAATGTTTATTGCAACAAGTGTTAATATACGATAAGCAAAGAGAGTATCGCGGGTTACAGAAATAAACACGTACAGATATAAAAATTAACAATTATTTACTATTTTTTTGAAAGTTGTACCCATTGGCTCTCTGCATCCATTCATGGGGATCATTTGCCAAAAACTAACGCAATGAACTCTTTGTAATCTAACGTTCCCGAGCCGTCCGCATCAGCTATCTGTATCATACGCTCAACCTCAGCATCAGTGAAGGACTTGCCCATTTCCTTGAAAACTTGCTGCAACTCGGATTTGTCAATCTGCCCGTTACCATCTTTGTCGAACTGAATGAAGGTATTTCGCATAATGGCGGTTCTGTAGAACATCACACACTAGTGTTGGATCTTAAGAGCATCTGGCTCACCGTACTTATCGCAACAGAATGACCGGTGATTAACATTGCTTACTAATACTCATAGTAACGACGAAACATGAGGATATGTCTATGTAAGCAACAGCCGCAAGCAACTCACTTATGACACTTTGGGGGCTGTGCTCCCATGGCAACCATGAATTCCTCCAGCGTTATTAATCCATCCCCGGATGTATCCGCTTGACGAAACATGGTCTAAACACCAAGCAAGCCAACACTGACAAACCCAGCTTCCACACCCTCAACTCTGAAGCGTTCATTATTACTTGTGAAGAATAAGTGTTGGTTACATTGTGAAGGAAGCTTCAGTCTTAGGGCGAAAGCAAGAAGAAGAGACAGCAAGAGAGAGAGAGAGAGAGAGAGAGAGAGAGAGAGAGAGAGAGAGAGAGAGAGAGAGAGAGAGAGAGAGAGAGAGAGAGAGAGAGAGAGAGAGAGAGAGAGAGAGAGAGAGAGAGAGAGAGAGAGAGAGAGAGAGAGAGAGAGAGAGAGAGAGAGAGAGAGAGAGAAGAGAGAGGGAACATCATAGCAAACCTAACTCATCCCATCATACCTGGTCAAGCCAAACCTTACTCACCTTATCTCACCTGACTTGACCAAACTCAACTCACCTCATCCCACCTGACCTTACCAATTCTAACTCACTTTATCACCCCTTACCTGATCAGCTTACCCACCTCATCACACCGCCCCCGACCAAACCAATATCGCATCATTACACCTGACCTGATAAAAACTAACCAATTGATTACATGGATATTTGTTAAATTAAGAAATGAAATTGTATCTTGAATGAAAGAGATATGCTACCGATACACGTCTTTTAATGACTCTAAGATTCAATTTAAATCACGAAAATTTCTATGTACGTAGATCTCTTGAGTATCTCCTTGGTATCCCTTTCTCTGGAGTACAGACACCAGTTCATCCATAGACAGGGTTCCACTATCGTCCGTGTCGGCCTCTCTGAAGAACGCCTCGTAATTAGCCATGGTAACCTGCGCACAAAAATACACGTTAGCTGTGATGATAGCGCACGAACTTAATGCATCGTGAATTCAACGCACCCATTGAAATATGGAATAGCAAATGTACAGAATATAACAGCATGTAATCATTTTACGGATGCCTTCACTTTAACAATCGCAGACAACCAAACGGAGACACATCAGCTGAGACATCACAACATGCCCTGTACTTCCAAACACACTTGCTTTCGCCAAGTTATATTCGTTAGTCGCGTTTGTGGGTTTGTTAACTTGGCGAATCGCTTCGTCAAGTTATCTTGGTAAGTCGCGTTTGTCGTTATGGATGTGTGTATGTAAACAATTTTTGATCTGCGATACAGGTCGCAATTTTCAAAAAATGGTTAGGAGCAATGATGCACAGACCAAAAACTAAGGTCAAGGTCATCGAATGAATATAAACTAGTATCTCGAATAACTCCGTTAATAATGATCGGATCGTTACATACTTTACACCATTGTGTAGCTCATTCTAATTGTTAGCTTTTTTAATGACATATGTGGCCATCCAACCAACGGTTTTCCCAAGTGCCTAAGGTCGAAAAAAAGTGGTATCAGTCCAAATGGCAATACATGTCCGATGGTGATAAAAAAAATTATTCACATTTTCTCCGCGACATACCACGACGTATCCTAAAATATCATGAATGTCGATGACGTCACTTCAGTTTACAAAAGCATCAAAGTTTTTAAAAATGACTCAAGATCAATGTTCAATAAGTCCATACTTTAGATTTCCATTTTAAAACAGTTTAGATATTCTGAAAGTGTAATGTAATTGTAAACTTTGGTTAGATATACCAAGGAGTTATAACCAATAGCGGGAGTGGAAACGACGCCGAGATTAAAAAGATCTCGCGCACAGTGCCTGCTTCGGCGAGATCGCCAAGAGATCTGTGTCTCGCTCACATTTCAGTTCGGCAAGTTGAGGCGTTAGCTGCTGTGCGAGAAACTTCATTTTCTTTTTCGAAAACTTTCACCAGTATCACCAAACCTGATGGATTTGCCCGACTAGCTAATTAATTATATATCAATAAACACGCTGATTATCATAGTTTCCATTTCGGAGTGATCAATATGCGTTATTCGATTTAAGTTTGCAAGTGTTTATTCCGCCTCGAGACGCCATACTTTTGGCTTGGAACTTGGACATATATTATTCAATCTCTTGAAATTTGTTAAATATTCACATAAAATGTTCTTGGTATTCGTTGAGTGAACAAAGACAAATCCAATGGTCACGTTTATTAAGCTGTTAAATGCATACATTTTATTGTATTGAGCTATATATGTGAGCGATAATACCTTGAATTTGAACAATTCGTCGAATCTCAAGCTTCCAGAATTTTTCAAATTAATCGAAAACTATGTTGTATTGTTTGACCAGATAGCGGCACAAATGCCTTCACCAATAACCAAACACGATCCATTATCAATAATTGTAAATTCCCTTATAGTTTACATCCATATCGCAATCAAATACGACGTTCATTTGTCAGTCCAATATGGCTGACAGTGGGCGATAATTTGGTGTTATTACTTACCGGTGGCATTCTTATGCAATGTCAGAATACTTCCATGTAACTAACTATAACGTACAATTTTAGTCTAGACCCAGCAAATTGGTGCTTTGTGAATTTAATTTCGTTGAATGATTAATGGATACATGTTAGGTGTTGGTAACTGTGTCTGAGAACATATTTTTCCAGTTGGCAGGAAAAGGAAAAGGTCCAGGAAGGTTCTTAAATCTGAGAAGTATCACTACAAGATATCAGCTGACAGAAAGCGTTCCATTTCTGACCATGCCTATGCAGCTGAATGTGAAGAGAACAAAAGGTAACAGTTTGTTGCCTGACTTTGTTGTTTTTGTGATAAAATAAATCAGATTGTTGTACCACTCATTAACTAAAAACTTGAATTTATGAGCTCTATTTGATAAATGATATAGATTGGTGTAGGCTTGTTCTGTATTTTATTTATGTTATTCTGTTTATATGTTTGTCATATTGAAGTGCAAATAAATAGTTCTCACTTTATCTAATTGTTTACATAAACCTACAGCTACTTCTGTTTTAGCATGAAGAAACATGCCATCAGCATGTGGTTGTGACATGAATATGTAATTTATTATACAACGTTAATATGAATTTAGGATATACAGGCAACCAGAAAATAACCCAGTTTATAAATATATTTGATAATAAAATATGACTGACTTGCTGACAATGTGTATGAAAAATTCTAAATGCCCAAAACAATGCTTGGCCAATATTGCATTACATCCCAATCACTCAACTCAGTACTGAGAGTAGTACATTCATTTGAACACCGCACACAAGTGACAGTTAATATGGTTCGAGATCTTTAAGTGTTTTTCTTAAACCCTCTGAATATATCATGGACACTATCTCCAGCCTTTATGGCGTCTTTTTAACAGTTAAATCCACTGCCAAGCGGACCAGATGTGCTCCGAGTAAATAAAAGAGAACTGAAGTCGCGCGTCAGATTTGCGTTGCGTATCATCTTAACTCCTGGCATGCCAACCCGTTTCAATTCTCGCGCGAGTACTGATATTTTACTTCCGACTCGTACAATGTGATGACAAGGCACTTTCAGGACATAGTTAATGACATTGAGTACACCGCCTGCGGTTGTTTACTCGTCCATTGACACTTGCAAATGTATCCATGCCATTTCATCTAAGTTCCCCGCGAACTTGACCTCCGGTTTTCTCGCTGGCTCGCTTGATGTCGCTACACAAAGTACACTTAGCGCCGCCAAGCGCGAGCTTGTGAAAACACTCGCTGCCGAGGCACGCACGCGAGCGCGTCGGCGGCGACTTCAAAGGGCGTTGCGACTCCTTCTTAAGTTATGTAACTCCTTGTTGTTTTCAAAGCGCGTTGGGTTGAAAAATGTCACAAATTTTCGATTGCTAATAAAATCGTAAATATCAGTTCTATAGTCATAAAAATTAGCTCAGATGTTGACATAAACAGCGCGAATTTAATCCGCAAATGTTATTGATATCGGTTGCCTCACTTCCGGTTTCGAACGAATCAAAGTTAAAACGGGACTGAAATGTGAAGTTATCGCATCGTTTGTCCGTCGTATTGTGAATTGGTTTGCTCTCGAAGGAAGCCCATTCAATTCCGAACATAGGTATAACATTTTCTGCTCTATATACCCGATAGTTTTCTCACAAAGAAAGCTTGAAGTACATCGGTCATCACTTTTGCTGGCTCTTCACTGGTTTGTTGACAACAGCCGATTGATAGCACTCAACACAGGCCGCTTCTACTCTCTGCTGACCTTAACTAAGTCAATTTTCGTCAAATTTTCGATTGCTAATAAAATAGTAAATATCAGTTCAATAGTCATACAGATTAGCCGAGTTGTTGACATCAACAGCGCGAATCTAATCTAATTGCATTGGCTTAATGGCGCTACAAGTCCACGTTTATATTATTCAAAAGGACTCATCATTATTGATGATTATACCATACAGAGAGTATGCCAGAGAGCGACAAAGCTGATGAGATATTAAATGAAATTACATCGTTGATGCTACTATGTTAGCTCGTCTTCCAGCTAGGACTAATAACTTAAAGAGTGCACCTCATTAATGTTATCATTCATGGAATGTGAGATGTATGCTATATTTTCCTCGTCATTGTATTTAAAGAATAATGTATTAGAGTATATGTCTATAATCTACTCCACATTGTAATATCTCACCTCACGCCACATTCCAGTCTATTCGAGTCACGTACTCTTTAGTGATCACCCTCAACTGAAGAGGTCTGTTTATGTCATGGTCGATTAGCTTTATTTCAGAATCGTGAACAACAAATATCGTTGAAGAAAATAATTCAAAGTTAGTATGCACTAAACCGCTTTATTGCCTTCCTTATGGGCGACGCTTGATATCAGCCCGTATTTTACGATGTGTGCTAGTTTTGTTAAACGATTTCATGTAAACATAAACCGAATGATTATAAAAAGGATCACTTCCCCGTTGCAGTTTTAGTATTTGTTCTTGAGTTAGTATGTCGTCACGTTAGAGAAGTTAATGGTTCTGGTCCACATTAAGCGAAAAAATATATTGTTTGTGCAACCTACCATACTCGCTCTGGTCATATAATAGATGCAAATGACAGCTAAAAAAGTCATTCATTCCCCCAAGTATTAATTATTAAGCGACGGTTCATTCAATGGATGGTAACAACATCAACTTTGTCGCAGGTAAAAGGCAATATACAGTGCTGTAATATAGCGTGTAATCTATACTCACTACAACAAACACATCACCTGTATATTCACTGTAGGCCAGATACCATATCCTCTACACCCAGAATTAGTCAAACAACTTATCATTTAATGCTCAGATAATAAATAACAAACCAATTTGCGAAAAATACTAAAATATTGAGTCACCACTCTTCCTACACAGGGCAGAAGGTGGGAGAATTGGCGTAGGGTATTACTCAGGATAAGAACTGCACCCAGGGTAACAACTGTAACGGGGCAAGGACTGTACCCAAGGTTACAATGGTGACAACTGCACCAAGGGTTACAAATTTAATCATGGGAATAACTATATCTAGAGTTATAACTCGACCAAGCAAAAATACAAATACATCCTTCTTCACCAGAGTCACAACCATAACAAGTGTAAAAACTGTACGGAGGGTAGCAACTGTACCTGAGTAGTAATTGTACCCAATGTACCAATTTTATCAAATGTAACGAGTGTGTCAAGAGCAACAACTGCATAACAACAAAATACAATGTAATACCTGCACCAAGGGTGTCGAGTATAGCATGTCCGAGCGCAAAGGCTGTACCAGTGATACTGTACCTGCTATTTTTGCTATTTTACATGCACATTGTGTGATAATTATTAGCAGTGGAAAGGATCTGTGAAACGAAAATTTTCCTGCTCTCATTAATCACAATGACGTCAACCCAGTATATACATGCAATTTTGTTTATTACATGGTAGCGTCACCTCACAATGGCTGTGTGTTATTATTAGGAAAGCGATCATCGCAGAACCACTTGGAGTGGATCCTGTTAGCATAGCTATCAACTCCTTGAGTTCCTTGAATAAAGGGCCACTTGAGAATGCAAATATTCAGTGCACTACTAATACGACATTGAGTGAAGTTTAGCATACATTTATTGAGTTAGAAGAGTTGCTGGCTGATGACAACATTAAGAAGTGCCATTAAAATTTCTTCATTTTTATCTATTTGAAAAGAAATTACTGGCGACAACTTGAAGTGCTATTTGCCATGTATATCCGTTTGAAAAGTTTTATTGAACCATTAAAACTAGTGTATAAGTTTAAGGATCGAAAATACCTAATAACTACAGGGAATACATGCTCGATCATTGCAAAATTTACACCACTTGGTAGCCTAACTCAATCTCCAAATTTTTTGTATAGATAAATATATGGTGTTGTAAAAAAATCAATAGTTTACCCAATCGCCTAAGGTAGAAAAATCGTGGTATCAGTCCACATTTTAAGAAAATTAACCGTAGACATTCAATCGACTATAAAACGAATAATAACAGTACCATTGCAACATAAATTCTGTCGAAGGTTGTCAGTGACATGGTTAGTTGCATCGTAAAATTTAATGGTTGTTGATGACGTCATTTACGGTGGCCAAAGCATCAAACTTTTCAAAAAATAAGTTCAATACGCAATCCGTCCATGATGCAGAGCTTGATTTCAAAACAGTTCACAAATTCTGAAAGCGTAATTGTAAACTTTTTCTGAATACACTTTGTAAATGCTGAATTGTTAAAAAAATTCTGGTTACCAAAATATCCAACCGTTTTAATTTCGCATTAATTACGCAACGAGGTCACACTCAGATGTGCTGAATTTTTGTTTGATAGTATGATAAGTATACTAGGTGTCACCAAAAGGTAAAACCTTTCTTGCCTAATAATCAAATGTGTTACTTCAATGTGCTGCGATGAATTCAGCGTTGGTTAGCTTCATACATAATAAACTTTTTTGTTTGTTTGTTTGAGGGTGTAAAGTTCTTTGGGGTAGGCGATTTATTATAATACTATTCATGCTCGTATGTTTTTAAAAAGCCTACCCCTTAGATATCAGCACGGCAGCCTGGGTTGCATCCGACCACTTGGTGGGGAGGGGTGTAGCTCTGATAGTAGCAATCCTTATAGCCTTGACTCGCATGCGGGTCCACCCTCCAAGTGAACCTATCGTGTCACATCGGGGTTGTTAAGCCTGGCCTATCGTGGGGAGTGGTGGAGAGTCCGGAAATCTGATAACTTCTTCTGTTATCTGAACACAACTTCCCGGGACAAGCGCTCTAGACGCTCCTTCGATAGAGAAGAAAGCTGACAATTGCAACCCACGTCATGAAGGCACTCGAGGAAGAGACCTACGACGCGATCATGGTTCAGGGCAACGGCAGTGTACATCGGCCTTTTCCACTGAACTTGCCTCCAGCTAAGGCATACAAGCACCTTGGCGCTATCAGGATCAGACTTCCAAGATGACGACCACAGACCCCCTTTAGCTTCTTCTACTTGTAAGTACTCATATTTTACATTATAATGAGTTGACCGTAACACTTACCCTGCTCATCTGGACCTTTCGCTGCGCTCAAGAACCTCCTCGACACAAAACACCCCTCCCACTATCGCCTTAACTTTAACTTCCCTTAAGCCTTATGCAAGGACGGAAAAACGTAAAATTTGTTAAATTGTTTGAAGAAAAATATTATGTTTGCCGGCGGACAATAGGCGTGGGTCTTCGAGGACGCAAGGATGTTGAGCGGAAGATGAGCATTACCGACATTGAAACCAATAGCGATTAATATTTACCTAACCTCATTAATTCATTTTCATAGAATTCTTCGTACATATTTTCCTTTTCAAAATTTTTTCCCACCAATGTCATGTTATTTTTAGCTGTATACTATTTTCACAGAACAGGATTCATATATTAATTTTGTATGCATAACCATTTTCATGCAATTATCACACAACCTTCACACACACATTTTTTTCACTATTCCAACCATACAACATTTTACCAACCAGGTGAGCTTAATCTTTGACCATACTGCAGATAATCAAAATCCCACATTTAACGCAGTCTCTAGAGGCAGTCTCTAAAGTGACATACACCTTTGAAGCTTAATCTCTCAACTGTACTCACACATCCTTTGCTGCCACACAACATCCAGTAAACTGTTAGTCCAGGTTAAAATTATAAGAAGACTCTAAAAACATGTCTTCTTCCACACAGCGCAAACTTGACACAATGATATCATCAATTAAGTTCACAATTATTTGCAGATTATAAGACAAAATCTTACTATAAGTCAAGTCAACTACACCATTAGCGCACCGTCTGTCATATCATGTGGACAAGCGTAAAATTAGTGACTCTTTATGAAAAACATTACCCATAACGCTTATCCTATATTATTCAAGTATATGCGGGGTATAATTTTATGAAGGAATCTGCAGTTTAGGGAAGACGTGCGTATTTATCAAAACAATTAATGGAGAAGTATCGTATAACATTTAATTCTCAACACAAATATATATGAGATGTTTATATTGATCTTCTCCCGCACGTACAGCACATGCAATTTAAGCGTCGCACCGTTGTGTATTGTGTACCGAACTAACATGTTAGGTAGTGACCATGATGCAACATAAATATTCTTTTAGGCATAATTATTGTTAGCATAACTAGCTCTCAACATCACAGCTTTTTTATATACTGGCCTAGGCACTACCACGCACTCCAATCACCTTATGCAAAGTAATACACAATCATTTAAACACACTTCATACTGTTCTTTGCACAATGCACCAATATTCATTTTGATGGTATAATATTACGAATAAGTTACATACTCATTCATACTAACCCGCACACATTGAACACTCATGTTTTGATATATCCTACATTACCCTTCATCTAGACACACTGATCGCTGCCGTAAGTTCATATTTTCCCAGGTATATTTACGCCATACAAGAGGCAGATAGCGCCTTCACCCGACGCACCATGCAAGTCAAAGATGATGTCTTCCTGACCAAAGATACAGTGGAGACACCCAGTGGCTAAACCAAGCGTTGGAAAACCGATATTTCCCCTCAACCACAAGCGACATCAGATGAACCAACGCATCAGCCCCTCAGAGAATTCATCTCCAAGAAACATCGAAACAAATCGATGAATTCCAAATAATTTCCATGGCATTAGTCTATTAATTTTGTATAATTGGTTTTCATAACATTAGTTAAAAGTGCCTTTCATCAAAAAATTACTCGATTTGTAAACGAAAAAAAAGTTGCAAGAGTATACTAAATGGTACTGATATCTGGATTCTCAACTTGGAATGACCGTTTATATTTCTTGTTGTACCTAAATAAACTTTCAATTCTTTATTTTTCTTTTCCCGTCAAAAATAACCGTTATTTGAAAGCTCATGAATGATTAACTGAAAAAAAAAACTGCGATTCAATTAAGTAAAGCAAGCCCAATAATACCTTGTTTGAAGGAGGTGAGGCTCCTCTGCCTCGTCTTCAGGCCGGTCTGCAACCTCCACCTCTTACTTGCATCTCAGACACATGTCATGATGAACAAAGCATTAAGCACATCCTTCCCAGTCCTAACGGATATACTGAGTTCAATAAAATACCCGTGATAAGAATCAAATTTGTATAATATAGGAACTAACCTCAGTTCCACACAGGTTGTCAGAATCGTCTTGTACGTGATCCCATTCTTGGCGTTTGGTTTTCCTTTAAATTTGAAAGTGAGTTGGCTCAATTTAATCAATGAATGCACATGACATGAATAATTCAATCAATAATGTTATAATTATTACAGTGTTTGAGCCAAAAGCTTAAAGAACTGATAATTGACAGACTCTACCAAAACAATTTACAAATTATACATATTTAAGGTCATCTCAGAAATGACACTCCAATTTCAAAAAAATTATTCCAGCTATCCAAGGCTTCTACAACACCAGCATGGTGCACCAGTCTCATCGCAGTGGGTTGCAATAAACTTAAAATAGCACAAATCAGAACCAAATCCTCCCCATACGTCTACTATCCCTTGCCCCACCCAACCCACATGATAATATGTACCAACCCAATCTAGCCCAACAGACCTACAGTCGTGTCACGTCGGGGTTGTTTATCCTGGCCTATCTGAGGACCGGTCAAGGGTTGCGGGAAAGCAAGCCTGTTGATCAATGCTCAATACGTCCATGCTTTAGAATTCCATTTTTAAAACTGTTCACATATCCTGAAAGTGCAATGAAAACTTTTTCTAAATACATGCAATTACAAAGCTGAATTGAATTGTAAGCGTTTTCTATATATCGTTTAACACTGGTAAGCTTCTAAAAATGTTTGTTAATCGATACAGGTCGCAATTATGAACACATTTTCGATTATTTTTTTAATGATAGAAGGTGTTATTCATGCGCTGAACCCAGAGGTTTGTTTTGACCTTGACCTTAAAACAAGGTCACAGTATTCAAAAAGGAGAAAATCTTAAATAGTGAATATAACATCGTTATAACTTCGCTCCATTTTGTACCTTAATTCAATTGCACATGCCCAGCAGCGCACCTGGCGTAACCAGGCACGTGACCCCAGTACAAACAAAGAGGTTCATATTCACAACAATGGCGCACAAAACAGATTTTTTGCGTTGTAAAGTCGAACAACTGCGGAGTTTTTTTAAGGATAGAGGGGTTACAACGACGAATTACCGACGTCAAGATCCACTTAAACTTGGACTTAATTTGCCCTGTAATCCTGACTTTAGTCGTGCGAAATTGGTATTGCCCCCGTTCTCTGCTGACTTTTCCGTGGTAATCCGGAGATTACTCTACGATATTTTCTACTATTTGATAGCATCCCGCTCTGACTCTGACAAAAGTAAAGTGAACAGCTACAAGTCTTTCGAAGAGTATAGACTTTTTGCTGATGGCCATGTGCTCCAGCAGAGACGTTCAAAACAGCATGACTGACCTGTGCCAGTACAGGAAATGGCAATTAGAAGTGCGAGGTGAGACAAATATTTTGGTTCATATGAGATAACATTAGCTGTATTTATCCCAGGCTAAAGTTGTCAGTTAGTAATATTAAGTCATGAGTAATGTCTAGTATCATTTTTGTGTCTGTTCTAGGTATAGAACCACACTAGAGTAATCACTTGGTGCACAAGTTGATGCCTTTGACCCTTGTCACCCAAGTGATAGGTTGCCCACCTCAGAGGAACAGCTACAGGGCCTGGCTCACAAAATCAGACAGGTATGGAAATGCTTGTTTATTGCTCATATGGTAAAATGAAGCCGAATAAAGTGTAATATTTATAGATCTGATTGCACAAAATAGACGACTGGGGTATGTAAACAGAATGAAGTCACTTTATTGATTCTTTATGTTTGACAGAGCAATCCTCATGCTCAAGTCCTCAAACTACTCGAAAGACCCAAGTCAACCTTCATCTCAGTCACCAGAGCCAACATGCCTCTCACTGGGTGTGCTGGATAGAGCAAAGGAGTTTGTCTGGCACATCATACAGTCTGCTCAAGCCATACCGGGAGCCACCACAGTTGCCTGCACTGCAGATGATTTTGTCTGATTTGTCAAATAAGCCCCTGCTGATATTGAACTCATTGATACTGATACTAAAGGGCAAGCCAATAACTCAGCCTGGCATGCAATAAGGCTAGGACAAATCACAGCCTCGGTGTTCCAAACATCGCGAACAAACCAGATACTGACCCCTCTGTGCTCATTTCTAAAATTATGGGAGACAATTTACCCGTTACCACTCCAGCTCTCGATTGGGTTCCAAGAAAGAGAAATGTGTCCGTTCTTTATACACTACGGTTGATTGAAAGATGCACAGCTTCTTCACCTCAAGCACAACAGTGCTTATTACACTCAAGTGCAGAGACAGATGGGAATTTATGGTGTACAGAACTGTGACATTGTGTTGTACACAATAAAAGGCTTCCACATTATCAGTGTACCCTTTGATGAAGAAAAGATTGCAGAAATTGTGTGTAATGTGTCGCATTTTTCTTTTCATCATTTCTCTTTCTTCATCAGTTGGCAAGGAACTGTCTTATTATATTCTGGGGAAAAATATAAACTGGTCTTCAACAAATAGATATAAACTATATTTTTCT
This sequence comes from Urechis unicinctus, assembly GCA_034190875.2. NCBI lineage: Eukaryota > Metazoa > Annelida > Polychaeta > Xenopneusta > Urechidae > Urechis > Urechis unicinctus. The sequence continues at coordinate 60,520,185 of CM067351.1, read as the reverse complement.
TAACTGCAGTTAAGAAAAAAAATCATACTTTTAACACAAACATATATTTGAGTCTTGAAAACCTATTTATGTTTTAATATGGTTCTTGCTACACACACCAGGTTTTTGCTGCTTTGGCATGGGGGGATCAACACAGGATGTTTCTTTAGGTGCAGGCCTTTGTTTTTCCGCATGAAGCGCTGAAGTTCAGTTTCTGATTGGGAAGAAACAGGTATTGGGTTACGATGCTCAAATGTTGGACCGTTTCCCCCGATGAAATGCTTTGTACAGATATAGGTACCCTCTTTAGCCTTCTCTGGCCCAAAATTTTCCCGTCCGCTAGACGCTCACGACGGTTATATAAATATTTCAATAAGACGTCTTGCACGGCTACCAGTCCACATGCCCTGGCCCCCTCTCTGTATTTCTTTGGATTGGAGCGTAGCTTTGGATAAGGAATGAAAGACACGCCATTCATTCTTTCACGATCTCTATATCGGCTGTCTGAGTTGCACCTACCCAAGGAGTTATAACCAATAGCGGGAGTGGAAGATCTCGCGCGCAGTGACTGCTTCGACGAGATTGCCAAGAGATCTATGTCTCGCTCACCTTTCAGTTTGGCAAGTTGAGGCGTTAGCTGCTGTGGGAGAAACTTCATTTTCATTTTCGAAAACTTTCACCAGTATCACCAAACATGATGAATTTGCCCGACTAGCTAATTAATTATATATCAATAAACACGCTGATTATCATAGTTTCCTTTTTGGGGTTATCAATATGTTTTAATCGATTAAAGTTTGCAAGTGTTTATTCCGCCTCGAGACGCCATATTTTCGGCTTGGACATATATTTTTTAATCTCTTGAAATTTGTGAAATATTCACATAAAATATTCTTGGTATTCGTTGAGTGAACAAAGACAAATCCAATGGTCATGTTTATTAAGCTGTTAAATGCGTACTTTTTATTGTATTGAGCTAAATATGTGAGCGATAATACCTTGAATTCAAATTAATCGAAAACTATGTTGTATTGTTTGATAAGTTAGCGGCACAAATGCCTTCACCAATAACCAACCACAATCCATTATCAATAATTGTAAAATCCATTATAGTTTACATCCATATCGCAATCAAATACGACGTATATTTGTCAGTCCAATATGGCTGACATTGGGCGATAATTTGGTGTTATTACTTACCGGTGGCATACTTATGCAATGACAGCATACTTCTATGTAACTAACTATGACCTAGTGCTCTTGTAGACTCAGGTGAATCATGAATTTGATTTCGTTGAAAGATTAATGGATAAATATTAGGTGTTGGTAACTGTTTCTGAGAACATATTTTTAATCTTTACATAACCAGTTCAATTATTTGCAGTCAAAAACCCTTCCAGTTGGCAGGAAAAGGAAAAGGTCCAGGAAGATTTTTTAATCTGAGAAGTATACTGACAGAAAGGTCCAGGAAGGTTCTTAAATCTGAGAAGTATCACTACAAGATATCAGCTGACAGAAAGCGTTCCATTTCTTAACATGCCTATGCAGCTGAATGTGAAGAGAAAAAAGTTAACAGTTTGTTGCCTGACTTTGTTGTTTTTGGGATTAACGTATTAACTAAAAAGTTGAATTTATGAGCTCTATTTGTTAAATGATATAGATTGGTGTAAGCTTGTCCTGTATTTTGTTTATGTTTTTCTGTTTATATGTTTGTCATATTGAAGTGCAAATAAAACATTCTCACTTTTATCTCATTGTTTACATAAACCTACTGCTTCTTCTGTTTTAGCATGAAGAAACATGACATCAGTATGTGGTTGTGACATGAATATGCAATTTATTGTACAATGTTAATATGAATTTAGGATATACAGGCAACCAGAAAATAACCCAGTTTATAAATATATTTGATAACAAACTATGACTGACTAGCCGACAATGTGTATTTAAAATTTAAAAGCTGGAAAACAATGCTTGGCAACATTACATTACATCTCAATCACTCAACACAGTACTGAGAGTGGTACATTCGTTTGAACCCTGCACACAAATCACAGTTAATATGATTCGATATTTTCAAGTATTTTTCTTCGACCCTTTGAACATTTCATGGACACTTTCTCCAGCCTTTCATGGCGTCTTTTTAACGGTTATATCCACTGTCAAGCGGACCATATGTGCCCCGAGTAAATCAAAATGAACTCTCCAAGAGCTGAAGTCGAGCGTCAGATTTACGTTGCGTGTCACCGAAACTCCTGGCATGCCAACGCGTTTCAATTCTCGCGCAAGTATTGATAATTCACTTCAGACTCGGACAATGTGATGACAAGGCATTTCAGGACATAGTTAATGACATTGTGCAATCGAGTACACCGTCTGCTGTTGTTAACTCGTCTATTGACACTTTCAAATGTATCCTTGCCATTTCGCCTATGTTCCCCGCGAACTTGACCTCGGGTCAAGGCCTCCGGTTTTCTCGCTAGCTCGCTTGATGTCGCAACACGCAACAAGTACACTAAGCGCGCCAAGCGCGAGCTTGTGAAAACGCTCGCTGTCGAGGCACGCACTCGAGCGCCTCAGCGGCGACTTCAAAGGGCGTCGCCACTCCTTCTTTAGTTATGTAACTCCTTAACCTACCCCAGTAGCAATGTTTCATGGGCATTCTGGTTCGATGTGATCGTAAATTATTCGATTCAAAACATTATTTACGGTACGCTACAAACTGTTCATACAGCGTCGCTAAGGAAAAGCTAGTTACGGGTAGCAACAAGACGGGGTACGGGAAGAACTACTTCCGGGTCACCAGGAAACGGCCTATTGCTTACCTTTTCTGAATTATGTATATAATATGTTTAGCGTTAACCGTTTTTCGTTATCGCATATGAAAAACAGCTTATGGTTAAGCTATTGTTTTTCGTTTTGATTAACCATAAAACGGAAAAACGTATATACACGTTAAACTATCAATCGCCTGTAAAATCGTAAATAATGGTCCAATGGTCATATAAATTGGGTCAGTTGTTGTTGTCAGCGCAAATCGAATATAGTAGGGATGAAAATGTCATGGGGGAGGAGCTTGGCAAGGATCGATGTCAAGCACTTGCTCTTCATCTGGACATCGTTTAATTGCAAGACAAACGCACCAGAATATTTCGTTAATCAAGAGCAAGACATCGATATAGGGGGTTTGTATCCCATATGCATATTCATGATTACAGCATACAGAGGGTAAGTTTTTTGGAGTGTATGCCATAGAGTCACCAACGCTGACGAGATTAGAAATGAGAGAGATTCGTTTATATTACCATATTAGCACATCTTCCAGCTACGACTGATAACTTTAAGAGTGCACCATCGTATTTAAAGCAGAATGTCTTATAATATAAACCTACCCCATGTTATAATATCTCACCTCGCAGCTCATTCCAATGTATTCGCGTCACGTCCTCCTAAGTGATCACCCTCAACTGAAGAGTGTTGTTTATGTATTGGTCGATTAGCTTTATTCCGGGTTGCATTTATAGTTAAGTTTGTACATTTTTAGTATGTGTTTTTGAGTAAGTTATGTATGTCTGCGGGTTAAATCAGTTGATGGTTATGATCAAAAATATATTGTTTGAGCAGCTTAACATACTCGCTCTGGTCATATAATAGATGCAAGTGGCAGCTTAAACAGTCATTCATTACACCTAAGTGTTTATTCTTCAGCGATGGTTCATTCAATGGATGGATGGAAACAACATCATCTTTTTCGCAGATAAAATGCAATATATAGTGCTGTAATATATCGTGTAATCTATACTCACTACAACACACACATCACCTGTCATCTACATTCACTGTAGCCCAGATAACATATCTTCTACATCCAGAAATAATCAAAACTATCATTGAATGCTCAGATGAAAAATATCCTAAACAGGGCAGTGGGTGGGTGGGTGTATTGGTGTGGGGTATTGGCAGGCAAAAATATAGATCTGGTTAGATCTCTAGCTATTATGCTACATATAACATAAGCAACACTCACAGCACCTGTCATTTATATTCGCTGTAGCCCAGATGACATATCCTGTACACCAGCAATAAGTCAAACACTCTTTCATTGAAAGCCAATTTGCGAAACATACTCAAATATTGAGTCACGATCATCCTTTATCCTACACATGTCAGAGGGTTGACGCGGGGTATTGATAGGAAGCTATTAACTCTTTGATAGAGCTCCTTGAATGAAGGGCCACTGCTTATCTGACGTTGAGTGGATTCGAACATACATTGATTGAGTTAGAAGAGTAGCTGACATAGAAGAAGTGCCATTAAAATTAAGTCATTTTTATTTATTGAAAAAAATTACTGCCGACAATCTAAAGTGCTATTAGCCATGCATCTCTGGTTCAAAACGTTTTATAGAACCATGATTAAAAGTGAAACTAAATAAATGTTTGTTAACTTTTTTTGTATTGCATACAGGGTGCAAAGTTTAACATACTTTCCCCAAAATATTTTAATATAGAAATGTTTACTAAATATTGTGACCTTAATTCCCAGATATAAAGATATGATAAAGAGAACGGTGGACGCAGTGACCACTTAACCATTGCCCCGTGAATCGACCTCGTCGTAGGCTCGGCCGGCCTCAGGGCGTGACTGATTGTGATACGACGCTCGTGAAGCGGCTGAACAGGCCGGAAGTTGTCGACCAGAGTTCTCATGCCCACTTCGTCAGTGTCGACGTCATCGTCATCCGTGGCAAGGAGTTGCCTTAACTCCTCCATCTGATCAGGAACGCAGCAGAAAGGGGAATGTCATCAGGATTCAATACCATACCATCAGAAACGTTCTCAAAAATAAACCAATGACAGAAAGGTTTACAAACGTTTACTGATAACAGTACGAGCGCATGTTGGAGCGCCTCTACTCCAAATACAAAAACTCTCGTATGCCGACTGTAATTAAATGTTCATAACTCATATGATGAGCGATATTGTTCTTTACGGCTGATAGCGTTACCTGTGACTGTGATATAGGTCAAACAAACACACACAGGTCTTGGCAACAGACACAGTTCATGGAACTTAGCGCAGGTCATGACAACCGACACAGGTCATGACAACATAATACAGTAGGTCACTCACTGATGGTAAGAAATACCAAAAACGCAAACTATTGATGTAAGTGTTGTGGAAATGTATGTCTCTCTCATACAAAAGGTGAAGTCGAAAGCAGATGCAAAGCAAACGTGTGCAAAAAAAGATGCAAACGCAAACCAAAAAACAAAGTCGAAATAGATTCACGAGGAGGCATAGTAATGTCTGACGTGACTTTGACACACCACGAAACCTGTAATCAATCAGTCGATGAACCGGTCAACGTGGCAACGAGCCATGCGGCAACACGTGGAGAGCACGAGATGTCTAATCCGCCAGTTCCCGTCTCGTTTAACTTCCACTTCCGGTATGGCATAATGAAAGTTACAGTGAATCGCCATCGACGTTTTATTGTATTGCCACACATTATATTGGTTACAACTTGGGATTTGTTAGGGACATAAATGGCGACTTCCATCGTTCCTTGCAGTAGATGAGAATAATGACAAACAGGACATATAAGTAGACAGCCAATGTATCATAGACTATTATGTTATAATTCACTTGATGACAAGCAGGATTTCTGGCACCGAAGTATTGTTCTGTCAAGGTAATGTCTTCAAGGACGCGCTCAGTTGTGATCATAACGGATGCCATTGTCATATGGTAATTACCATAACGTGCGGGGTGCCTTGGTGTTATCATAACGTTATATGGTAGTTCATATTGTACCATTATGTCTTGGTCAAATGTTTTTTTATTACATTCATTTTTTTTATCACAAATGAGCTGCATCTTAGTAGACTCCGTGGTACCTGGTGATAGAAGCTGGCGCGGAGGATGGGAAAGGGTGCAGGGTGACACTATCAGCCTTTAATAGCTAGCGCGCCCTTTCTACGTATTGATGTCATTAATTCTGCCATGGAGTTCAAAGAGAGGCGGCTCAAAAAGGCCAAACAGCGAGCGCGTAGTCACATGATGGTCGTACGTAGAATGATTTGACGAACATTGGTATACGTAGAAAAAGAGAGCGAATTGGTGAGAATGAGTGGGTTCCAGGCGTTGTTTGAGTCATCATTCATGGCAAAGGGCTGTTGAACGAATATCAAAACTGACAAACGAGCTGCACCAAAGAAAAGGTCTCTGTAAGCGAAAATGTTAATTGCAACAAGTGTTAACGTGCGAAAAACAAAGAGAGCATCGCAGGTGACAGATATAAAAACTAACAATAATTCACTATATCTTGAAAGTTGTACCCATTGGCTCTCTGCATCCAATCATGGGGATCATTTGCCAAAAACTTGCGCAATGAACTCCTCGTAATCTAACGTTCCTGAGCCGCCTGCGTCTGCTATCTGTATCATCCGGCGAACCTCAGCATCAGTGAAGGACTTGCCCATCTCCTTGAAAACTTGCTGCAACTCGGATTTGTCAATCTGCCCGTTACCATCTTTGTCGAACTGAATGAAGGTATTTCGCATAGCGGCGGTTCTGTGCAACATCACACACTAGTGTTGGATCTTAAGAGCATCTGGCTCACCGTACTTATCGCCACAGAACGATCGGTGTTTAACATTGATTACTAATAGCCATAGTAACGACGAAACATGAGGATATATCTATGTAAGCAACAGACGTAAGCAACTCACTTTATGGCACTTGGGTGGCTGGGCTCCCATGGCAACCATGAATTCCTCCAGCGTTATTAATCCATCCCCGGATGTATCCATTTGACAAAACATGGTCTGAACACCAAGCGAACCGCCACTGACAAACCCAGCTTCCACACCCTCAACTCTGAAGCCTTCATTATCACTTGTGAAGAATAAGTATTGGTTACACAGTGTAGGAAGTTTCAGTTTGAGGGCGATAGCAAGAAGAAGAGACAGCAAGATATATTCCATTATATACTCACTATAGATCCCTTATATGATATAGCTATATATATACCTATATCATATATATATATATATATATATATATATAGGATATATATATATATAGAGAGAGAGAGAGAAAGAGAATTGATTAGGGGAGTATTGGGGCCAGAAAGATAGAGAGAGAGAGGGGGAGAGAGATACAGTGTGGAGAAAGAAAAAAATAGAGAGAGAAAAAATTGAGAGAGAGTCTTTTAGGGTGGAAAGTGTGAAAGATTGAGAGGGAGATTAAGAATCACGAAGAATTTCGGTAGAGGTAACAATCTTGAAAACCGATTATCCCATCAAACCTGGTCTGACCAAACCTTGGTATCCCTTTCTCTGGAGTACAGACATGAACAGGGTTTCACTTCCGTCCGTGTCCGCCTCTCTGAAGAACGCCTCGTAATTAGCCATGCTAACCGGCGCAGAAAGATACACGTTAGCTGTGATGATAGCGCACGAACTTAATACATCGTGAATTCAACGCCTGGAAATGTGGAATAGCGAAAGTACAGAATATATCATTTTACGGATGCCATTACTTTAACAATAACGAACAACAAAACGGAGACAGATCAGCAGAGACAACACAACATACTCTGTACTGCCAAACACAAAAACCGAGACATCAAAACATACTCTGTACTTCCTAGCAGACACCGACAGAGACTTCAAAATATACTCTGTACTTCCAAACAGACACCGACAGAGACAATATTTGGAAGTACTTAGTTGGTAATACGACAATAAACCTGTCAAATATGAAATCACTGCAGAAATAAAAAACCTTATGTCGACTGTTTTGAATCTAATTTAAAAATTAAACGAGACTTAAATGTAAGTTAAAGTTTGATTGTAATTCTAGTCTATCATCTGCCTAAAACGGGTTTACCTGAGATCACGTGACAGTCTTCACAGAGTTCAAACTTAAGCACTCATTTTTGATCCTATAATGATGAATCCAGGGCGGGTCAATGATTATCTGTTGTCAGGTAAACCCGCTTTAGGTAGATGATAGACTAGAATCAAACTTCACCTTACAGGTAAGTCTAGTTTAATTTTTAAATTCTAATCTTTCATCTACCCAAAGTGGTTTCCCTGAGATTTTAACACTAGGAGCAAAAATGAATGCCCCAGGAGAGAGATGCGACGTGTGGTGATAATTAACTAAAAACGCATCAACACGTTCATATTTCAAAACGTCGACAAAGACTATATTTTCACAACCTTCAACATACTAATGTGATACATGAGCAATCTATAGAACACTTAAAAGAAAAGTGCCTTTAAGTCATGATAAATATATCAAGTGTGGTGTTCTGACGTCGTTATAGCGTCATCACCAGTGTTCTTTGATATATTATCTAATATGGAGTCACTAACATGATTAACGCGCGAGAGGTTTTTTGTAGAACTTCCCATACGCACATGAAGATGACCAGCCCGCCGCATCCATAATGCTGAATAAAGGCGCTTGTGAGGCTGACACAGCTGCACCTCTTGTGCTATGGGCCCGTATACTTTGGTCTCGATGCCTGCCGCTCCAAGTTCGGTTTTGATCCAACGAGATACTGATTCTCTGCTAATCAATCCGTGCGGTTTTATGGTCGATATATAACTATGCAAGCAATTTTTGCCACTGGTTTATGCAATTACTCATGATGGATGACACTGCAAAGGAAGGCGACATTGATCCCCTGGTGATCAACTGTAAGACCAACCTCCCATTCTTCTTCTCCCACTCAAACTTATCCAAGTATTTTGTGGCAAAACATGGACTTGTCCTTAAAACCCACAACCTTTTATCTCCTGCAATGAGTCTCCGTGTTTTAGAAGGCAGTTTTGTGAATGTGAAAGGTGGGAGTGGAAACAATGTTGAAGCCGACCTTGCTCAGTAAGGAATAGGAAAGATCTTGTCAGACAACTAGGGGCAAACGAGACAGAGAAAACAATTAACAGGATGACAAATGCAGCAATTGCTCTTATGGCTCAAGAATTTGACAGGGTTATTGGTGTCTTCTCGAGCGGTTCACGCCATGCCAAGCACACCTCAGATGCAGATCACCAGAAAGATACTTTTGCCTTGAGAGAGATTCAGCCTTTCAATATTCAAGCTGGAAGGCAGTTCCTCGGCTTTCAGACATTATACAAATCACCTTATGACCGCATTGAAAGGCAGGTACTGACCACATATCTGACCCGGAATATCAGAAGGATTTGCATCGGACAAACTATCCCAGTTGAGGAAGACAGTGAGGACAAAGAGGCAGCAGTGGATGGTTTACCAAATGTGTGAAGCCTATTGTGAACCTCATTACAATAGCCATTTGATTGTATTTATATAGTGCTCCGGTGGTCTCACAGGCAGATATACATAACTCACTGAATGAATGCATGTGATTTTTACCACTTCACTCGGAGTGTCATCAGTCAATGCCATTTAAGTCTCTCATTTCTACAGATGATTTTTGTATATTACCAAAGTTGTTATTCACCTTACAATTCCAAGGCCCTGCGGTTACAAGTATGAGTTTATTCAATTGTGACCCTGCGTTTATTTCTCAGAACAAGAAACAAGCTCTTGTGTTGCCATTTTTCAGAAAGTCTCCGGTGCGATAAGAAGGCAATCGAATGCATACCAATATGAGATAAGGGCTTTATTCTAGATTATTACAATCATATTTTACTATCTATCGACATTGATTTTCAATTAATATTTAAACAAAAATGACAATAATTTTCAGCAATATGGGTAAAAGATACAGGTCAACTTTCATTAGTACTCATTCACAAAACACATTTACACGACAAGAGTCACATTCACAGTTCTTCGAGCACACAGTGCAACACCTGCACCCTGAAGAAGAACATGAATCTTTCTCAAATCCAAAAAAACTAAGAAGGGATCCACACAGAGAGACCGAGCTCCGACAATATTCCTCAATGTCTCTCTTTAAAGAAGGTTGTCAGTGATATGATTTGTTGCATCGTAAAATTTCATGGCTTTTGATTACGTCATTTCCGGTTCGGATTGCATCAAAGTTAAAAACAAATACCACGAGTTTAACTACCAATTATGCTGTTTTAAACGCCTCGATTTTAAAAATGTTTACATATTCTATTAATTGTATTTAATAGCAGACTTTTTCTAAATATATGTAATTTCAAATAATGCATTGTTAACTACATTCGAGTAGGTAAAAAACAATTCACAGCCAAAATTGGTGACATTCTTTCAACTCCTAATTGATAAGCCAATTATCGTCCGATCAGGAAACAACTTAACTGAAAGCTGGAACCACAAACAAAACTTTTATCATGGACTTATTCTATCAAAATATTCGTCGTTTTTGAAGCGCGTCGGGGTGAATTTTATTAGTTCACGTAGACAACTTTAGTAAATATTTTAATCGCTTATAAAATGGTAAATATCAGTTTAATAGTCATAAAAATTGGTTTAATTGTTGTCATGGACAGTGCAAATAGAATTGTGAAATTTTATGGATGTCGATGACGTCATTTCCGGTACGGAATGCATTGACGCTCCAGCAAGTGATAAATCGTTAGTGATTGTCATCATAGCGATTGACCCAGAATTGGGCTATGATTCTGCCAGTTCTCATGGAAGATTTTGTCATCATTGCGGTAAAAAAATCTACTTTGAATGTGATTATCGAATCGTAATTTGGTTTTTGCTCGTCGCCAAGTTCATCAATTGGTAAATTGAATTCATGTTAACTTGGCGAATCGCTTCGCCAAGTTATCTTGGTCAGTCGCATTTGTCATTATATATATATGTATGTTTGTATGTAAACAATTTTTGTTCCGCGATACAGGTCGCAATTTCTGAAATTTTTATTTGTTTTTCTTCTATCATTAGGCGTCAATAAAGCGCGGAGGATTTTGTTTGACCTTGACATGAACTCCATTTACATCATTGTCATTCAAATAGCAAACTTTTTAAAATTACATATGTGGCCATCGAACCAACCGTTTTCCTAAGCGCCTACGGTCGGAACTGTAGATTGCTCATCGGTCTGAGCGTATCATTCCTTCAAGCCTGGCTACAGCCCTGTAAGTCGTCTAAGTTCGCCGAGTCCCCCGTATACCTAGAGGCCTCTTGCTGTACAGTTTTACAGATCTATTCGTTTCTGTCTGGTGCGTTCCTCGGTGTAACAAAGATATGTAAGAAATGCGTGCAGTTACAAGATCACGATTCAAAGAATATCAACGTTTCGTGGTAGTTGGGCGTGAAAGACAATCTCAAAAGTTTCACATGGTGTGTTTCAATCACATTTGCTTGGTTAGCAACTTACGCCTCTTTCTCTTCTGTATGGCCGATAATGTCACACGCACGAGGTGCAGTTACAATAATTTCTACAGATTCTGTTTGATCTCTGAGTGTGTTCTTGTAAGCCAGGCTTCAATCGAATTAATCAAGTGCCTAATTTAAGCGTCCAGGTCGGGAAGCAGATTACCTGAAGAAAGGGTAAACAGGACACTGTGTCAAGATTTGGTAAAAAGGAGTCCATTGATGACAGCATGTATGATCGACTGAGTACATGAATGGGTTAAGAAATAAGTAATCAGCCACCAAATGACAACATGAGTTAGGGAGTAAGCGAGTGATTTAGTGAAAGTGACGCTCGATATTTTGCACTCTTGCCTAGGATTACATCATGCCAAGCAAAAGATCATTTTGAAGCCCCGCCCTCATTCATCATGTTACGTAAGTCGTGGATATTATGCTCGTCACGGCCTCTTGGCGATGGAAGCAATACCACTCTGAGCGCATACTATATACATTCCTTTGGTGCTATTCACTTCGGGTCCTCTAGCTCTCTCTCGCTCTCTCTCTCTCTCTCTCTCTCTCTCTCTCTCTCTCTCTCTCTCTCTCTCTCTCTCTCTCTCTCTCTCTCTCTCTCTCTCTCTCTCTCTCTCTCTCTCTGAGATAAGCTGTGTTTCTGCTTCATATTAACTTGTATGTCTCTGATTCAATTGAAATATCCAGCCTTGCAACTCAACCAGGCCCAAATATCAATTATCCTCTCAGCTCACTCAGTCTCTCCCCTTTTATCAGCCAATGAGCTCAATCAACTTGTCTGAAGAATATGTCTGATCTATTATGCTTCGATTAATAGATCACCCAGTATATACTTCCGGGTTTATTAAACCTTTTAGTTGAAACAACTGTAGCAAATGGTCGTGCCGTTAATTGATTATCACTCAACTGTTGCCCATGCGGACAACATGATTTCCTAAATAACTTTGATCGCTTGTAAAATCATCGATATACGTGCGATAGTAATGAAAATTGTTAAAACTGTGGTTGCCAAAAATTTAAAATCCGTGATAAATAGGTCAATTATGGGCCTTTAATGAAATATGTTAACTTCCAGATACAGTTTGTCAAGTTCCCCGATGTAGCTATGGGGCCCCTTCGTTAGAGGGTCAGATAGAGAGCGTGGTCAATATTAAGAGGGAGATTACAGAGAGGATACATTATGCTAGAGGGTCAGAAAGATAGCACCGGTAGGAAGATCACAGAGGGGACACATTATGTTAGAGGGTTAGATAGAGAGTGTGGTTAATACTGACAAAGCAAGAATAAATCTGCACAGAAACCAGTATAACAGGTAGTCAGCGAGAGTGTGATAGCAGAAAGTAAATTGTCTAGAAGGAATGTGTTGCTCAAATGGTAGAAATATGTTTTTCCCGTACTCACAAGTCCATGACAGACGATACCTCCTTATTTTATAAGGCTTGAACAGAGAGACGAAGCCTGTGACATTTACAACGTAGAGCTTACAATGAATACGGCCGCTACTGAAATACTTTTTTTTATAGAAAAGTATTTAAAAAGTCGTCCGGCATAAAGGGGACAAAGCTGGGCGAGTTAACCGCAAGGAATGTTTACAGTTGGCACTTACAGTTTCCTACGTCAGAACCCCATGACCAATGGTACTTCATAGCTCACCTGACTTGAATAGGGGCGTGGTTATCAACTGACATTAACGACTAATATCACATGATTAAAGCAGATGAGGCTGAAAACTAGTCACGACTTCTTGCAGCCCGTCTTTTGTTTGGCGTAGTATATTTTTCAGCGAAAATGAGATATATCGAGTGTTTGGCCCATCCTTGGGATAGAATGGAACTTTTATTTCGTATGTTATTCAACTATTCATGTTTGTCTACGCAGCACATCCCATCGATACTTCAAAGACTCGATATATTATCAAGGAGAAAGGAGGAGCATTTTATCACTTGAGTGCCTATGCTCTGTTGTGTTCAATTAAACTCTTTTCATCGGCACATGAACCGACGGGGACGAAATCGTCAACACTTTGACCATAGGCCAGTATCTGAGGTCATCAAATAGTATAAGCAACTGTGTTTCAAAGCTCCTCACAATGACTAACTGACCATCGCTCTGTTGCTAGATTCATCACGATGACTAACTGACCAATGCCTTGTTGCTAAGTTCATCATGATTACTACTTACTGACCATCGCATCGCTCTGTTGCTAGGTTCATCACAATGACTTACCGACCATCGCTCGTCTAGGTTACCGACCATCGCTCTGTTACTAGATTCATACAATGAATTACCGACCATCGCTCTGTTACTAGATTCATCACCATGACGAACTGACCATCGCGCTCTTTCTTAGTTCATCACATTGTCATGTTGGTCATAGCTCCTTGATCCTAGATAAGTTGTGTTAACTAGGAAGTTGAAATAGTCGAAAAGCTTTGCCAGCAGTGTAAAATGCTCATCTCACAGACCTGGTTGTTAACTTGTTAACTTGGCGAATTCGCATTAGCCAAATTATGGCGATCAGTTCGGTTAGCATGTTTGTGTGGATGTTTGTTGGTTTGTTAACATTTTCTTTTATCCGCGATAGAGGTAGCGATTTTTCAATGTTATTATTATCAATTGTTAAGCGTCAATAATGCGCAGAACCGAGAGGTTTTGTTTGTGACCTTGATCTAAAACTAAGGTCAAGGTCATCGAATAAGTGAAAAACTAGTATCTCGAATGACTCCGTTGATAATGGTCGCTTTGTTACATAATTTTCTTCATTGTGTAGCTCATTCTAATTGAAAACTTTTTTTAAATGCATATGTGGCAATTGAACCAACAGTTTTTCCAAGCGCCTAAGGTCGAAAAATTGTGGTATCGGTCCAAATGTCAACAAATGTTTCATGAATATTTCGAACGCTTATAAAACCAACAATACATATCCGATGGTAATAAAAATTGGTTCACATGTTCTCCTCGACATACTAAGATGTATCCTAAAATATCATGAAAGTCGATGACGTCACTTCCGGTTACAAAAGCATCAAATTTTCAAAAAATGACGCAAGTTCAATGCTCAATACGTCCATGCTTTAGAATTCCATTTTAAAACAGTTAACATATTCTGAAGGTGTTATGTAATTGTAAACTTTTTCTATATATACTTAGTTGTAAATAATGCATTGTTTAAAAAAATTGTCGCAGGTCGAAAATTTCTGGTAGCCAAAATCTCAAAACTTTTAAATTTCGCAATTTATTCACTAAATATCGTCTGATCGTAACAAAATTAACATTTTCTAAAAGCTGATACAATTACCAAACTTGACATATGCTATAAAAGTATTCTTAGTTTTCAAAGCGCATTGAGTTGAAATTTTCGATTGCTTATAAAATCGACAAAATGCGTTCGACGGTCATACAATTATGGGCCGATTCTGCAATTTTTCGAACTTCTTGATAAAGTTCACCAAGTTCCCCTATGTGTTCATGGGCCTCTTGGCTAAATGTAGGTTACCTTCTGAATAAGGTTGTTTGTCTCGTGATACAGATCGCATTGTTCAATATATTTTCGAAATTATTTTTTAAAACAGAAGGTGTAATTGGTGCGCAAAACCCAGAGGTTTTGTTTTGATCTTGAACGCTAACTGAGGTCAAGGTCATTGAAACATATTTTGAATCATCTCCCTTGAAAATAATTCGATCGTAAAAACAATAACAGATTATTGTAGCTAATGGAATTGTGTTTTCTATATATACAACTAATTGTAAGATTTCCATGACGACAAGGCTTATGATGATAATAATGATGCCAATGACGCTTTTGTGTGATGAAGATAATTCTGATGATAACCTTGATGATTATAATGGTGATGATGATGGCTATAATTAAAATATGTCGTCTAAGTTCCCTTATGTACCCATGGGTCTTTTTTCGTTAAACGTTGATCAGCTTCTAAATAAAACTATCAAACGCTTATAAAATCGTAAATAATAGTCCAATGGTCATAAAACTTGAGTCAATTGTTGTCATGGACAGCGCAAATCGAATCCTAAAATTGTATAGTATGGATATAAATGTCATGGGGTAGGGGCTGGGCAAGGATCGATGTCCAACACTTCATCTGGGCATGGTTTTACTTGCAACACAAATGCATCAGAATAGGACATCTATATAGAGACTTGGTGGGTTGCTTAGATTATCACATGCATTTGTGTATCCCTATAGATCAGTCTGCTAACAAGTGAATCCGGGGAATGCATTGGCTTAATGGCGCTACAAGCTCACGATTATATTATTCAAAAAGACTCATCTGTGAATAAATGTATATTGATGATTATACAATACAGAGAATATGCCAGACAGCGACAAAGCTGTTGAGATAATAAATGAGATAACATTTTTAATGTTGCTATGTTAGCACATCTTGCAACTAGAACTGATAACTTAAAGAGTGCGCATAATTAATGTTGTCATATATGGAATGTAAGGTGTATGCTTATATTTAAAGCAGAATGTCTTGTAGTATATATCCAGGTCAAAGACGAGCGCAGAAGGAAGTACGTACCTCGATCGAGATGACATACAGCGCCTTACAAAACAGTGGCACGTACAAAGAAATGGTTGTATCACTGCATCAGTTATGCACCAGGTGTCAAGGTACACTAAAAGGGAAAGTGATAATTATCTTGTGAAAAACATATGGGGCAGTCAACATTTACAGGATCTGTTGCTACAAAGTATGGAAAGCAAAACGAACCTGTTGCTCGCAAGCTCTACAAACGATACTTGTCGAAAGAAGCTAAACACCGTGGAGTTAAGGTGCTCGAGACAGGACTGCATGTCAGTGCTACGCATCCAATGCTTCGTGCCAGCCCTGATGGGATTGTCTCTTGTAAGTGTTGTGGAACAGGGCTTGTTGAAATAAAATGCCCATATAACTGCAAGACCCTCAGTGCAGAAGAAATAACAAATCAGCAATACCATGTGTACTTAGGAAATGACAAGAGAGTCCATCTTAAAAAGAGCTCACCCTGGTATACCCAGATTCAGGCTCAACTTGGTGTCACAGGCCACAAGTGGTGTGACTTTGCACTTTACACTAAAAAAGATCACTGTATATCAGTGGAAAGAATAGTGTTTGACATAGAGTTATGGGAGGACATTTTGAATAAGGCGCTCAACTTCTATAAATATTTCATTGTGCCCAAGCTCCTAAATTTGTGATTATTTTTCATTCCATTATGTTGTTTGTATGGGGCATTTATATTGGCTTTATTGGCCAAAGACCATTTAATATATTATTCAAGCTTCACATAGCACTTTCACAGTTGGTGATTTTTTTGACAGCAACTTGTAATTCTTCATGCGCTCAATGGCACGCTCCACATGAATACGCAGCAAGGCTATCTCCCTTGTTGTGACGATTTCGGTCTGGTTGAGCAGTTTGCCATTTCCTCCGCTCTTCTTCCTGGTAAAAGGTGGGATGTGTAGTTCCACATTTCTTTTAAGAAGTAAGTCACTTATGTTGAATCCCCAGTCTACCATCACACCATTCCCCATCTCAAGATTGCCCAGCATCGGGTCATTTTCATTTATATAGCGATCAGAGGTGTTGCCACCGAAAGCGGATGACACATGTGTGATAAGACCTGTGGGGCGGATACCCACAAGCAGTTTTGCTGTGTTGTGATGCTTGTAGGTACTATATGTCATCGCTTGTGCATCACTGTTTCCCGGTCTGCTGATGAAAAGTTCCGTACAATCAATGATGACACGAGTATCGCTGTATTTGGCAGGGTATTCTTGAGGCAGGTGCATACGGACCTGGTCAGTGCGAGGCCATTTTAACCACTTTCCCATCACTTGGTACAGCACGTTAATCCAAGTGATGAGGATGCTGCTCATTAGAGCCTCTGAAACTCCGAATAGATCAGCAATGACACTTTGATCAAATCCTTTCCGAAGTTAAATGAGTGTGTACTCATCAAATTTCGTCAGTTTCCTGTCCTTCAGTATTTGCGTACACTCTTGTTGCCCTGGAGTACCTTAGCCTTGAAGGATTCACGGAGCACCTCCTTGTGCTGTGAAGAGCTGGAGTGGGTGACTGTCTTTGACAAATTATCTGTCTGTTTATACAAAGAACAAGGTAGAACTTCAGGATCTGTGCTGTTAGTCACAAGGTATTTGTGGTCATAGAGAGCTTCTGTGTCAGAGCAGCCTCAATAAAATCATAAATAATATCATAAGAGTAATGATTATAATAATAACGAAAAGAATGAAACAATTGTAAACATAACGGCTTATATTAAGAACACAATAATCACACCATACTACACATGCTCAAAATAAAAGAATAATGAAAAACATTCATGAGAAACACTGAAATGATACAAGTTTCACAGTAGCAACTTTATATAGGGGGTCTTTGTAATGCTGCTCAGCTTGTTTGGAGACATGTTCAGGGACAGGACAGGACCCTCATGTAGATCGACAGATGCACCAAGACTTGTTTCAGCCATAAGGACAAATTCACTCATCATATTTACTGCTCGATGGCCTGACAACTAAGTCCTCGTTCATCTTGGCTAGTGTAGATTTCAGTGACTGCAAATTGAAATCCAACAAATATTCCACTCAAAGATTATAAATATGAACTAAATTAATGTATAGCAAGGATTTATCTTTTTTTTAAACCAAGCATATCTATCCATTAGTCACATACAGGACAATGAAAAAAATATGCTTTAATATATTGGTTGACAACTTAACTGACATATTTAACTTAACTTTAATATTTATTTTTCTTCATGCAGTTTTTATGGGAAATTAAAGTCATTGCATCAATACCTGCAGTGAATTGTTTGGCCTTTTGTTGACAACCATGCAGTTCTTGCCCCAGTTGTTATAGGCTAACAATTCTGGGACTGGGTGGGCATCTGTGGGGTCATTATTCCATTCCACGAAATGTCTGGAGCAAATAGCACTGTATGTACCAGCATTCCAGCCAGCCCCTCTCCTGCAGAGCCTTTCCCAAACCTTCCTACGCTGGGGTTTAAAGCGCTTAGTAGGAAATATGGTGAAGCCTTTCACCTCATTCATCCACGGGTGTTTTGTTGTTTTCTTGTGAACATCAGCCTAACAGTCCGCTACGGCGCAAGTAAACTTGGGCATTGTTGTTTCCGCGCAGTCTATATAGTCTATAGATAGATATTCTTAAACAATTTCTCCAAAATAACACCGATATCAAACATAAAACGACGAATATTCACCACAGCTTCAATCTCCGCGTCGTGTATTGCCTTTGTGTTTTGGAAAAGCATGCCCCCATTTCCGGTGAAAAAACAGTATCGCCGCCTGCCTGGAGGCCGCGACGGGAACCCGACAATGTGAAGGCTCCTATTATCCATACCAAAACCTCGCCGACCCCGACGTCGCTTTGATTCGACCACACGCTCTGCAAACAACACTCTCCATCTCGAGCCACTACTTAACTCCATTCCCTACGCAAATTAACACTAAATCATTTTTTTTACTTTATCTTCACTTAACACACCAATATTTAGTTTGATGTCATGATATTACACATAAGTTACTCACACACATTAACCACACTAAACACTATTATATTTCTTTGTTCTTTTATAATTTATGTATCACATTATCAAGGCACACTGATTGCTGCCGTAAGTTCATTTGTTCCCAGGTATATTTACTCCATACAAGAGGGAAGTAGCGCCTTCGTCCCATGCAACAACACCTTCCAAGCCAAAGCTTATGCCTTCCTGACCAGGGATACAGCGGAGACACCCAGTGGCTCAACCAAGCGTCATATAACGAATTTCTCCCCTCAACCCTCAAGCGACACCTGGCGAACCCATCCCGGCAGCCTTTAATAGATCTCATCTCCATGAAACAACCAAACAGACTCACCAACTTCAACAATTTTCATGGCATTGGACCAGCGTTCTTGTATCAAATAATTTCTGTAGCATTAGATTAATTCTTTCAAAATAATTAAATAGGTTATTTCATCATTTTTAAGTAAAGGCTCTTCGCTTTTTCCCATGTGGTTTTAGTGCGGAGTAATACTGTGGAAGGTGATTTATTTCAAAAGTTAAAATTCAATATGTCACCATTAAGGCTAACGAACCTAGAATAACCCTATTGTATAACTATTATGCAATAAATATATATGGCTAGCGAAATTAGAGAAACACCTTTTGTAAAAATATTATAATCTCATCATTTCTATAATCCATTTCTGTTAATTATCTTTGTTATGGACATGTTTGAAAACTGCTTCAAAGGTGCTCATAGCGACGTGACAGCGATCAGATGAACTTAAGAGAAGATCAGAATACGCTTGACACTTTCGGCGACGTCTTTGATGTCCTTTACAGCTATAACAATGCGCGCAGTAACGCAGGAAGTTAAAACAGCGCCTAGTAAAGAGCAAATAAAGCGCTGACAGCTTGAGAGGCAGAGAAGCATGCCCCTAATTCCGGTCAAAATCGCTGTGCGCGACGGTGGCCCTCCTAGCGGCTGCGACGGAAACCCAGAATATGTGAAGGCAGGAATTGGTGAGAATGAGTGGGTTCCGGTCGTGTTTTGAGTCATTATTCATGGCGAAGGCTGTTGAACGACTATCAAGGCCGACACGTCACTCACAAACACACGCATACATGTACATTATATAAATATACATATATATATATATGTATATATATAGCCTATATATATACATATATATATATATATATACAAAATATATATATATAACAAATATATATATATATATATGTTTATATATATATATATACCCCTATACATATATGTATATATATGGATATATGCATATATATTTTAATATATAAATATATGCATAAACCCATATTTATATATAATTATATATATATATGGATAATCAAAATTAAATACACAATTTATATATATTTATGCATATAAATTTATATACATAAATATAAATATGTATATATATAAATATGTATATATATATATGTAGATATATACATAGCTTTATATGTATATTCATACATATATATATATATGTATAGATATATGTATTTAGATATATACATATACGTATATATACGCATTATATATATATATACATGTTTATATATGTATATATATATATGTATATATATATATATATATATATAATATAAATATATATATATATATATATATATATATATATATATATATATGTGTGTGTGTGTGTGTGTGTGTGTGAGGGGGGAATATCTTATATGTATGTATACATGTATATATCTATATATACATTTATATATATATATATATATATATATATAAATATATATAAACATTTTTCTCTATATATATATCATCTATATATATATATATATATATATATATATCTATGACCTCTATTTATATATTAATATATATCAATATATACATTATGAATACATCGTCTAATGAGCCTTAAAGGGCGAGGATCCCGCATGACCTTGACCTGCGTTGGGTTCGTCCATCGTGCCGGGGTTGCTGGCGTATTCACACAGGATGTCAAATTAATTTATTTGCATATATCTTAATGTTGAGCTTTGAAAATTGATTTGTAATAAATGGAAGGCATAGTGGAATATTTGCGTACAATGAGGAAGGGTATATCTCGACTCTCAATGGCCGAGTTGTTGTTGTCTGGGTAAAACCTTTAAAACAAAACACACAAAAAGAAAAAAAACTTAATAAGTATGGGAGATTTGATTTTACATTTTATAATCATTTGTTTTCAAATTCACAATATAAATCACAAAGCTCCGCGCAGTAATAAAATGCATTCCTTGTCGTAGTCGGCCTTGATGATGCCAGAGCTGTCATGTTATTGCGTAGATTCTTTACGTTGAGAGTGGATTAACATCATCCAAGCTTATATGCAGTGTACACAGAGTCCACGGGTTAATTCTAATTGGAAGACAAGTGAGACAGGTCTGTATCGTGATGAGGATGGACACCGTCGATTAACTAGACTGCTGTAAATCAAGATTGTGTCTGATACACCGGTGGTCGCTAAAACAGCCTGTATATAGGGATGTATGACTACCCCCCCCCCCCCCCCCCCCCCCCACAGGTCATGGCAACAGACACAGTTCATAGAACTTAGCGCAGGTCATGACAACAGACCCAGGTCATGGACAACAGAATACAGTAGGTAACTCACTGATGCCAAGAAATAAGTATTGTGGTAATGTATGTCTCTCTCATACAAAAAGATGATTTCAAAAGTGTGCCAAAATAGATGCAAATGCAAACCAAGCATAGCAATGTCCGACGTGACCTTGACACACCACGTAGGCTGGAATCAATCAACCGATGAACCGGTCAACGTGGCAACGAGCCACGCAGCAACACGAGGAGAGCACGAGATGTCTAATCCGCCAGTTCCCGTCTCGTTTAACTTCCACATCCGGTATGGTATAATGAAAGTTACACTCAGCGCGTGACCCGCCATCGACGTTATATTGTATTGCGACACATAACATTGGTTACATCTTGGGATTTTTTGGGGACATGAATGGCGACTTCCATCGCTCCTCGCAGTAAAAGAGAATAATGACATTAAGTCGACAGCCAATGTATCATAGACTATCATGTTATAATTCACTTGAAAACAAGCAGGATTTTCTGGTACAGAAGCGTAGTTGTGTCAAGGTGATGTCTTCAAGGGCACGCTCAGTGGTGATCATAACGGCACCAAAATCTTATGGTAATTATCATAACGTGCAGAGCGCCTAGGGGTCATCATAACGTAATATGGTAGTTAATAATGTACCATAATGTCTTGGTCAAATATTTTTTCATCACTTTCATTTTCTTTATCACAAATGAGCTGCACCAAAGAAGAGGTGTCTATAAGCAAAAATGTTTATTGCAACAAGTGTTAATGTACGAAAAACAAAGAGAGCATCGAGGTTACAGATATAAACACGTACAGATATAAAAACTAACAATTATTTACTATTTCTTGAATGTTGTACCGATTGGCATTCCTCATCCACTCATGGGGATCATTTGCCAAAAACTAACGAAATGAACTCCTTGTAATCTAACGTTCCCGAGCCGTCCGCATCAGCTATCTGTATCATACGCTCAACCTCAGCATCAGTGAAGGACTTGCCCATTTCCTTGAAAACTTGCTGCAACTCCGATTTGTCAATCTGCCCGTTACCATCTTTGTCGAACTGAATGAAGGTATTTCGCATAGCGGCGGTTCTGTAGAACATCACACACTAGTACCAGTTAGATCTTGAGAGCATCTGGATCACCGTACTTATCGCCACAGAATGACCGGTGATTAACATTGCTTACTAATACTCATAGTAACGACGAAACAAGAGAATATGTCTATGTAAGCAACAGCCGTAAGCAACTCACTTATGACACTTGGGGGGCTGTGCTCCCATGGCAACCATGAATTCCTCCAGCGTTATTAATCCATCTCCGGATGTATCCGCTTGACGAAACATGGTCTGAACACCAAGCAAACCAACACTGACAAACCCAGCTTCCACACTCTCAACTCTGAAGCCTTTTTTATTACTTTTTGGTTACACAGTGTAGGAAGTTTCAGTTTTAGGGCGAAAACAAGAAGAAGAGAGAGCAAGAAAGAAAGAGAAAGAAAGAGAGGGAGAAGGGGATATATTGGGGACAGAGAGAGAGAGAGAGAGAGAGAGAGAGGGCGAGATAGATAGAGAGAGCAAGAGAGATAGAGAAAAAAGTGAGGGTGGATAAAGAGAGACAGCGAGAGAGAGAGAGAGAGAGAGAGAGAGAGAGAGAGGGAGGGAGGGGGAGGGAGGGAGGGAGGGAGGGAGGGAGGGAGGGAGGGAGGGAGGGAGGGAGGGAGGGAGACAGGGAAGGGAGGGAGGGAGGGGAAGGCAAGAGAGAGAGAAAAGAGGGGGTAAATCATGGCAAACCTAACTCATCCCATCATACCTGGTCTGGCCAAACCTTACTCACCTTATTTTACCTGATTTGACCAAACCCAACTCACCTTATCTCACCTGACTTGACCAAACTCAACTCACCTCATCACACCTGACCTAACCAATCCTAACTCACCCTATCATCCCTTACCTGATCAGCTTACCCACCTCATCACATCGCCCCCGAAAAAACCCAGCTCGCATCATTACACCTGACGTGATAAAAACTAACCAATTGATTATATGGATATTTGTACAAATTAAGAAATGAAATTGTATCGTGAATGAGAGAGATATGCTACTGCCACACGTCTTTTAATGACTGTAAGATTCAATTTAAATCACGAAAATTTCTATGTACGTAGATCTCTTGAATATCTCCTTTGTATCCCTTTCTCTGGAGTACAGACACCAGTTCATCCATAGACAGGGTTCCACTTCCGTCCGTGTCGGCCTCTCTGAAGAACGCCTCGTAATTAGCCATGGTAACCTGCGCACAAAAATACACGTTAGCTGTGATGATAGCGCACGAACTTAATACATCGTGAATTCAACACACTGAAATGTGGAATAGCAAAAGTACAGAATATAACAGCATATAATCATTTTACCAATGCTATCACTTTAACAATCGCAGACAACCAAACGAAGACACATCAGCTGAGACAGCACAACATGCCCTGTACCTCTAAACACACACCAACCGAGGCATCAAAACATGCCCTGTACCTCTAAACACACATCAACAGAGGCATCAAAACATGCCCTGTACTTCTAAACACACATCAACAGACACATCAAAACATACCCTGTACTTACATACACACACACCGAGACATCAAAACATTCTCTGTACTTCCATACACACACCAACCCAGACATCAAAACATGCCCTGTTCTTTTAAACACACATCAACAGACACATCCAAACATACCCTGTACTTCTAAACACACATAACAGACACATCAAAACATGCCCTGTACTTTCAAACACGCAACAACCGAGACATCAAAACATTCTCTGTACTTCCATACACACACCAGCCCAGACATCAAAACATGCCCTGTACTTTTAAACACACATCAACCCAGACACATCAAAACATACCCTGTACTTCCATACACGCACCAACCAAGACATCAAAACATGCCCTGTACTTCCATACACACACAAACCGAGACATCAAAACATTCTCTGTACTTCCATACACA
This sequence comes from Urechis unicinctus, assembly GCA_034190875.2. Taxonomy (NCBI): domain Eukaryota; kingdom Metazoa; phylum Annelida; class Polychaeta; order Xenopneusta; family Urechidae; genus Urechis; species Urechis unicinctus. The sequence continues at coordinate 60,495,715 of CM067351.1, read as the reverse complement.
CACCAACCCAGACATCTAAACATGCCCTGTACTTTTAAACACACATCAACAGACACATCAAAACATACCCTGTATTTCCATAACGCGTACCACCAAGACATCAAAACATACCCTGTACTTTTCAACACACACATCAATTCTCTGACACATCAACCCAGACATGCCCTGTACTTCCATACACACACCAACCCAGACATCAAAACATACCCTGTACTTCCATACACGCACCAACCAAGACATCAAAACATACCCTGTACTTCCATACACACACCAACCAAGACATCAAAACATTCTCTGTACTTCCATACACACACCAACCCAGACATCAAAACATTCTCTGTACTTCCATACACACACCAACCCAGACATCAAAACATTCTCTGTACTTCCATACACACACCAACCAAGACATCAAAACATGCCCTGTACTTTTAAACACACATCAACAGACACATCAAAACATACCCTGTACTTCTAAACATACATCAACAGAGACATCACAATATGCCCTGAACTTCCAAACACATACAAACCGAGACTTCCAAATACACACCGACAGAGACATCAAAACACACTCTGTACTTCCAAACAGACCCCGACAGAGACAGTGTTTGGAAGTACTTAGTTGGAAATACGACTATAAACCTGACAAATATGACATCACTGCAGAACAAAACCTGTAGAATATAACATCAGGGATGGGAAGTTATGTCGACAGTTTAGAATCTAATAAGAACGAGGCAAACAACAGTGAGCAGAGACTGTACCTTTCAGATGTCTGTACTGGTTTATTAGTAGTAGATAGGACGTACTGCCGCAGTACCTGGTGACAGAAGCAGGCGCGGAGGAAACTCAGCTCACCTGTGCAGGGTGACACTATCGGCCTTTAATAGCTAGCATGCCCATCCTATATATTGATGTCATTAAATCTGCCATTGAGTGCAAAGATAGGCGGCTCGAAAAGGCCAATCAGCGAGCGCGAAGACACATGATGGTCGTGCATAGAATGTTTTGACGAGCCATGGTATACGTAGAAAAGAGAGCGAATTCTTGCCTTCACATTCTCGGGTTTCAGTCGCGGCCGCCAGGCGGCGATGCTGACTTTCAACCGGTAGTAGGGGCATGTTTTTCCAAAACGCAAACGCAATTCACGACGCGGAACGTAGATATTTAAGCTGTGGTGAAAATTCGGTGTATTTCTAACTTGGCGAATGCTTTCGCTGAGTTATCTTGATTGACTTATCAAGATAACTCAGCGAAAGCATTCTTGATGGGTTTGTGTGTGTGTGTGTGTGTGTGTGTGTGTGTGTGTGTGTGTGTGTGTGTGTGTGTGTGTGTGTGTGTGTGTGTGTGTGTGTGTGTGTGTGTGTGTGTGTGTGTGTGTGTGTGTGTGTTTGTTAGTAAACTTTTGGTTGGCAGGCGATTACAGGCGCAATTTTAGATGAAATTTAGAATTTTGTTTTTTCAATAGGTGTTCAACATTGTTGCCAAGAACCCAGACTCTTTTTAACTTGGCAAATATTTTCGCCAAGTTATGTTCGTTAGTTGCGTTTGTGGAGTGGTTTGTTTGTTTGTGATTGCACGAAAAATGGAAACAAAAGGAAAATGGACTGGGCTGGGATTAGAACACCGGCCTCTCCCATGGAAAACATAACTGCTGCCGCTACGCCACGAGGTCACACTCAGATGAGTTGAATTTTTGTTTGATAGTATGATAAGTGTACTATGTGCCAACAAAAGGTAAAGCCTTTCTTGCCTAATAACTTTGAAGTTCGTCAGAATGATAATCAAATGTATTACTTTAATGTGCTGCGATGAATTTAACGTTGGTTAGCTTCATACTAAATAAACTTTTTTGTTTGTTTGTGGGTTTGTAAAGTTTTTTGGGGCAGGCGATTTGTTATAAAACTATTCTAGCTCATACGTTTTTATAGTTATCAGCACGGCAGCCCAGGTTGCATCCGACCACTTGGTGGGGAGGGATTGTAACCCTGATAGTAGCAATCCTTATAAACTTGAGTCCACCCTCGGGGTTGTTAAGCCTGGCTTATCGTGAGGAGTGGTGGAGAATCCGGAAATCTGATAACACAACTTCCCGACACAAGCGCTCTAGACGCTCGTTAGATAGAGAAGAAAGCTGACAATTGCTACCCACGTCGAGAAGACACACGAGGCCGCGACCTACGACGCGATCATGGTCCAGGGCAACGGCAGTGTACATCGGCCTTTTCCACTCAACTTGCCACCAGCTAAGGCAAATTAGCAACCTTGCGCTATCAGGATCAGATTTCCAAGATGACGACCACAGACCCCCTTTCAGCTTCTCCCAATGTTAAGTACGGCACTCATATTTTACATTATAATGAGTTGACCGTTACACTACCCCTGCTCATTCGGACCTTCTGCTGCACTTAAGTACCTCCTCGACACAAAACACCCCTCACGCTATCACCTTAACTTCAACTTCCTGCAACCCTCAAGCCTTATGCAAGGAAAGGAAAAATTTGTTAAATTATTTGAAGTAAAATATTATGCTTGTTGTCGGACAATATGAGTGGGTCTTCGAGGACGCAAGGATGTTGCGCGGAAGATGAGCATTACCGATTTTGAAACCAATAGCGATTTATATCTACCTAACCTCATTAATTCATTTTCATAGAATTCTTCGTACATATTTTCCTTTTCAAAATTTTTTCCCACCAATGTCATGTTATTTTTAGCTGTATACTATTTTCTCAGAACAGGATTCCTATATTAATTTTATATGCATAACCATTTTCATGCAATTATTTCACACAACCTTCACACACATTTTTTTCACTATTCCAACCAAACAACATTTTACCAACGATACCATTTCAGCCTCGTGTCAAACGCATTCAATGCCTGACCGTTAGACAAATTCAAATTAACAAAGAGAACACACCCAACAGCTTAAGTGTCAGCGATAACAAAGCCTCAAAATGCAGACTTTGACCTGTCCAATTAATATTCATACTGCCGGTCCCATGTAAAAAATTACGACCTGGGCTGCTAAACTCCTTTTGGAAACATGCAACAATCTGACATAGATAAGAGATCCTCTTTCATGCATCGGTCAAGGATCACAGGCCCGATTGCATTTACAACAAACACAGCAGTCTCAGAGGTCAAAAGCGCCCACCGTATTAATTGCACTTCAATACTTCAATGTGAGCTTAATTTTTGACTACGCTACACATTTAACGCAGTATCTAGAGGCAGTCTCTAAAGTGACATACAACTTTGACGCTTATTTTCTCAACTGTACTCACACATCCTTTGCCGCCACACAAAATCCAGTAAACTGTAAGTCCAGGTTAAAATCACAAGAAGTTCGCAATTATTTTGCCTCTAAGTCTGCAGATTATAAGACAAAATCTTACTATAAGTCAAGCCAATTACACCATTAGCGCACCGTCTGTCATATCATGTGGACAAGTGTAAAATTAGTGACTCTTTATGAAAAACATTACCCATAACGCTTATCCTATATTATTCAAGTATATGTGGGGTATAATTTCATGAAGGAATCTGTAGCTTAGAGAAGACTTGCGTATTTATCAAAACAATTAATGGAGAAGTATCGTATAACATTTAATTCTCAACACAAATGTATATGAGATGTTTATATTAATCTTCTCCCGCACGTACAACACATGCAATTAAAGTGTCGCACTGTTGTGTATCCGGACTAACATGTTAGGTAGTGGCCATGATGCAACATAAATATTCTTTTAGGCATAATTATTCTTAACAGGCTCTCAAAATCATAGCTTTCTTATATACTGGCCTAGGCAATAACCGTCACTCACTACCACGCACTTCAATCACCTTATGCAAAGTAATACACAAAGTAATACACACCGAGCAGCTAAACACTGTTCTTTCAACCCACATGTCCCGTATGGCATTAGTTATTGATTTTGTAGTTTTATTATTTCTTTTGATTTTTCGAAAAAAAAAAGTTTAGTTTGCTGACATTTCTCAAGTTGGAATGTCAAAAATAACCCTCATTTGTGAAATTCATGAATAATTAATTCTGAAAGCGCAGAAACGACATCACTCTGTGCCGTTCGCCACCGGCGGATGTTTAGTTTGCAATATTTTTATTGCGATAATGGAAGACCAATGCAAGAAACGAAAAAAATATGGAGGGAGAATGAAGCTATAAACAGATTCAACAACCAAGAGAAGGATGTGTGAGCGATACCAGCTGCCGTCTAACACCAGGGTCTCTTTAGGGGCCCAGGTTGCTAGATGGGAAGCGTTCAGGGAAGTGAGGAGTTTGACCAACGAAGAAGCTGCATGTAAGTAATTGTATATTATGCATGATCCTGCTGTTGAATCGCTCCTCGAAGAAGACTTGGTGTAAATGTCACCGATTGAATAAAATGTTACCGCCTATTTTGGGCCCTTTTCACTATTTGGATTTGTTAATTGTAGAACGACCTGTAAACAAGTGTGCGGATTTTCATTGGTAGGGTGGTCAATCAAAATTTCAAAATGCTTTGATCAAATATGCATCTCAAGACAGTTGTTATTTTTGATATCTCTCAATTAGAAAGTTGTTACGATTTCTATCATCCAAAAATGGCACATAATTTAGACAAACACTTGACAAACCCGCCATATATATTAGATCATTATTGAGTACTGTTGAATATTCAATGGCATGTCAGGGGGCGCCTTAGATAACTTTATGGTTAAATTTATTGTAGGTTTTACAGACAAAATGGTATTTTGTGTGTTGGTCCATTTTTTTTCCTGATTATAGACCTACTTTGAATACTCATTGCCAATTACATGAGAGCACCAAAAAGCACAAAAATGGCTTGCCCAAACAAAATCGGCATGGCGTTTGACCGCCCTATCATTGGCGGCACCATAGTAGCATGGAAGCCTTCTGTGGGGAATGTTGACTCAGTACATGTTTTCATCAGATGGTAAATTATTTTATTGACTTACTTCAACCGATATTAATATCAACTTTACAGGTACAACAATGACACGAGCAACAAGAGTGAACTTTCTGCCCCACTTCTCTCTCAGCATGTCATAGTGACACCCCTTAAACTTGCACCCAAGGTACTGTTCTCCACGCCAAAGGACTCAAGGTAGATATATATATATATATATATATATATATATATATATATATATATATATATATATATATATATATATATATATATATATATATATATATATATATATATATATATATATATATCTAAACGGAAAGTCTTACGCCTATATACAGGATATGATGGAAGAAATCTTGAGGCACAGGCAATGCGACAGCATACACCAACAACAACCACAACGCTCTACTGATGACCCCCGCAACATCGGTCGGAACATCACCCCTGTGCCAAGGCCTTCTATCCAAGAAATAGTTGAGTTGCAGGTGTCTCGTTATATTAAAGAATAAGATTTGGAAATTTGTTTTTGTTGAAATGAACATATCTATTATTAGCCACATTTGTATGTGTGCACATCCAAACTGTAATAGAACTCATAGACTTGGCAAATAAATAATACATGAACCCATTTTAATGTCACTTCTTTTTTCATCAGGACTTGAATTGTGGCCATAAAAAGTCATATAGGAAGATAACGTGTCATGACTAATGAACAGTGGTGAACCTGGGTATTTAATATATGCATAATATTTTGTTCTGTGTTAGTGAGACAAAAAATTGACTAATATATGAATGCTCATTACATAATACTCAAACAAATAAACATCACAGTGTTCAGTACAAATGTTGTAAGGCCTGGTTTGTTCTTGATGTGTTGCCAAGGAAGCCTCTGCGAACCTGATTGACTCGCTTTCAGCTTGTTGAGGTATACAAACCAATGAGAACCAGTAGAAATATAGCCCAACATGGGACCCCATATTTACTGGAAAAGTCCGCGATTCAATTAGGTAAAGCAAGCCCAATAATACCTTGCTTGAGGGAGGTGCGGCTCCTCTGCCTCCTCTTCGGGCTGGTCTGCAACCTCCACCTCTTCCTTGCATCTCGGACACCTGTCATGATGAACAATTTCAAAGCATTAAGCACATCCTTCCCAGTCCTAACGGATATACTGAGTTCAATAAAATACCCGTGATTAGAATCAAATTTGTATAATATAGAAACTAACCTCAGTTCCACACAGGTTGTCAGAATCTGTACCAAGACCCTTACCCCTGGCCTCTTCTTGTACGTGATCCCATTCTTGGCGTTTGGTTTTCCTTTAAATTTAAAGTTGGCTCAATTTAATCAATGAATGCACATGACATGAATAATTCAATCAATAATGTTATAATTATTACAGTGTTTGAGCCAAAAGCTTAAAGAACTGATAATTGACAGACTCTGCCAAAACAATTTGTAAATTATACAGATTTAAGGTCATATCAGACATGTCACTCCAATTTCACAAAATTTATTCCAGCTATCCAAGGCTTCTACAACACCAGCATGGTGTTAAAGTGGACAATTACGGACACACATTCCAAACCATACGTAAAAGTCTCATCGAAGTGGGTTGCAAAAAACTTAAAGGCCACAAATCAGAACCAAAATCTCCCCACCCGTCTACTATCCCTTGCCCCACCCAACCCACACGATAATACGTACCACCCCAAACTAGCCCAACAGACCAACATTCGTGTCACGTCGGGGTTGTTTATCCTGGCCTATTGCGTGGACCGGTCAAGGGTTGCAGGAAAGTAAGCCAGCTGATCGATGCTCAATACGTCCATGCTTTAGGATTCTATTTTAAAACAGTTTACGTTTTCTGAAAGTGCAATGTAAACTTTTTCTAAATACATGTAATTGTAAATTATGCATCGTTAAAAAAAATTGTAGCAGGCCGAAAATTTCTGGTAGCCAAAATCTCTAATCATTTTAATTTCGCAATTTATTCACTAATTATCGTCCGACCATAAAAACATGAAAATTTTCTAAAAGCTTATACAATTACCAAACTATCATTATTGACATATCTGATCAAAATATCATTCGTTTTCAAAGCGCGTCGAGTTGAAAAGGCAAATTTCACCTAGTCAATTTTCGTAATATTTTCGATTGCTAATAAAATCTGATCTATGGGGATACACAATTGCATGTTATAATCTCCGCAAGCCACCAACCTCCTATATCGATGTCTTGCTCTGGATTAACGAAATATTCTGGTGTGCTTGTCTTGCAATTAAACGATGCCCAGATGAAGAGCAAGGGCTTGACATCGATCCTTGCCATGCTCCTCCCCCAAAACATTTTCTTCCCTACTATATTCGATTTGCGCTATCCATGACAACAACTGACCCAATGCTCAGATGATAAATATCAAACTAATTTGCGAAATACACTCAAATATAGAGTCACGACAGTAAGTGGGTGTATTGGTGTGAAGTAAGACCTTGGTAGAGCTCTAGCTATTATGCTACATATAGCGTAAGCAACACTCACAACACCTGTCATTTATATTCACTGTATCTCAGATGACATATCCTGTACACCAGCAATTAGTCAGACACCCTTTCATTAAATGCTCAGATAATAAATATCAAGCCAATTTGCGAAACATACTCAAATATTGAGTCATGACCTATCCTACACAGGGCAGGGGGTTGACGCGGTGTATTGACAGGAAGCTATAAACTCTTTGATAGAGCTCCTTGAATAAAGGGCCACTTGAGAGTTCAAGTATTCTGTGCACCGCTTATCCGACGTTTAGTGGATTTGAGCATACATTGATTGAGTGGCAACGAGCCACGCAGCACCACGAGCAGAGCACGAGATGTCTAATCCGCCAGTTCCCGTCTTCCACATCCGGTATAGCATAATGAAAGTTACACTCAGCGCGTGACCCGCCATCAACGTTATATTGTACTGCCACACATAGCATTGGTTACATCGTGGGATTTTTTAGGGAGATAAGTGGCCACTTCCATCGCTCCTCGCAGTAGATGAGAATAATGGCAAAGACACATGATGGTCGTACGTAGAATGTTTTGACGAAAAATGGTATACGAAGAAAAAGAGAGCGAATTGACGGGAATGAGTGGGTTCCGGGCGTGTTTTGAGTCATTGTTCATGGCGAAGGGCTGACGTACGGCGATCAAGGATGACTAATGAGCTGCACCAAAAAGGAGTCTCTGCAAGCGAAAATGTTTATTGCAACAAATGTAAATGTACGAAAAACAAAGAGAGCATCGCGGGTTACAGATATAAAAACTAACAATAATTTACTATTTCTTGAATGTTGTACCCATTGGCTCTCTGCATCCACTCATGGGGATCATTTGCCAAAAACTTGCTTAATGAACTCCTCGTAATCTAACGTTCCCGAGCCGTCTGCGTCTGCTATCTGTATCATCTGCTGAACCTCAGCATCAGTGAAGGACTTGCCTATTTCCTTGAAAACTTGCTGCAACTCGGATTTGTCAATCTGCCCGTTACCATCTTTGTCGAACTGAATGAAGGTATTTCGCATAGCGGCGGTTCTGTAGAACATCACACACTAGTGTTGGATCTTAAGAACATCTGGCTCACCGTACTTATCGCCACAGAATGACCGGTTATTAACATTGCTTACTAATAGCCATAGTAACGACGAAACACGAGGATATGTCTATGTAAGCAACAGCCGTAAGCAACTCACTTATGACACTTGGGGGGCTGTGCTCCCATGGCAACCATGAATTCCTCCAGCGTTATTAATCCATCTCCGGATGTATCCACTTGACGAAACATGGTCTGAACACCAAGCGAACCAACAAGAATAAGTTTTGGTCACACAGTGAAGAAAGTTTCAGTTTGTGGGCGAAAGCAAGAAGAAGAGACAGAGAGAGAGAGAGAGAGAGAGAGAGAGAGAGAGAGAGAGAGAGAGAGAGAGAGAGAGAGAGAAAAGGGGAAATATTGGGGACAGAGAGGGAGAGAGATACAGTGTGGAGAGACAGAAAGAAAGAGAGTGAGAGAGAGAGGGGAAAGACATACAGTGTAGAGAGACAGAAAGAAAGAGAGAGAGAAAGAGAGAGAGAAAGGGTGGATAAAGAGGGATAGAGTGAGAGGGAGAGAGAAGGGGGGAGAGAGAGAGATAGCAATATTAAACCAAACTCATCCCATCAAACTCATCCCATCAAACCTGGTCTGACCAAACCTTTCTTACCTTATCTCACCTGACTTGACCAAACCCAACTCACATTATCTCACCTAACTTGACCAAACTCAAATTACCTCATCACATCTGACCTTACCAATTCTAACTCACCTTAGAATTATACCTGACCTGATAAAAACTAACCAATTGATTATATGGATATTTGTTTAAATCAAGGAATGAAATTGTGTCGTGAATGGGAGAGATACGCTACTGATACACATCTTATAATAACTGTAAGATACAATTTAAATCACAACAATTTCTATATACGTAAATCTTGCGATTATCTCCTTGGTATCCCTTTCTCTGGAGTACAGACACCAGTTCATCCATAGACAGGGTTCCACTTCCATCCGTGTCGGCCTCTCTGAAGAACGCCTCGTAATTGGCCATGCTAACCTGCGCGGAAAGATACCCGTTAGCTGTGATGATAGCGCACGGACTTCATACATAGTGAATTCAACGCACCGAAATGTAGAATAGCACAGGTACAGAATACGACAGCATGTAATCATTTTACGGATGCCATTACTTCAACAATCGCAGACAACCAAACGAAGACACATAAGCTGAGACATCACAACATACTCTGTACTTCCAAACACAAGCCAACCGAGACATCAAAACATACTCTGTACCTCCAAACACACAAACCAGGACATCAAAACATACTCTGTACTTCCAAACACACACAGAAAGAGACTTCAAAATATACTCTGAACTTCCAAACAGACACCGACAGAGGCAGTATTTGGAAGTACTTAAATGGAAATACGACTATAAACCTGACAAATATGACATCACTGCAGAACAAAACCTTTATAATACAACATCAGAAACGAGAAGTTATGTCGACAGTTTTGAATCTAATTTAAAAATTAAACGAGATAGTAATTCTAGTCTATCATCTACCTAAAACGGGGTTATCTGAGATCACGTGACAGATTTCCCAGAGTTCAAACTTAAACACTCATTTTTGATCCTATAATGATGAATCCAGGGCAGTTAATGATTAGGGGTGGGCAGGTAAAGCCGCTTTAGGTAGATGATAGACTAGAATCAAACTTCAACTTACAGGTAAGTCTCGTTTAATTTTCAAATTTCAATCTATCATCTACCCAAAGCGGTTTCCCTGAGAGATGCGACGTGTGGTGATAATTAACTAAAAAGCATCAACACCTGCATATTTCAAAACGTCTACAAAGACTATATTTTCACAACCTTCAACATACTAATGTGATACATGAGCAATCTATAGAACACTTGGGGGAGAGGTGCCTTTAAGTCATGACAAGTATATCAAGTGTCGTGTTCTGACGTCGTTATGGCGTCATCACCAGTGTTCTTTGATATATTATCTAATATGGAGTCACTAAAAGGATTAACGCGCGAGAGGTTTTTTGTAGAACTTCCCATACGCACATGAAGATGACCAGCCCGCTGCATCCATAATGCTGAATAAAGGCGCTTGTGAGGCTGACACAGCTGCACCTCTTGTGCTATGGGCCCCGTATACTTTGGTCTCGATGCCTGCCGCTCCAAGTTCGGTTTTGATCCAACGAGATACTGATTCTCTACTAATTAATCCGTGCGGTTTTATGGTCGATATATAACTATGCGAGCAATTTTTGCCACTGGTTTATGCAATTACTCATGATGGATGACACTGCAAAGGAAGGCGACATTGATCCCCTGGTGATCAACTGTAAGACCAACCTCCCATTCTTCTTCTCCCACTCAAACTTGTCCAAGTATTTTGTGGCAAAACATGGACTTGTCCTTAAAACCCACAACCTTTTATCTCCTGCAATGAGTCTCCGTGTTTTAGAAGGCAGTTTTGTGAATGTGAAAGGTGGGAGTGGAAACAATGTTGAAGCCGACCTTGCTCTGGAGCATTCAGTGAGGAAAAGGAAAGATCAGACAAGGTGCAAACAACACAGAGAAAGCAATTAACAGGATGACAAATGCAGCGGATGCAATTGCTCTTATGGCTCAATAATTTGACAGGGTTATTGGTGTCTTCTCGAGCGGTTCACGCCATGCCAAGCACACCTCAGATGCAGATCGCCAGAAAGTTACTGTTGCCTTGAGAGAGATGCAGCCTTTCAATATTCAACCTGGAAGGCAGTGCCGCGGCTTTCAGACAATATGCAAATATGACCGCATTGACAGGCAGGTACTGACCACATATCTGACCCGGAATATCAGAAGGATTTGCATCGGACAAACTATCCCAGTTGAGTAAGACAGTGAGGACGAAGAGGTAACAGAGGATGGTTTACCAAATGTGTAAAGCCTTTTGTGAACCTCATTACAATAGCCTTTTGATTGTATTTATATAGTGCTCCGGTGGTCTCACAGGCAGATATACATAACTCACTGAATGAATGCATGTGATTTTTATCACTTTACTCGAGTGTCATCAGTCAATGCCATTTAAGTCTCTCATTTCTACAGATGATTTTTGTATAATACCAAAGTTGTTATTCGCGTTACAGGCCCTGTGGTTACAAGTATGAAATCTTGGCATGTCTTATTGCTTTACATGAGCTGTCCAAGTACAAATAAATGTACAGTTTATTCAATTGTGACCCTGCGTTTATTTCTCAGTACAAGAAACAAGCTCTTGTGTTGCCATTTTTCAGAAAGTCTCCGGTGCGATAAGAATGTAATCGAAGGCACACCAAAATGAGATAACGGCTTTATTCTAGATTATTACAATCATATTTCTATGCATCAACATTGATTTTCAATTAATATTTAAACAAAAATGACAAAAAATATTTTCAGTAATACGGCTAAAAGATACAGGTCAACTTTCATTAGTACTCATTCACAAAACACATTCACACGACAAGAGTCACATTCACAGTTCTTCGAGCACACAGTTCAACACCTGCACCCTGAAGGAGAACATGAATCTTTCTCAAATCCAAAAAAGCCAAGGAGGGATCCACGCAGACAGACCGAGCTCCGACAATATTCCACAATATCTCTCTTCAGGCCAGGTAGATTATTGCGGATATCTCTCGGATTGTAGTATAGTGTTGCGGACGATTGCTGTCCCGCCCTTCCAGCTCTACCAATCTCCTGGCAATAATCGGTCAAACTCCTATGAGGTCGGAAGTGAAGCACTCTTTCAATGCTGTGGGCATTGAAACCCATGCCAACACATGATGTGCACAACAACAGTCGTATTCTTGGAGTTGTTGTTTGCAGTTCCTTGGTGACATGGTCAATCACATGCCTATCCTGACATGAAAAGATCACTGCAAAACATGCAGACTCTAGAGTTATGTTGTCACACCCACCAAAAAAATACTGTCCATAAGCGTAGGCTTTGGATGCACGAGGCATCGGAAGGTAAATGAGATTCACAGGATATGATGGAATATGATGTGCCAGTCTGTCAAACTCACACTCATACAGGTCCTGGTAAACTTGGATCACATCCACAGATCCTGATTTGCGATTCACGGATAAGACAATATTTGGTCTATCAGGAGAGACTCTGACAACTTCGTGGTCTCTCAGACCTAGATGCTGCGGAAGTGACTTCAGTTGTGACTGCGTTAATGTTACACTCAAAGCTAGGAATAGCGTAGACGGACAAAAACTTCGAAGAGTGTGAATTTCTTCTAAGGCACCCCTGAAACTGAATTTTACCGAGTTCGTGAGGCAATGGTTCTAGCAAAGGTTTTGGCCACTAACAATAATACAGGCAATAACTGAACGATTATTATTCCAATTTAAAGAAAAAATTAATTCTGGAAAACACTAGGAATGAACATTTACCAATCTCCCACTTTGTGGCATTCGTCGATGACAACAGCAAAAATTTTAAGCCGAAATGCGGAGTTGTCCATAAGAGATTTTCCTGCGGATGTTGCAAATAGGGCCTCCAGATGGCAAAGGATAATGTTATAATGTCCTTGGATCACCCTGTCCATTGATCCTTTGTCTACAAAAAAACACCACAAACTGATGATGAATATGTTCTTCCGTACAATATGAATAATATAGTCGTACCCAATATTTGTTAGTCTAAGCTGAAACACATTGAAATGAAAACTAAAACTAGATGTACACCCACTAAATGTAAACTCATATAAATCCCATATTTAATACAGTTGACTCACCAAGATAATCGAGCAGTCTATACCTAGTCGGCAGGCAGTGATGTTGCACTGTCGAAGCTTTTGGAGCTGGTCGGCCGGGATGATATTGAGCGGGCAAATCACTATTACCGAAGAGCGTGAACTCCCATTGGGGGCGGGTAGAAAATCTGGGAGCAAATGGTAAATCAGGCTCTTCCCATACCCCGTTGGTAGATTGGCAACAACGTCTTTTCCAACGAACAACTTCGCCAAACCCTCTCGTTGCATATCTTTAAGTTCCAATCCTTGCTTGTAACTCTCTATCGCTTTTTTCAGTCGACTTTCGATTACAAATTCGTTTTCACAGCTAACTGCCGTCATTCTTAAAAACGCTTTACGGCAATGAAACGGTCGCGGAACTATGTTTTCCGATAAATGCCTCATATTGGGCCTATAAAAAGTTTTTCCATAACAAAATGTTTATTATTCTTCTAATCACACACAATAGAAAATATTTTAGTAATATTTAGGAGATGACAGTTCGTAAAAACATTTCCTCGCGTAATGGCCGAATTTGCCCCAAAGCGATCTATGTGGTGCAGAGGCGAATCCTAGCCTGCGCAGAAGCCGATGCGCAGGAGATCGGTCCAGCAACAGATACTTCATGTGGTTACTTCCGCGGAAGATACCGAGGACTTTTGAGGTGCTTTTGTCACCAAAGCGGCTGTGTATTTTCCGCCATCTTGGCCCTGAATCGATCTCGATCGCTTTTGGGCTTTCCCCTTGGAAGTCGAGGTCGCAACACTCGACGGGGAAGAAAGAAATGGATTATTGCTGGACCTAATTCCTGTCTCAACAGGTACCAGCGTGTTGTCCATTTCTGCTACAATTGCCGAAACTAAGTCCGGAGAGTTCTGGGCATTATCCATGATGAACACAAAAGAAAATATCCAAAACCACACGGAGAGGTAAAACATCCAACTCAAACCACAGTTACAAACCTTAAGATCACTACGAGCTCAAACGTTACGCAAGATAAATCCGACAGTGGAAGCAGTCAACGCATTGATTTCTGGGAAGACTGTCATGTGATCTCAGGGAAACCACTTTGGGTAGATGATAGATTAGAATAAAAACGAGACAAAGAACAATGAGCAGAGACTGTACCTTTCAGATGACTGTACTCGGCTTATTAGTAGTAGATATAACGAACCTGGTGACAGAAGCCGTCACAGAGGATTGGAAACTCGGCTCGCCTTAACAGGGTGACACTATCGGCCTTTAATAGCTAGCGCGCCAATCCTAAGTATTGATTTCTTAAATTCTCCTATGGAGTGAAAAGAGAGGCGGCTCGAAAAGGCCAAACAGCGAGCGCGAAGTCACATGATGGTCGTACGTAGAATCTTTTGACGAACAATGGTATACGTAGAAAAAGAGAGCGAATTGGCGGAAATGAGTGGGTTCCGTGTGTGTTTTGAGTCATCATTCATGGTGAAGGGCTGACGAACGGCGATCAAGGCCGACACTCCACTCACGCACACACACACACACACACACACACACACACACACACACACACACACACACACACACACACACACACACACACACACACACACACACTCAAACACACACAAACACACACATATATATATATACATATATATGTGTATATAAATATATATATATATATATCCATGTGTATACATACATATATTAATTCACATTCATACCTATACGTATATCAATTCATGATTATATATATATATATATATATATGCACTTATTATATATGCACTTATATATATATTTGCTTTTAATATATATATATATATATATATATATATATAATATATATATATATATATATATATATATATATATATATATATATATATATATATATATATATATATATATGTACAAATATGTGTGAACATGTGGCTTAACAACGTTATCCGTAGCCATCCAGTTAATATCTTGAAGGTGTTTATTCATATATATGTATATATTTATTCATGTACAAATATATATTTATTCATATATATATATATATATATATATATATATATATATATATATATATATATATATATATATATATATATATATATTATGTATATATATATATATATATATTATGCATGTTTATGTATATATATATATATATATATATATATATTATATATATATATATATATATATATATATATATATATATATATATATATATATATATATATATATATATATATATATATATATATATATATATATATATATATATATATATTATGTTACAACCCATATGCCGATCTGACCCATCTGCAGAAGGGTCTGACCCGTTTACAAATCCGTTTGCGGATCACTTGATGGACTGAAAATGGCCCATCTGCAGATAGTTCTGACCCAATTGCGGAGCAGTGTTGCATCGTAATTATACTAATGGATTTTAATTTAATCCTGCTTTGTGCTACAATACAAACATAATAAAACTCAGTGGCACAGTCATTATGCCAAATCCCATGCGTAACTTTGAAAACATATAATTTGAAAGAAAATCATTCGAAAATGGTTTTGACCCAACTGCAGATCGGAACTCATTACAAAAAAAATCACCGATATTCATTCATTTCCGTTATTTCCGTTATGTACGAAAATTTGTGCCGTTGTGCCAAATTGTAAGCACACAGAGAAAACATAATATAGAAAAAGATAATCTGCAGATGATTATGACCCATTTGCAGATGGGTCAGACCCATCTGCAAATGGGTCAACCCATCTGCAAATGGGTCAGAACCATCTGCAAATGGGTCAAACCCATCTGCAAATGGGTCAGAGCCGTCTGCAAATGGGTCAAACCCATCTGCAAATGGGTCAGAACCATCTGCAAATGGGTCAGAACCATCTGCAAATGGGTCAAAACCATCTGCAAATGGGTAAGACTCATCTGCAGATGGTTATGAACCTTTGTTAGAATGGATATGACCCAATTACAAAAAAACTATCGCATCACGATTTTTTTAATCTGTGACATTTATTAATTTTTTTGTACATCAAAACCAACAAAAAATCAGTCACCACAGCCAGAGAAGAAAAACTACTAAATCAGATAAAAACACAACATAGTATGTGAAAAGAAAATCATAATCAAAAGTAATAGAAATCAACATCAATATCAAATCCAACAGATATCATCATTGACAAGAAACAGTGGAAGCAAAGGCCATCTTAAAGTGACATAAGGATTTCTGGTGCTCAAAAGTAGCCGCTTTTATTACAGGAACAACCAGTGCATTTCTTACGCCCAAGGCTAGCCAATCCATTAAGTTAAATTGCTTGGATTTGACGTAATGTCGAAAATGTGGATTGACTTCTTCAGCTGGGTTTTAAAGATGATGCACAATGTCTTTATATTTCCTGCCAGTGATCACTGGTGTTCTTTTACTCTCAAAAAGCTTCTGCACGTATACATCCAAGATGATATGCCGGCGTTCTCGGTCATCCATTATTTTCTTTTTGCGTTCTCAGTGGTTTGAAAGTGAAAGGTAATTTTTATTGACAGCACTTATATTCAGAATCTCCAGACCAGCTGGGGCACGGGAGCGTTCGTGACATGTGATTGCATTGTTTTGTTTTTCATATAGCATTCAAGTTATTTCTAGGAGCTGTCGCATAAATTCTCTGCTGAATGCATGACACTGCATAAACGGAATCGGAGTAACGACGTCGATAAATTGCGCTAGTAAATTTTAAGTTCCAATAGACACCTATGCCCGATTAGCTCTTTCGAACTAAGTACGGGAGTATGCACTCCCTCTTAGTTCTGGCGTCCAACGATAATTCCCGACATAAGTCAACGGAATTATCAAGAGTTCCGCTGCTTTACCTAGTTATAGCTAATAAAATCAACTCACCAAACATTTATAGGAACAGAAGCTGAATTTCAGCAACAACAGTATCTTGTGAATAAGTATTTTGGCCTAAAACACACCAAACGGTAATATCTGAGCCCGACTTGGCAACATGGCGGCTTGGCGGCGGAAAACTGACCAGCGGGAGGATACACCAATTGGAACATAGGCGAGACTACTCACAAGACGCGGGTTCACAGGGACTATTTGTGGCACGAAGCTATAAGCTAAAATGACCTTGTCTAACATGAAGAAAAGGCCACTAACATTCACTGTCGCACAAATATCACACCGAATCACGAAGAAAGCAACGAAAACCTGGGGAAAAGGCGACAGGAATTATCAGCTATAGTTTTTGCCTATGTTCTCACCGCCTTATTTACATCGGAAGTTTCTGGGGCTGTCTGGGATATCGTCCTCCGCGCTTGTATTTCGGAAGAAAATATCACCGGTGAACTTGGAAAGTTATCGAAAATATAGTTTTTTTCCAGACGATAGGAATATATGAAACATTATCTCGAACCGAATTAGATAATAACTTTCGACACTGATCGCCCGAAACTCGTCAGAACATGCATGTTTCGTGAAAAAAGTGGTGAGTTCTGGGTTGATCGAATGCATCGACCCAAAAATTTTGCTTAAACTGTTGGACCGACAAGGTGATTAATAGAACCTGACGTTGGTCTTTTGGGCTATGCCCGATACGCCATTGTCGCTAACCAAGCTGACGCCAGATGATAACGATAACAAGTAACTCTGCGGTACAATCTACTGATAACAACACTGTGTCTTCAGATATATGTAACGGAGTCAAGATCATGATTAAGCTCGTTCAGGTTCAAAACGTGGCTATACACAATATAATATATATATATATATATATATATATATATATATATATATATATATATATATATATATATATATATATATATATATATATATATATATATATATATATATATATATATATATATATATATATATATATATATACTTCGGCCTCAGGGCGTGGCTGCTGGTGATACGACGCTCGTGAAGCGGCTGGACAGGCCGGAAGTTGTCGACCAGAGTTCTCACGCCCACTTCGTCGGCGTCGACGTTATCGTCATCCGTGGCAAGGAGTTGCCTGAACTCCTCCATCTGATCAGGAACGCAGCAGAAAGGGGAATGTCATCAGGATTCAAGATTATACAATCAGAAACGTCGTCACAAATGAACCAATGACAGAACGATTTACAAACGTTTACTGATAACAGTACGAACGCACGATGGAGCGCCAGGGACTTCTTGCCTCTACTCCAAATGCAAAAATCTCGTATGTTTACTGTGATTTAATGTTCATAACTGATAAACGATATTGTTCTTGACGTCTGATAGCGTTACCTGTGACTGTGATATAGGTCATATAAACAGACACAGGTCATGACAACAGACCCAGGTCATGGCAACAGAATACAGTAGGTAACTCACTGATGCCAAGAAATACCAAAAACGCAAACTCTTAATATAAGTATTGTGGAAATGTATGTCTCTCTCATACAAAAAGGTGAAGTCGAAAGTAGATGCAAAGCAAACGTGTGGCAAAATAGACACAAACGCAAACCAAAATCAAAATCGAAATAGATTCACGAGAATGCATAGTAATGTCCGACGTGACCTTGACACACCACGAAAGCTGGAATCAATCAACCGATGAACCGGTCAACGTGGCTACGAGCCACGCAGCACCACGAGGAGAGCACGAGATGTCTAATCCGCCAGTTCCCGTCTCGTTAAACTTCCACATCCAGTATGGCATAATTAAAGTTACACTGAGTGACCCGCCATCGACGTTATATTGTATTGCGACACATAACATTGGTTACATCTTGGGATTTTTTAGGGACATAAATGGCGACTTCCATCGCTCCTCGCAGTAGATGAGAATAATGACATAAAGTCGACAGCCAATGAATCATAGACTATCATGTTATAATTCACTTGCCGACAAGCAGGATTTCTAGTTCAGAAGCATTGTTGTGTCAAGGTGATGTCTTCAAGGGCGCGCTCAGTGGTGATCATAATGGCAGCCATAATCATATGGTAATTATCATAACGTGCAGAGCGCCTTGGGTTATCATAACGTGCTATGGTAGTTCATAATGTAATATTATGTCTTAATCAAATATTTTTACATCACTTTCATTTTCTTTATCACAATAAACCTGCACCAAAGAAGAGGTGTGTGTAAGCGAAAATGTTTATTGCAACAAGTGTTAATGTACGAAAAACAGCACCGCGGGTTACAGAAATGAACACGAACAGATATTAAAACTAACAATTATTTATTATTTCTTGAAAGTTGTACCCATTGACTCTCTGCATCCATTCATGGGGATCATTTGCCAAAAACTTGCTTGATGAACTCCTCGTAATCTAACGTTCCCGAGCCATCCGCATCTGCTATCTGTATCATCTGCTGAACCTCAGCATCAGTGAAGGACTTGCCCATTTCCTTGAAAACTTGCTGCAACTCGGATTTGTCAATCTGCCCGTTACCATCTTTGTCGAACTGAATGAAGGTATTTCGCATAGCGGCGGTTCTGTAGAACATCACACACTAGTGTTGGATCTTAAGAGCATCTGGCTCACCGTACTTATTGCCACAGAATGACCGGTGATTAACATTGCTTAATAATAGCCATAGTAACGGCGAAACATGAGGATATAAATATGTAAGCAACAGCCGTAAGCAACTCACTTATGGCACTTGGGGGGCTGGGCTCCCATGGCAACCATGAATTCCTCCAGCGTTATTAATCCATCCCCGGATGTATCCGCTTGACGAAACATGGTCTGAACACCAAGCAAACCAACACTGACAAACCCAGCTTTCACACCCTCAACTCTGAAGCCTTCATTATTACTTGTGAAGAATAAGTGTTGGTTACACTGTGAAGGAAGCTTTAGTTTTAGGGCGAAAGCAAGAAGAAGAGACAGCAAGAGATAGAGAGAGAGAGAGAGAGAGAGAGAGAGAGAGAGAGAGAGAGAGAGAGAGAGAGAGAGAGAGAGAGAGAGAGAGAGAGAGAATGTGGAGAGAGAGAGAGAGAGAATGTAGAGAGAGAGAGAGAGAGAGAGAGAGAGAGAGAGAGAGAGAGAAAGAGAAAAGAAGTGGGTGGATAAAGGGAGATGGAAAGTGAGATAGAGAAGGGGAGAGAAAGAGAGAGAGGGAGAGGTGACAACATTGCAAACCAAACTCATCCTACCACACCTGGTCTGACCAAACTTAATCACCTTATCTCACCTGACTTGACAAAACCCAACTCACCTTATCTCACCTGATTTGATCAAACCCAACTCACCTTATCTCACCTGACTTGACCAAACCAACTCACTCACCTTGACAAAACCCAACTCACCTTATTCACCTGATCAAAAACCCAACTCACCTTATCTCACCTGACTTGACCAAACCCAACTCACCTTATCTCACCTGACTTGATCAAACCCAACTCACCTTATCTCACCTGACTTGACCAAACCCAACTCACCTTATCTCACCTGACTTGACCAAACCCAACTCACCTTATCTCACCTGACTTTGACAAAACCCAACTCACCTTATCTCACCTGACTTGACCAAACCAACTCACTTATCTCCAAACCCAACCACCTTATCTCACCTGATTTGACCAAACCCAACTCACCTTATCTCACCTGACTTGACAAAACCCAACTCACCTTATCTCACCTGACTTGACCAAACCCAACTCACCTTATCTCACCTGACTTGACCAAACCCAACTCACTTTATCTCACCTGACTTGACCAAACCCAACTCACCTTATCTCACCTGACTTGACCAAACCCAACTCACCTTATCTCACCTGATTTGATCAAACCCAACTCACCTTATCTCACCTGACTTGACCAAACCAAACTCATCTTATCTCACCTGATTTGATCAAACTCAACCCACCTTATCTCACCTGACTTGACCAAACTCAACTCACCTCATCACACCTGACCTTACCAATTCTAACTCACATTATCACCCCTTACCTGATTAGCTTACCCACCTCATCACAACGGCCCCGCCCAAACCCAGATCGTCTCATTACACCTGACCTGATAAAAACTAACCAATTGAATATATGAATATTTGTATAAATTAAGAAATGAAATTGTGTCGTGAATGAGAGAGATATGCTACTTATACACGCCTTTAAATGACTGTAAGATTCAATTTAAATCACGAAAATGTCTATGTACGTAGATCTGGTGATGATCTCCTTGGTACCCCTTTCTCTGGAGTACAGACACCAGTTCATCCATAGACAGGGTTCCACTTCCGTCCGTGTCCGCCTCTCTGAAGAACGCCTCGTAATTAGCCATGCTAACCTGCGCAGAAAGATACCCGTTAGCTGTGATGATAGCGCACGAACTTAATGCATCGTGAATTCAACACACTGAAATGTGGAAAAGCACAAGTACAGAATATAACAGCATATAATCATTTTACCAATGCTATCACTTTAACAATCGCAGACAACCAAACGGAGACACATCAGCTGAGACAGCACAACATGCCCTGTACCTCTAAACACGCACCAAACGAGACGTCAAAACATACTCTGTATTTCCAAACACACATCGAAAGAGACTTCAAAAATATACGCTGTACTTCCAAACACACAAACCGAGACATCAAACATACTCTGTACTTCTAAACAACAGTCTGCGTCCCAGACCCAGGGGTTCCGCTACGATTCTCGCCCTAGATCTACAACAAGACAAGGTCTAAAACTGGCGGGTCCGAATATTCATTAGACATGTTCGTTTTTCTTCGTGACAGCCCCTGCCTGACCAATCAACGCAAAGGTTGTGACCCGTATTGACCTTAGTTGCGCGTGTCTGGCTCATGAAACTGGCTTGTGATACGCACCCTCGGTTTTATCTGACGTCATGTACTTTGCAGTGGTCTGCGTCCAATGAGAGCACACTGAATGTCTTCTGGAATTTGGGGTGTCCAACAAGTTCAAATTGGCACCACAAAAAGCTCTTAAATCGCTTAGCTGCGTGAAAGTATGTTTATGTAATATAGTCAGTTAAAAGGAACCAGTTGTGAGTCTGCTTCTCTCGCCGACGTGTGATTAAGGGTACCGCTCAGGGTGAAACAACAAATCGGGGTGTTGCAGAATGCTGCCTGGCTTATAAAAGTCATTCGTCCGGTTGGAAAAGTTGACATGACAAATTACTTGTCCTGAGCAAGCGGACAACCATTGATGTCGAACCCTGACCCATCTCAAGCATTGCATCGAGAGCATTAGCTAACAACGTATAGCAAAATATTTCCCCGTCCCAGTAGACACATTAAAAAAACCAGTCACGACCCATCAAGCAACAGAGCGCACAATCCTTTTGAAAGTATTTCAATACCACGCCATGCGACTGTTGAGCTTAATCGAGGGCTTTTGTTGGAATCACTTCCATGGTTATGCAACAGCAAATACTTCAGTTCATGTGAAAAGAGGTCTAAAATGGAGCGTACAAAAACAAATATAGCACCGAATCTTCGGAAAATGTGACACTGAACAATCAGAGACAATGACTCGAAAGTACCCGAGAGACACGGCTTCTGATTGGAGCATCCCAAATCTGGGATGCTAGTCCAGTTCAAGGGATCTTGTTAGCCTAGACCTTGGAGCGAGTATTGAATATCATTAACATGTAAACAGGTAGGAGACGACCGCCGATAGAAGTGATATACGTCGATCGAGGGAAAACCCTTAGATCGAAGTGACTCTTACAACACAGAACTTCTTGCACCAGCAAATCACCCCATCTGTTATGAAATACCCTTCGGTGCATATGTTAACATGTTTTCGATTGGTTGAGAGGTATAAACACAAGGGGCCATTTCCAAAATCGCTAAAGCACGTGCGTAGAGCGAACAAACAGCCTTTTGATCGAAGTGAAGTGGCTAAATTCATGCACGAAAGCGTCACCGGATGCGGGATCCTTACTTTCTATCATCTCTGGAAATCTAACAAATAATCAATCGGAGTTGGGACTACTTTTATCGTAAAGGCGAGGCTTTAATCTGTACCTTTACTGGCCTACATAAAATTTACCGTCCTATTACCGAGATATCATTCCTTCTAATGAGGCACCATCTCAAAACCCAGATGACTCCAATTTACCAGCACATGTACTTCATGCCTCTTCTCATTGATCATAATGTTGCTCGATCGGAACTGTAATTCATGCAGATATATTCTTATCTTTTGTTGTTATAACATCATCATTGAAATTATATATATATATATATATATATATATATATATATATATATATATATATATATATATATATATATATATATATATATAAATATATATAACAGCTAAATTGGTCTACAACAGCACCTTTCTATAAGTGTTCTGCGGCTCTGCTGTTTCAGTTTTCAGGAGGTCAGCTTGAAGACCAGACATTCCTTCAAGACCACAATTAGAATTAATGGTAGTATGTGTGTGTGCGTTATACTTTACCTGAATATTTACCTGTCCTCAAAAGACAACTAATACCTATGATCTTTATTTGGACAGCTCTCTTATACACTTTGTTGATGTACCAATAGTCATGCTCTGTCTATGGGTAATCTTACTTCAAACTAAGAGTTACGTCAAAAGAAACAATGATGATATTTATCATACCTTTCAAATGAAAAGAAGGAATTCCTTCTTAACATTAATGACACCTTAGTTGCATCACCTGACAGGTGATGTAACTATTAGAAATATAAAATGTTTGCCAGTTCATTTTGATACCATACAAATACTTTTGCATAACTTTTTATACCTTAGAGATCCTTTACTAGCACAGGAGTTACCAGAGACTGAATAGGGAAACTGCCTTCTGGAGTTGGGATTTGGGCAATATGTTTTATTAAATGCTTAGCCAAATCTTAAAGTAATAAAACATATCTAACTACTTAGAAGATAACCACCAACCAAGGACTAGATATAATGCCTTGTACCAACCCTGCCCCTAGGCAAAGAAACTCCGCCTCTGACAGCGCCGCGCTATTTACTACTGTAGCCTTAGATGGCATCAGATCATCAAACACCAGGGGCGAGTGCCTTGCCTACCCTGCCCCTAGCCGTGCACGATGTGTATATATTTATATAACCGTCGTGCACGGTTACC
>CM067351.1:60291336-60468836 GCA_034190875.2 Urechis unicinctus | reverse complement strand
TATATTCGTATATATTGTGCCGGGGTGTGCCGGGGTAACTGTCGTATTCCACACAGGATGTAAAATTAACTTAATTTACATATCTTAATGCCGAGCTTTGAAAATTGATTCGTAATAAATGGAAGGCATAGTTGAATGTTTGTGTACAATTAGAGAGGGACTCTCGATGGCCGATTTGTATTTGGCTGGGTAAAAACATTTAAAACACACGCACAAAAACAAAAAAAGACTTACAAAGTATGGGACATTTGATTTATTATTTTATCATCCTTTGTTTTCACATTCACAATATAAATCATACAGCTCCGCGCAGTAATAAAATGCATTCCTTGTCATAGTCGGCCTTGTTGTAGCCAGAGCTGTCATTTTATTGCATAGACCCCTCGAACTCTACGTTGAGAGTCCATTACGGCATCCAAGCTATTATGCAGTGTTCACGGGCTAATTCTAATTGGAAGACAAGTGAGACAGGTCTGTATCGTGATGGACACCGTCGATTAACTTGACTGCTGTAAATCATGATAGTGTCTGATACATCGGTGGTCGCTAAAACAGCCTGTATATAGGCATGTATGACTAACCACCACCCCCCCCCCCCAACCCTCCCCCTCGGTGACCAGGCGCCACCTCCTGATTAGCTAACAGCACCGGAATGTGACCTGGCGCCGCCTGACGAGCTACAAGCGCCAGAATGTGTCCCCAAGTCGATTGTAAGTTAAAATCCACATCAATCACTAAGAATACACAGATTTAATAAAACGATATCCGTTAACTTGATATTTGCCTCAATTTCATCAACAACAGAAGTTGACCAAGAGCAATCGAACAGCAACATGAACGGAGATGAAAACTATTCTAACGATTCCTTCGAGGTCACTGGCAAGCTGACCACAGCGGTAAAGAGGAAAACTGACCCATTCCATGGACTCGTAAATTTTTCCGACTACGCTTATTAGTAAAACTCATTAAGTAATCACCGGGTGATTATGTTGGATCCGCATATACCAGCCAGCACAAGAGATTCACATCCCATTCATTCTACACACAACTTCGCAGCTTTTCAGACGCCACCTCGATCCAGCACCGCGATTCTATCCCTACTTGATCTCCTGAACATTGAGCAGAGATTGCGTTTAACTAAATATTATGACCTTGATTCCCAGAGATAATGATATGAGAAAGAGAGCGGTGGACGCAGCGACCACTTGACCATTGCCCCGTGGGTCGACCACGTCGTAGCCTCGGCCGACCGGCCTCAGGGCGTGACTCTTGGTGATACGACGCTCGTGAAGCGGCTGGACAGGCCGGAAGTTGTCGACCAGAGTTCTCATGCCCACTTCGTCGGCGTCGACGTTATCGTCATCCGTGGCTAGGAGTTGCCTGAACTCCTCCATCTGATCAGGAACGCAGCAGAAAGGGGAATGTCATCAGGATTCAAGACTATACAATCAGAAACGTCGTCACAAATGAACCAATGACAGAACGGTTTACAAACGTTTACTGATAACAGTACGAACGCACGATGGAGCGCCAGGGACTTCTTGCCTCTACTCCAAATGCAAAAATCTCGTATGTTTACTGTGATTAAATGTTCATAACTGATAAACGATATTGTTCTTGACGTCTGATAGCGTTACCTGTGACTGTGATATGGTTTGTGGGTTGGCCAACACGGTCCAGATGACGGTCTGCGAGCATGGAGGCGTGGTCAGGGAGCCCTTGTATCGGTAATACTGCTCTGTTCCAGAAGGTAATAACGTGCGCAGATCGACATGAGGTATATCATAAGTGCCGGCTACAAACATAGACAAATACACCTGGTTAACAAACACCGCCTGACGCCGCTCCTGGGACAGCCACTTAGTGGTATCCGAGGGGGGTCTCATCATAACGCACGTGACACTTACTTCTAAAGAACAGTCGAAAGTGGTGTTTAGTCATAGTGGATGAGATATATATATTAACCTTTAGGGATGCGAACTGCTCTCAGAGCCTCTATGATAGGACTCATAGCCGTGTTATTCTCACCGCCAACCTAATGCAACACCATACAACACCAGTATGGAGTTAAAACTCTCACGATGCCATAAGCCTTATACAGATTCAGAAGCGAAAGTTGCCTCTAAAAGACTGTTATATAAAGACGCATATTCTGTAATAAATCCAGATTGAGCGAAGAGACACGCTTTGCCCTACGTCTTTACATTTAACTGTGCGTCATAACGTTCGGACAGTGATGATCACACGGTATTTGAATCCGTGCAAATGATCGACAATCTTTATCATAACGCAGGCCGACTTACCGTGAAAAGTACCCCTAACACTGCCAAGCCGTTATCCACCGTCAACGCGGCGCGCAAATCAGGGGCACGTTCACTGTCATAATGTACTATATGAAGCTGCAGAGACAAATCATAACGCTATTACACTCCCGATTCATCTCACATGAATGCGAAACCGAAAGTTAAAGGCATGTAGCCCCACCTCGAGTGGGTAGGCCTGGCCGTCCACCGTATGCTCAGAGCCGATATCGTTGTGGCTGCCCCAGTGGAAGTGGAAGCTATGGGTGCGATAGACGTCATTAAGTCCAGCCCCCAACATCGTGACCTCGCTGTTCAATCTCCCCACAACTGCCACACACAAATACCACACACAGCAAGATTACAACAGGTTCAAATCATGTAATATAAATAATGCAGTGAGGTTCACTGATAATGTCGTAAATTATGTTTATGGTAATGTTACCATAAGGTTTACAATTCAACTGTGAGGTTCGGCAATATGATTCAAATGTTGCTGCTGTCGAACTGTATACAAACGCTGGTGATTAAGCTGCGACACATTATGCAAATGCGAACTGTCTGATTATTCGTATGGTTGTGTGGATGTACCGTTGTGTGGATGTACCGTTATGTTGATGTGCCGTTATGTGGTTGTACCATTATGTGGTTGTACCGTTATGTGTTTGTGCCGTTATGTGGTTGTACCGTTATGTGTTTGTGCCGTTATGTGATTGTACCGTTATGTGTTTGTGTGTGTTGTTACCGTTATTGTATGTGTTTGTTGTGATTGTACCGTTATGTGTGCCGTTATGTGATTGTACCGTTATGTGTTTGTGCCGTTATGTGATTGTACCGTTATGTGTTTGTGCCGTTATGTGATTGTACCGTTATGTGTTTGTGCCGTTATGTGATTGTATCGTTATTTGTTTGTGCCGTTATGTGGTTGTACTGTTATGTGTTTGTGTGCCGTTATGTGGTTGTACCGTTGTTTGTTTGTACCGTTATGTGGTTGTGTTTGTGCCGTTTTGTGTTTGGACCGTTTGTGTTTGTGTCGTTATGTGGTTGGACCGTTATGTGTTTGTGCCGTTATGTGGTTGGACCGTTATGTGTTTGTGCCGTTATGTGCTTTAACGTTATGTGCTTGTTTGGTTATGTGGTGGTATGATTATGTAATTGTATAGTTACATGGTTGTGTGGTTCTGTGGTTGTACCTTTATGTGGTTGTATGATGATGTGGCTGTACCGTTTTGTGGTTGTTTTGTAATGCGGTTGCATGGTTATGTAGTTGTATGGTTCTGTGGTCATGTGGTTATATGATTATGTGGTTGAATGGTTCTGTGGTTATATGGTCATGTGGTTGAATGGTTCTGTGGTTATATGGTCATGTGGTTATATGGTCATGTGGTTGAATGGTTCTGTGGTTATATGGTCATGCGGTTATATGGTCATGTGGTTGAATGGTTCTGTGGTTATATGGTCATGTGGTTATATGGTCATGTGGTTGAATGGTCCCTGTGGTTGAATGCTAACATAGGCGTACAGTAATGTGATTTTATTGTTGTTTGGTTGTATGGTTACACGGTTGTGCTGTTAGTTGGTTGTATGGTTATGCGGTTGTGGTGTTTGTCGATTATGTGGTAGTGTGGTTGCATTGTTGTGCAGTTATATGGTTTTATGGTTTATTTGGTTATGGGCGTGGTTATGGGCGTAGTTATGGGCGTGGTTATGGGCGTGGTTACGGCGGAGATACCTGTGTGTCCATTGTTCATGAAGGTGATGGTGTCAGCTTCCTTGGCGTGAGAGATGAAGTCGATATCTCCCAGTTCTTCGCCTCCATCGACCGCGTCCTCCAGCGATATGTCGACAGGCGATTGTCTCGGGTTGTCAGAGCTACACTCAGGGTACTGATGGTGCCAGTGCGACGGACCTAACAGCCAAGACAATTGTATTTTATCGAATTAGTCTTTATGAAAGCGATGCCAAATAATGGCTTACTCTTCAATCCAACTACGTTACTTTGACCGAGAGGCGCCTGGGTTAGAACATGATGATCCATGCATTATGATCCACACATCATGAGCTATGCATTATGATCCACACATTATGATCCATGCTTTATCGGTACGTTTATAAATACTACTGCATGTGAGCTCGATGGCAGGATGGCGATGTTCTAATCCTAGCGCCTCGGCCTTTAACGTCAAATGTTAAAATTAATGTTGAAGAATAAAACGAGGATTTCGAATGACAAACATGTAACGATCATGCTTTGAAATGATATTTCATGGCGACAGGGCATTCTAATGCCTTAAGGGGATATATTTGTAGGGCAAAGTGTGACGGCTGTTGCACGGTGGATTAGCCCGCTCCCACGTACCCTCATCTCCGCCGTAACTCCAGTGGTGGTGGACTGGTTTGTCGTGCCCCTCCGCTGTATCCGCAGTCCGAGTCTCCTCCCCGCCCGCCAGGTGGAAACTGCGCTGAACGACGCGTTCGTGAAGGGGTTGTGTCGGACGGAAGTTGTCGACTAGGGCCTCTGCCTGGTCACCGCTAGATGTCAGCACTTGACGGAAGGCATCGAGCTGGAAAGTCCAATTATTGCTTAAAGAGATTTCGGTCGAAATGCATGGAAACATAAAAACACCCTTTAGTGACTCCGTCAAATACTTAATGAAATATGCGTTCTGGAAGAGAGCTTTCAAGAACTCATGGGGAATTTAGTTGGAATAGAACTGTCAAATTACGGGATGGATGTGTATTAAGTGAAGTGAATGGGCAATCGCGAAGTGACTTCAAACTGTCTGGTCAGATATGAGGCGAGTTATAGGTGATGTAAAACTGCCACGGTATGGAATGGTGAGCTCTGAATGACATAAAACTTTCACGTTCAGTAAAATGTGAGTTATGCATGAAATAAAACTGCCAAGTTACAAAATTGGGGGAATGCTGAGTGAAGTAAAACTGTCACATCATGAACTAGGTGAGAACAGGTGACGGTTAAATTATCAAGTAAGGGACTAGCGAGGATTGAGTGACGTAAAGCTGTCTTATTACAGAATGGGAAAGGGCTGAGTGCCTTAAAACGGTCATGGACTGGGTGAGATATGAGTGACGTTAACCTGTTAGGTTAAGGATTTAATGAATACCGAGGACGTTAAACTGTCACGTTGGGGAATGAGTGTTTACTAGATGGTGTACATTTATCACATTACGCACTGGGTGAGTACTAAGTGACACAAAACTGTAACATAATGGACTGGTTTTGAGCGATACATTACGGACTGGTTGCCCACTGAGTGACGTAAAACTGTCACAAGTCACCGGTCTCCTATGGAGCTGAGCACGAGGCGAGAAAGCCAAGGTGCTAGAGAGATTCGTGGGATTCTTTCCTCACGTGTACGCGGTCAGTATAGTCCAGATACCGTCAAGACATGACATGAATTACAACAAGTGGTGTTCACTAAAGGAATGCGTTTATCACACTATATAAAGAAGCTCTTGAGAAGTCATTCTCAAGTGCATTAGCAATTCAAACGACTCAGCGAAAAGGAGCCGTTATTGGTTGAGCATACAAGGTTATAAAGAATGGTAGGTTGAGTTAACATGAGTATCGATTTGAAAATCAACATGGATATATTTAATTGAGCTCAAAATAGTTTTAAATTACTTTAATGTACTCGTGACGACTGATATGTTGTTGCCGGCGTACTATCATGTTTGCTATGTGACCTTTGGTAACCTCTGGCAAAAAGAGCTGCGTGCTCACGGATGTACGCTCAGTGCGTCACCAGAATAAATAAGCCCTGATCGCGTCGCTATGTTGGTCATGTGACATGCACGTGACATGGGTAATGTAGGTAGAATAATCAGACGACTTCATTCTTTCTAGAAGATTGCGAAATGTTTACTTATGATTAATTTTGGAGATAGGACAGATCGATATTTTCACTTATTGTGTTGAAATTATGATGGTTTGACAAGTGCATGTAAAGGTGTATTTGAAAAAATGATTACATCACCTGCGTCTGAAAATTTATCCTTGAAAGAATGATTATTTCGATTATGTTTGAGAGATCGCGGAGCAACGTTTCACCTGTGTTTGTGAGATAGTGTTGGAGACGTTGAAGACGGTCCACACGACGCTCTCGTAGCAGGGCGGAGTGGTAAGGGACCCCAGGTAGCGATAATAGGCTGCCGTGTTCACAGGTAACAACTCGTTCAGACTCAAACCGCTGACAAGCTCAGCTCCACCTTCAAGCAGATTCACGAAATTACAGATGGTCACACGTAAGCAGTTATCACAGTCATAACTAGGTTAAGCTCAGTCGGTGCCCGACTGGGTCTGTATTCACAATACCTCTGGGTTCTTTGACAAATCGCAAGGCGTCTAGGAGGGGCTGTAGATACGGGTTGTCGTCAATGGATATCTGTGGGTCAAGTAGATTCGTGTTATCAGCACACATGCGATTGATTGTATCATGTGCAGGCATAATCTCTGGCATTGTGAATCATACGGGATACCTTATTCATCTCACAGATACAATAACATCAGTACGTCGTTAAGTAACTCAAGTTGTCTTTAGATATACATGCTTTAGATAACTACATTGACACTGGTCTGACTTATGGCAAGAGGAATTGATTTGGGGGTTTCCCAATTCGGTTGCACAGCTTCGAAATCAGACCAGATTCATAAATCCCGAAATTATACATTCCAGCAATCGCAGTTTCGACAGTAACTCGTTTCTTTGAAGATTCATTTTTCGGCAATCACTTACATTTCTTATTTCATTGCCTAGTTACGAAAATGACTCGATTGCAATCCGTAATAGGTATGAGAAACACCAAATCATCGACATTTGATCATTATTGGCGCCCAGAAAACAACCCTCGAACTTCGCTATTAGAAATATCCAAACGAGTAGCGAACGGGTCGATTAACTACGCATGCGTAATCCGATCATTCGGTATTATCACTTAATTTGCTTCCCTTTTCGGCCGTGGGTGTCTATAATCGTTTACCATGTGTCATATATGGTTCATTCTTTACATCCAATCGAAACGGGACGTTTCAAAAGTCAAAACAATAGCCGGGGTCACCGATTGGGTTCTTTCTCACTGATATCAAAACTCTTGGAGATGAGTCAGCAGAATTTTGATGATTTCTGATGAAATGCACAAATAAAGATGGCTGACATTGGAATTCAAGACCGGCGTCATCAGTGGCTGTCCTTATATCAGCCACGCTGCAACACACATTATAAAACCTCGCGACGAGACGAAAACTGTCATTGCAGGGACCGTCTGTCGCATATCTGGGTCGAAGTGTTTCATTTCATATTAAAAGCGCCCCCATCCCCACTCATAAATATTAATTTGATTTTTTAGAAAATGTGATCCTGATTTGTACGGCGTCGTCGCGGTGGGTACGCCGCTCTAAGCTGACAGAAACCAGCGGAAACATGGCTGTCAGCAACAATGAACACGGCCGTGTTAGGGACGAGTGACGCTCACCTGGAAGAAGACTCCAAGTACTGCTAGCCCGTCCGTCTTGGGCGCCGCGTCCTTTAACGCGCTGTATGCCGCACTGTCGTAATTCACAATATGCAGCTGTATGAACAGAAAAAAACAAGATTTACGCCAAAAAAACTGATGATATCTTTCAAGTGTGATGTACATTTGATGTCACGATATGTATATAATAACATCGCCCGTGGGGCCTTTTTCTGAGGAAACACTCTTCAGCAGAAAACAATGATTTTTTTTGGCGCCATGTTTTCTATACGCTTGACACGGGCAGCACACAGAGCTGAAGCTCCGACGCCTAACTCCGGAGCTACACTGCGAGCGGCAAGCTCACCTCCAGCGGGTACGCGGCTCCGTTGACCATGTGTTCGGAGCCGTCACTGTCAGAGCTGCCCCAGTGGAAGTGGAAGCTGTGAGTCGTGTACTTGTCGCCCAGGTCGCCACCGCGCACGCCGATACTTCCGTTCAGCACAGCAACAACTGCACTCACAACAACACACCGTCGTCAGCACACTGACGTCAGCACACCAACGTCAGCACACCATCGGCAACACACCAACGTCAACACACCATCATCAGCACACCATCGTCAACACACCAACGTCAGCACACCAACGTCTAGCCGTGCACGACGTTTATTAACGTCGTGCGATGATCGTAACCAAATGCGGCGCGACAATACATGAGTTGCAATTATACACGATTATTACAGACACGTACATATGAAGAATAATTTTTCAAATAATTGAATGTTTATTAACAAGTTGAGTTAGTTTACGTGTGAGATTTCGTCAAAGGCGATTTAATCCAGCCACACAAATTCTGAAAAGTTCATGTTTATTTTGAACGACAAGATCGGTTTCTGCGCGCATGCGCAGACAAGGTTCTTCGCAAGCGAACTTTTTCTTTCTGAATTTTATTATTTAAGTATATGTGTCATTTTGTCAATGATTATCTTTTGGAAATATCTACTTTGAAGGGCGATATGTATTCAACGATATCACATTGACATTTAAAAAAAGATAACACTTATTGATTCCCGCAGTCTGGAGGGGGCACTTGGCCTTGTCCTGCGTAGGGGTGTGCCCCGGCATCTCAAAAACCTGTACCCGTCATACAAGGTAAAAATGGTAAGAGCATACCCCATCCTACAATTATGAGGTCAACAAAACCCGTGGGGAGGCCGAAAAAAACCTACCCCGACACATGTATACTACCTGTTTATACTTAAGTGCCCCCTCCCCCGGGACCTGCAGCCACATGGCGAGTGAAAATGAAACTGCGTAATGTGACGTCATATCTCCAAAACTGGGGCTGCCGTGAACGAAAATTGTGATTCTAAAAGTTCATTTGACAATTGCTAAATAATAACGAGACAGTGGATAACCAAAATAGTCCGGTTAAGCGGATATTCATCTCATTTGTCGACATATATATTTACGTAAGTACACAACATTGATGAGAAGCTATATGCACGCGAAATACAAAAATTGCCACACGACCCACATATCCTCAATCACGACGGTATATATTTATATTACCGTCGTGCGCGGCTAACCAACGTCAACACACCAACGGCAACACACAAACGTTAACACACCTACGGCAACACACTAACGTCAACACACCAACGGAAACACAACAACGTCAACACACGAAGAGAAGAACAATCGTAAGTAGACTTTAAGTCGTGTTTTGTAAAATCGCTAGTAGTGACAGTTGAGTTTCCAGTAAAACCATCTTTCTTCTTCTTCTTCTCAAGTAACACGTGTTCATCATAACTCAATGCTCATACCGGCATGTGCGTCACTACCTTCACAACCCCACCCCCAACCACCACCACCCACACGACCCTCTTTACCCACCACACCAAAATGACCACACCACGATTTACAAAATAAAGGGTTTTATTCAGTTCATGACAATTTTAAGAGGCCCATCCCCCCACAAAATGGCGCTGTATACCATATATATCTCCAATTAGACAGAATATACGCCCTGTCTCGTAGAATGTATACTCCACCGAGTGTTACCTTTTGCAGGTTACAGATATACGCACTTATATCGGAGTACTCTTACAATAAAGTACTCACCGCAACCCCTCAAAACACCACCCCGACTCCCATGTGATGCAAGTATTTATCTCCCTCAATCGACCGCAACCTCCCCCCCCCCACAACTCCCCTCGCCCCATACCATTTTCGAGGCTACTCTACCTGTATGACCGTTGTTGATAATCCGGTAGGTGGGATGGGGCTGACTCTCCAGTGAAATGGGGTCAAGGTCGTGGCTATACACGGTGTCATGGGTCACGATGTCGATGGGAGACTGGCGAGGATTGTCTGAACTACACAGACTGTAGTCGTCCGACCAATGGTTCACTCCTACACACAAACACAGCACAAGGATAACAAAGGCTGATCCACGCTCATCGAGGCTGCATTGTGCCAATAACAAGGGGCTGCCCTCATGCAACAGCGAGTCGCCTTTTCCTTTTGTTTGTTAACTGGTATTGGGTTCATAAGACGCGTATTTGGAACTCCTGGGATGGGACGTTAATTGACTTAAAAATATTTAAGTTGAACGTTGACCAAAGAGTGACGTTGGGATTGAATGCCGGGCAATGAGGTTGAACTAACTAGGCAAGATTGTAGCCAGTAAGATAACCATGTAAGGTCACAGGCAAGATGACAAGGGCAAGGTCGAACTGTCGAAGGCAGTATGTTAAAACAGAGCAAGGTCGGGGTGAGATACCAAGTTGGTAGTAGCCCAACAGCCTTTTCCTCTACTTTGTTCATCATCATAACAAGTCCGTTTCCATCTGACTTACGTTGCACAATCTCGCCGCCATATTGGAATTTAGTCGGAAAAGTTAATCGCCTCGCACATTTAAGGCGATTATGCTTATTACAAGTTGCTGCGATACCTGAGATGCATAATACTGATTGCTTATTAAATTGGACTTGTTAAATCAAGTTGACTTCGTTTATGTAAGTTCTTATCATCGCATTTTCTACATAGGAAATGCCCACTTCGAGAACCAAGAGGGAGCGCAAGCTCCACTCGGTTCAAAAGAGCTAGTTGGTAGACGTCAACTTTACTCCCACGATGGGAACATTTCAACGATCTGCACGTGCACTAGAAAACGCCAATCAGACGATCGCGCTGATAAGGAACACAATTTTTAACCCCCCGACAACTGTTTACGTGTCGTTACATTGATCATAAGGATAGCAGACATGACCCTTGGCTCACCAATAAATGTAATATCAGGGTTGTTACAATTTAGATTTGTCCCCAACTGTTTAAGAAAATCACCGGACGCTTGCACATGCGCATTCATTATATTTAGGTATAAGCTGGAGTCCATCATCTTGCTCGAGACTGGAAGTTAACTTGAGTGTTTCAGAGAATCAGACATTATTAAGGCGAACAATGATGTTGTTCAATTAATATTTTGGTCTTTGTAGGTTACTTTAGGCCATGTACGGCTTAAAGCCGACGGAGATTGTGGGGCCATGTTATTGTGCTCCACTGTAGAGGCGATTAGAGAGCGGCAGGTATGACATGACGGCTCTCGGTAAACACATCCAGATCTAGGCTTTTAACAATGAACAGATAACGGCAAGCAAGTCGTGGTGTGGGGCTCAGCCCACAGTGAGCCAGCGTGTAAACAGAGATTTAAAATTCGTCTCCTTCAAGTGTTGCTTGAAATTTACATTATAACGTAATCTTGCCAGTCTGATTTGCTTAAATCCCTTTTCTCTAGAACCATCTTCGCCTGTGGCAAATGAAGGATTATATTGGAAAACAACAACAAATTTCTTTGAAATAAACAATTTTCCGTGAATACCTCGGTGGATGTGAAGATATAAGGTCAAACGAGTGATCTCTGTGTTTGTCCGGCGTGCCTTACATTGAAGTAGGATCAAAAGGCATGCACACAAACCAATCGATAAATTGTAATATGGCTTTAAGGAAACTTACCATGACTGCCCTTGTAGTCCCAGCTATGACCTGAAACCATCAAGATAACTCGCCTTGCAATGAAGGTTTATAATTTGTGGGATTTTGGGATGTCCTTGAGTGGAATAGTTGCATCTAGCTGGTAAGGCGCTAAAATAATCACTGGTCAACATTACTTGTGTAATAATGCTATTCTATTTGTACAAGCGTGTGGTGGCATACTAAAAATCACCTGTGCGGACATTTTGTGACCTAAAGATATTACTGTGACATAAAACATTACTAATGCTTGAGTATTGTGACATTAAGCATTACTTACGCTGACGCATTTGGATGTATAACATTACTTATGCTGGCGTATTGTGACACAAATCATTACCTGTATTAGCGTGTAGTGACATAATGCATTGCATGTACTGACCAATTATGACCCAAAGTTTTACCTGAATTGAGACATGAAACATTAAGCCTGCTAGAATATTGTGACATAAAGCATGATCTGAACTGACATTGTGACATAAAGCATTTCTAGAACTGGGCAATTATGACATTAAAACATTACCTGTTCCTGCCGACTGCGACGTCACCACTAACATCAGCACCGCCAAACTCGTGTACACCAGCCCGCCCATGACTCGTCGCATTGACATCAAACTCCTGTGCTATTATTCTCTGTTATTCACCTCTCTCTAACTCTCTTGTTGATCGACTTTAATCACATGCAACAAATCCCTCGCCGTTTTATATGCCTGATCCGGGTTCTGCAGGTTGCGATACGGAGCATCGACGCGTCGGTCGCTGTCTGCTCCAGGTGGGCTGACTGATCAACTCGGTTCGCGCCCACCTGCCCTATTGACATCGCAAACGCGCACTGCGCATGTGTCTTTGCACAGAAGAGAAAGGTGACCTTATGCCTGGTTTTGGGTTGTCTTTGGGGTCGGGCGACATTGTGTTGGCTGATTAAGGCACCCTTACAAGTTAATGAAACGGTGCAACTCGTCGAGAAAGATTTATACTGCCTTAGAAGTAAATGGTACTTGTCGACTACAAGTGAATGGGCGGTGATCGATCCTCATCACTCTAATCGACGTCTGCTGAGGTGAAATAGGAGCAAGCTATTACTGACAGAGTCTGCTACATATGTCGTGCTTTGTCCAATTGTTTGTCGAAAGGAAGGTGATTCACACCAACAAAGTGTACTGTGTGATATTGGGGCAAACTCATGGGCTTGGTTATAATTGCGGAAACTCGTTGCCGACCAGCACAACACGTTCTTCCAATTCATTTGTGTCATTTTCAAGTACAAAGATCCCTCGCCTACACAATGTCGATATTTATAATTCCACAAATGGAAGAACACAGTCAAGGGCCGCATAAATGAAGCATATTACCGGTACCCTCACTATGCATTGAAATATGTATGTAAAGAGTACCCCCACCATTCGGTTAATGTCGCTTTAACATAGCGATGACGCGGTCGGCCAGCAGTTCATATTGACCATGACTTAAATAGTAAAATATTGTTCCATTGTTTCTCTTGTTGTGAATTGAAAAGTGCGTGGTCGCGTAGAGGAGTACGGAGACCGGCTCAAAGCAACTGTAGGAGTTTATCTGGCTGGGGGGGGGGGGGGGGGGGGGGAGATAACCTGATTGTTGTGGTAAAGGTCAACTGTTAATTAGGGTCAGAGTTGTCAGATATATGGCCGTATGCGTGAGGCATGGCTCAGATAGGCCTTGTTGTCTATACAGAACAAGCATGGAGTAATAACTTCATGGCATACGACCTCCTCAGATTTTTTTCGGGATCATGGAACGCGAATTTCACTTACCATTGCTTTACGCATTCTGGAAAAATTAGCCCTCAACAATCGAAATCTCAGGAAGGCAAAACCAATGAAGTAATTCACAACACTGTGAATATAAGGTTTACTATCGATGATCAGTAGGACTTACATAATTAGGTTTTAAGACTCCATGCTCAATCTAGAGCGATACCAAAACAATCCTCCTCCCCAACTTATTCATTATTGTACGCCTCAGTGTGGTGTATCTAGGCAAGGTGCGTCTATCAGTGAGTGTAACGATGAGTGTGGTCACTGCCAGGGAGCACGTCGTCCTCGTAGTATATTTCACGTGCCATTTCAGAGATGGGACCACTATTATACGTGATCAGTGAGGTTGTTACACCTGGGGATCGAACCCACAGCCTGTGGTCGAAAGTCGATACAGTCAACCACGATATGCATATTTTTATATCGAAGGTGTAATAAAACGGGTTTGATTAGTTAATAAAGATAAAACAGGCGTGACAACTGAGACCTGACATCTGAGGTATGATAACTGAGATGTGATAACTCAGGTGTGATTATTGATAAGTGATAACTGAGGTGTGATAACTGAGGTATGATAACTGAGGTATGAAAACTGAGGTGCGATAACTGAGACGTAAAACTGACCTGTGATGATTGAATAGGATATCTGAGGTGTGTTAACTGAGGTGTGTTAACTGAGTCGTAACAACTGAGGTGTGATAATTGAGATGTGATAAATGAGGTGTAATAACTGAGGTGTAATAACTGAAGTGTAATAACTGATAAGGACGTGATTAAGCTGGCGTGATCAGACGGGCATGATAAGGACGTGATAAAGCAGGCGTGATCAAAGCAGATATTAGCACAGAATGCACAAAAAGCAAGACTTTCTATCGCAGGCTTGAAGAAAATATGAGTAGATTCAATCGCGGTGGTGAGCTGTCTGTCAACTATTATACCAGAGTTTATTCCACACTTGTGTCGAATTCACTTCTGATGGTCGGAGCGAGGGCGCACATAGGACCACTTAATCATTGACTACTTGATTGCATGTACAATAATGTCAGGTAGGTTATTGCAATCTGGCTGCATTATTTTTTTCTTATGATGACAGATCAGCCCATAAAAGCTGACCCGGGTGCGTATATGGATGGGGTGAATGGAGCGAGCGGTCGATGAGCCGTGTGAGAGGCTCGTCGAGGCATCGTGATAAGGATGACTGACCCCACGGTCACTGGAGGTCAGATCCAAGTGAGTCATTAATAACAATCGATGACAGCGCTACCCAAAAAGAGAACAATTTTAGAAACTCTCTTGGCGAGGTCATGATGGTGAGTGGTCGATTAGTTTGTACAAGTGAGGAGTGAAGAAGTGAACGCGTCATACAGCGGGTGAAAGTACGTGTGCGCCTAGAGTAATTACTTCATGGTGAGAGAGAGAGAGAGAGACGTTAGTCGTTCGGTGAGCTGTCAAAGGTGCATTTCATCAAACATCTTCTAATTCGGTTGTGAAAATACTAACAGATTCCCTGCTACTTATGTTGATAATATACGAACAATTGAGATTCAGATTCATTTATTTGCCATACAAAAATCGAAACCATTTGTATAGCTGTACATCACTAACTTATCAAATTATAAAGAAATACACATTAAACTGTTAAAAAAATATATACAAATGAATATGCAAGGCCAGGAGACAAGGCCTCTAAGACAATGGGTTTGTCGCTAGCGAGAGTCATTCTGTTTTAATTTCGAATGCATGTGTCGGGGAGGGATGGTGATTAATGTTCATTTCGTAAGATGCAGGTGGCATAAGCATTTTATAATTTAATTGCATGCTGGTATATTTTTACATACATAGCAGTTTATTTGCGAACAGTTTGCCTCATACATATCAATGCAATGTTTCTTATAATGTGATGGTACAGTTTGGATACTATGGGTATCTATCTTTTCGATTATATGTACAGGAATTTTTTAAATTGTGTTTGGAAGACTGATTCTAAGCGTGTGTTTTGCATTCATGTGATAAATTCTATTTGAGAACAGTAATTGTGCTTGTCTAGTGTTGAGGGTATGGATATCGGATACTTGCGTGAACATAGTGGAAATATATGCTGGTAGCATTTTATGTTGTAGTTTGAAATAACATTTTAATTCCTAAGTGTAAAAATATCTGTTACTTTGAGAATTCCGAGTTGCTTAAAGATTAGGTCAGTATGAGCATTATATATTTATTTTGTTACTATACAGATTGCTTTTTACTGCAATTTGAATAATTTTTTAATATGGAAACCCCACACCAAGATACCATAATTAAATTGAGGCACAAGTAATGCATTGTATAAAGTAATTAATGTATGTTGAGACAAATCTTGCCTAAGCTTACTGAGAATCCCAATAGTTTTCGAAATTGTACTTGAGAGTTTTTGAATCTGAGGTTTAAATGTCAAATAATTGTCAATTAGAATCCCTTGAAAAATAAAGCAGTCAGTAGTCTGTATTGGGAGTTCTCCAAATAAAGCAGTCAGTAGTCTGTATTGGGAGTTCTCCAAATAAAGCAGTCAGTAGTCTGTATTGGGAGTTCTCCAAATAAAGCAGTCAGTAGTCTGTATTGGGAGTTCTCCACAAAGTTGTGTGGGTTTTCATTTGAATGTTTTTGGAATAACATGTATTTAGTTATGGCGAAATTCAGGGTTAGTTTATTTGAACAGAGCCAGTCATATATTTTACTTATTTCCTCATTTATTTTGGTTTGCAACTGACTAGACTGTGCAGAATCTATACTATTCCAATCGCGCAATGTAGTAGATAGGGTTGTATCATCAGCATATGGAATACAATAAAAAAACTTGCTTACTTGGATAATGTCGTTTACATAGATTATAAAAAAGAAAGGGTCCGAGTATAGAGCCTTGGGGCACCCCTGTTAGTTTTGTCTTGAAATCTGACATTGTGTTCTCATTTTGACACACATAACTAGTCATTAGTTTTGATGCAAAGTCTCGTATTCCATAATGATGTAGTTTATCTATCAATATGCTATTATCAATGGTGTCAAAAGCTTTTGACAGATCCAAATATACATTTAGGGGTGTGAGGCCAGAGTCCATATGATTGGTAATTTTGTCTACTAATTCAATGGCTGCATACTCTGTTGAATGTTGAGCTCTAAAGCCATATTGTCCATCTTGAAATAGGTTATTGTCATTGAAGTGATGGTAAATTTGTTGATAGATAATCTTTTCATATATTTTGGATAGTGATGGTAGTAATGATATTGGTCTATAATTATGTATGTTTGATCACTAGATTTATGGATGGGTATGATCTGGGCTATTTTTAAATTTTCTGGAAAGATACCTGTTTTAAATGATTGGTTTATAATTATACAAATAGGAGCACAAAGAACAGGTTTCAATTTTTTTAGCAATTTGGTAGATATGCCATCTACACCGGTGCTACATTTGGAGGCTGATTTATCTCTGGAACAGTATCTTCACTAATGGAGTGAAAATAGAAAGTGACTGTGTCAAATAATCTTTGTATGATGTGTTTGGGGGGACCCTAATTTTATTGGCTAAATTTGGACCAGCGTCTTTAAAGTGGACGTTAAAGAGTTGTGTCATTTCTTTTGGATCATCTACAGTAGCGTGGTTGATTTGTAAGCTTGTTGGATGGATAGCTTTGGTGTTAGATTTATTTATTAGGGGTTTTTTTTTTGTTTCCAAGTATGTTTAATATCATGTTTGGATTTTTCAAAGCAGGCATGTTAATGATTTTTTATTCCGTTCGAATGTTTTGCTTCAAAATTCTGTTATAGGTTGTGAGGCTAGTTTTAATGGATGCATATTCGTCTGAAGCGGGTTTTGTGGATTTTAGCATACAGTTTGTCCCTGAAGCTTATTGATTTAAGAATATCTGTTGTAATCCAAGGTGCTTTTTTGTCTTTATATTTATTAAACTTATTCGTTTCATGGGCATATATTTATTCATAGCTTCAGCTATATGATTGCTTAGAATATAATAATTGTCATTGGGATTACCATACTCGCTCATGTCTAATGCGTTTGTTAACTTTAATTCAAGTTCTTGGCTTAAGTCAGCAATTGTATGATCATTGATACTTCTGGTATAAATACAATTATCAACAAAATTTAATGACTGCATGTTTTCTAATGATATGAAATATGGTTGGTGGTCTGATATCCCATGCATCAGAATTCCTGCATGGAATAATTGTTTTACTAGTTAGTGAAAGGCGTGTTGGAAAGGTTATTGTTGGTACAAATCCGTTTGTTAGGATCATTTCTTTGCAAATATGTTTATCATTTATTTTCAAGAGGTCGATGTTAAAACATCTTGCGCCTTGTTTTGATATCGTGATAGTAATTCATCCATCTCAATAAATGTTTCATAATTTAGAAGGACATCTTTGGGTGGTCTATATATATTACCTATTATAATAACTTTATTTGGTAGGTTTGGACAATGTTGTGGGATTGTTACAATGTGTATGAGTATCTATGACCTTGAACCTTATTTCATTCCTGACATATATAGCTAAGCCGCTATGTGCACCACATATTTTACCTTTGTGTATAAGTTTGCATCCATTAATTTGTAGCAGGGATGTGTCAGAATCATCAGACAACCATGTTTCTTGTAAACAGATGATGTCAAATAGACAATTATGTTGTTTATATTTTTCCAAGTAAATCTTCAATTGTGATATTTTTGCATTTAATGATTGAGTGTTCATACTAAGAATGTTCATATTATTTTGTTTTGATTTGAGTAGCTGTATTGCAGTAGAATCAGAATAATATGGAGAATTTATCTACACATCTGGGATGTCTGGTTCTAGAACATTGCTAGCATATTGAGTTTCATCTATATATTTCAATGAATTAGTATTCATGCCACAGTGAGCATCTAGTATTTGATTTGTTTCAGACATGGGAAATATTGTTGGTCATTGATAAAAGTAGATCGCCTCCCTCAGACATTAATACGTTAGGTTTATGCATACACAGAATGACTTGATTCAGGTAAATTATGATATAATAAGGCATAGAGGCATTTGCAATGAATCTCATTGCGAATAGGAAGTAAATAATAAAGGTAATTAAATGATGCAAACAAAAACGGTGAAAGTCATAAACAAGCATTAGACAGAGAGCTAATGGAGGTATACAACAAAAAATATGCACATATGCACATACACACACATGCATATACATACACATGTGTACATGGATACATACATGCACCAACATGCATTAAGAGAATCTACATCATAGTACTTAAATTCATTTTTA
The DNA here is from genome assembly GCA_034190875.2 of Urechis unicinctus. Taxonomy (NCBI): domain Eukaryota; kingdom Metazoa; phylum Annelida; class Polychaeta; order Xenopneusta; family Urechidae; genus Urechis; species Urechis unicinctus. The sequence goes on along the minus strand of CM067351.1, from coordinate 60,449,928 downwards.
TATCAATCATTGATAACATTGCTATCTGCAATATAGAATTGAAGTCGGGGTATTCAGCCATAGTCAATAAATAAGAAATAACATACACTATGAAGTAATCAATGTACCAAAAAAACATAGTCTTATGATGTATCGCTCGATAAAAAAAAATAATAATTAACAGGGATATCTATGTGCAAATGTGCAAAAATGTGCATTATACAACAAAATATCAGACAATATATAAGAATGTCAAAAGAAAAATGTATATACGAGTTTTAATGCTATCACTTCACCAGCGAAAGATTTCTGCAAAGTGGTAATCAGGTAATAACGGACTCGTTTTGAAGGGCTGTAATAAAAGCCTTCGTGAACTTTTCTTGATCCATTCCGATAGATTTTGTTAGTCCTCTAGGTCACATTGATCAATTTCACACCTGGTTTCACTTATTCAATTAAAGGCCTATTGGGCGTTTTTTCTATATAATTTCACTTTTTATGTCCATTCAGTGTTGCGAATGAGATATGTTTTATCGACTCTGAAGTCCTTACTCTCGTATACTGTGCGATTTACATAGTCCACTCTTTTCGAAGGGGTGAAAATTTAGATAATGTCAGGAGCGCGTTTGCTTTCGATCACCTTTGTTAAAGACCAATCCTGCTTCTTTGAGTACAAACTGTGATCCCGGCTTCTTATTTTTGACGGAATGTGAATTATAAACCAAATATGGCGCACGGTATACAAAGAAATTTCGCCTCCGCGCTGTTCACGATTTCGATCTTTCATGTCCGCGCTGCAGACCGAATGGGACATCATAACGTCATCTCTCATGTCCGCGCTGCAGACTGGTCAATCATTATAGGCGAGGTAACATGTTTATCTACACGATAGATACAACACAACATCCCAAGCCGAATGGGCGGGGTTTGAGCGAGAATAAGGAAACGGGGCCCAAATAAAAATAGCACCAATTCACCGAGATGTCAGTCACTGGATGGGTCAATATGTATTAAGTGTTTCAAATACTGTGCCCTGCGTACTGGCTCTCCTGGAAAATAGGAAGCAATGGCAACAGGTGAAGGATATCACTAATAGTCCATAACCCCGGTCTCAACAAAGTTTACACGGTCTTCCAGAGTGCGAATCTATTTCATATGAGCGTTTCTTCTCTACTACCCGTCAATGAATCACAATGCAAACATAGAACTCATGGTTTATTGAGTCACATAATGAATGTGACGTTGTTGTGAACACAGCTCGACAGGGAGGCAGGTAACTTAACAGGTAAGACCATCAGTACTCATACACACACTACACATCATCATCATCATCATCATCATCATCATCATCATCATCATTATCAGCAGATGACTTCAGCTCAAGCAGCCAGTCATTAACCTAACTAAAACACCCCAGCATCAACCTTGATCCCAATAAAACTTGACAACACTTCACCAGACACAATGATAAAACAGAGCTTTCTTGCATCATTCCTGGAATAATACAGTGTTCAGCTGTGACATGAATGTTAATGTACACACAACGTGTGCCATTTGTAACTCTACAACCAGAGCTAAAATAAACATCCTCTCAGACAATTAGTACAATGTGACCCCCAGGATACCGTGGCATCCTTGCCTTACATCAGAAAATTAACTGCTAAGTATGTGAAATCATCTTGTTTAAAGTACTGGAAACACAAGTACATGTTTACCACAAGTACAACCACAGTTATAACCATGGGAGTTTCCACAAGAAAACCATCTGTCATAACCACGAGTATAACCACGGTATGCATGTGAGAGGATGGACAAGACAAGAGATATCTAGGAGGCTGTGGTTCAGGGTTTGCTGCGCCTGGAGGGCTCTGAGGCTGTGGGAGGCGGAGGGACACCTTTCCTGGCAAGGTCATCAATGTAGCCCTCCAGGATCTTCTGTCTCTCCTCCGACACACAATCGAGGATCAGGTAGCGCTTGTCATTCTGTCAACACACATACGTTCCTTAAGTATGGTCTTTATATTCACGTGTATTATGTGTGTGGGGGGAGGCGGGGTTGATATGGGGGGAGGGGGTTGACGTACCTTAAGTATGGTCTTTATATCCACCTATATTATTATGTATGTGGGGGGAGGGGGGTTGATATGGGGGGGGGGGGTTGACGTACCTTAAGTATGGTATTTATATCGTGTATTATGTATGTGGGGGGAGGGGGAGGGGGGCTGATGGGGGGTTGATATGGGGGGAGGGGGTTGACGTACCTTAAGTATGGTATTTATATCAACGTGTATTATGTATGTGGGGGGAGGGGGAGGGGGGCTGATGGGGGGGGTTGATATGGGGGGAGGGGGTTGACGTACCTTAAGTATGGTCTTTATATCCACGTATATTATGTATGTGGGGGAGGGGGAGGGGGGCTGATGGGCGGAGGGGGTTGACGTACCTTAAGTATGGTCTCTATATCCACTTGTATTATGTATGTGGGGGGGGGGGGGTTGATATGGGGGGAGAGGGTTGACGTACCTTAAGTATGGTCATTATATCAATGTGTATTATGTATGTTGGGGGAGGGGGTTGATATGGGGGGAGTGGGTTGACGTACCTTAAGTATGGTCTCTACGTCCTTCATGTGTTGGTCAGATTCATCAATGAGCTTCTTGGACCTGGAAACACAATCACAGCACTAACTGAAGGCAACCTCACAATAAACTTGACCGTTAACACAACCACAACACAAACTGTAAACAAGCCTTTCTGTAAACTTGGCCCTTTCTATCACCCCACTCACTGTCTTATGGCTCCTTCATTACTCCCCACCCAACCCCCTAATGAATTCCCTATTACTGATCCACCCCCCACCCAGTGACCCAGCATCTCCTTAGGGTCTCTGGAGTAGCCTGCTCCACTGACATCACATTGAACCAGTAGTCCCCAGCCCTTACTCCCCTTCACAATGCTGTATCACGACGATGGAGGGAGAGAACCAAGACAGCATGGCTACTCACTTGTACGTCACCAGCTTAGTCTCCTTCAACAGCTCGCGGAAGTCGGCCTTAGCTTGTACAAACTTGTCATGGACGTAGTCGTTGAACTCGCGTTCTCGTTTCTGCACCACAAGTCATCACGTTAGAGGAGCATAAAACACATGGAAGTTGGTAAAAAGCTTAAGCAAGTGACCAATAGGCCTAAAAGCTCTGCTGTTTATGACATTATTTACAATGGTATATTAAGATTAAATTATAACATTTGTGGAATTCTGTTGTGTTCCTGCTTGCTTGATAAGAAATTGTGCCATCAAAAATTTACCAAGAGACAGAAGGACAGAGCGAATACGACAAGCTCTAATGGAGAGCAGTTCATACTGCAAGTCAACAAGTAGAAATCGGCTGTTAATATGACTTGGTGCATTAAGAAGCTAAAGCAGGAAGGGGTCTTACGCGATCACTGGAGGAGAACTTGGAGTAACGGGGATCCTCTTTGATCTTCTTCTTGACCTCCTTCCAGGTGGAGGTCAGCGTGAGGGAGGTCTGCTCCTCCAGCAAGCGGTGAAACATCTCCTTATTCTTCTTGCTGAGTGCCTCAATGTGCGCTTCAAAGATCTTCTCCTTCTCATCTCGGTCGAGGAGTTCCGCCAGCTCCCATCGTGAGTCCTTGCGTAGGGCTTTACGTGTGTCTCGCCACGACACGTCCGCATTACGCACCTGCAACAAGACATACAAACAAAGGTTATTCTACCATTACATGGACACACCTGCTTGACAAGGACAGGTTCACTGCAGGAACCAGAAGAGAAAACACATGTTATAGTGTCAGTGTGACACAGCCCCCAGTCAGAGTGACACAGCCCCCAGACAGAGTGACACAGCCCCCAGTCAGTGTGACACAGCCCCCAGTGATGGTGACACACCCCTCAGTCAGTGTGACACAGCCCCCAGTCAGAGCCCCCAGCCAGAGTGACACAGCCCCCAGTCAGTGTGACACAGCACCCAGTCATAGTGACACAGCCCTCAGTCAGTGTGACACAGCCCTCAGTCAGTGTGACACAGCCCCCAGTAAGTGACACAGCCCCCAGTCAGTGTGACACAGCCCCCGGTCAGTGTGACACAGCCCTAGGTCAGAGTGACTCAGGCAACTTACCATATCGGCCAGGAGAGCCTTGAAGTGCTGGATGGCTTCATCCTTCTTGTGCTGCTCCCTCTCCTTGTCACGCTCCCTCAGCGACGAGGACAGTGACCTCTCAACCTCCTTCTCGCGCTCTCTCAGTGAGGCCTGGATGCGCTCCTGTTTCTCTCGATCACGTCTCTCATCCTCATCAGTGTCCTGTAACACAACCACAGCCCCATCGTGAAGAGCCATCACACAGCCACCGCACAGTCAAAAAAGCCATCACACAGCCACCACGCAGTCAAAAAAGCCATCACACAGCCACCAAAAAAGCCAGCAAACAGCCACCGCACAGTCAAAAAAGCCATCACACAGCCACCGCAGTCAAAAAAGCCATCAAACAGCCACCGCACAGTCAAAAAAGCCATCACACAGCCACCGCACAGTCAAAAAAGCCATCACACAGCCACCGCACAGTCAATAAAGCCATCACACAGCCACCACGCAGTGAAAAAAGGCATCACACAGCCACCGCAGTCAAAAAAGGCATCAAACAGCCACCGCACAGTTAAAAAAGCCATCAGTCATTACAGTCAAAAAAAGCATCATACAGCCACCACAGCCAAAAAAGGCATCATACAGCCACCACAGCCAAAAAAGGCATCATACAGCCACCACAGCCAAAAAAGGATATGCAACCAAACATCCTCACACAGCCCTGTAATGAAACACCCTCAGATAGCCTTGTAACCAAACATCCTCACACAGCCCTGTAATGAAACACCCTCAGATAGCCTTGTAACCAAACATCCTCACACAGCCCTGTAATGAAACACCCTCAGATAGCCTTACTGTGCTCACTCTAGCCATTATTTTCTTTGAGCAAAAGTTGCTAATGGGTCCAATTTTTTGTTAGCATTTTATGTTTTCCGTTCGCAGAAATTGTGAATCGAACAAATATCCATAATTTATGTAAAATTTAACCTTGTATGCTTTTTAGAATTTATGTGGCAGTGCGTTATTAACTTGGTTTAACATGCTTGGAAGACTATTAATTTAAACAAAGCACCAATTAATTCTAAAACTCTTTTTTCATACTATTATGCTAGTGGTACAAAATTAAACTATTACTAAAAACAAGGCACACAGGAAAAGAAAATAGAACTGTGTTAACTAAGCATGACAAGAAAAAAATTAAATGTTTCTACCATTTGCAGGTCAACATTAAATTCAAAATTAAATGGATGCAAAATGGCTCACCAAAACCTTTATATACTGTTTGGTTTCATAAACATCAAATTTAAAAAAGATGCAAATACTTCTGAGTATATCAGTGTATACCTTATGTTATGTAGAGCATCAGACTAGTAATAACACTTCTGCAGTTGTAAATACTGACAAATTACAGCACCAGTAAAAAAAATGTCTCAGTCTAGACCACATCAAATAATCTTTTGGTATAGCATATGTATAAAAAATTACAAATCACACTACACATATTTATATGTGAAGACTGCAGAGTAATATTTTTGAGATTCTATTTTTGTCAGCTACATCCACATGGATGAAAATTAAGCATGACTGAAAAGATGGAAACAGTTTTGTGGTGTGCAATAGTGATACATAATACTGTCCATGGAGGCTTTAAAAATACGGAAATCCGTCTTTAGACGGAAAACTAATATCTTGTGCATCACTTTTTACCAAATTATTAAAGCCTCTCCTTTCTTTCAGGGTGACCCATTTTTTAAATGCTCGATAAAAATTGAACTTTTCAATCACTGGGGACTCGAGATACAATTTAAACAATAAACCAACAACATTTGATAAAATATGATTAACGTTGTATTATTTGCCAATTTTTTCTACAATTTCGCAAAATTTGCGAATGGATGACATTTTATTTTAGCAAAATTGAATTGCAATTCGCCTACGGCGAATTGGCGAATGGCTAGTGTGAGCATAGCCTTGTAACCAAACATCCTCACACAGCTCTGGGAAGAACGCCTCTCATTCAGCCCAGCCTTGTCATGAAACATACCTCCTATATAAGGAGCTAGCCATCACCCTGACACACACACACACACCAGCCACAGACAGCATCAATAGCTAGCCATCACCCTGACACACACACACACACCAGCCACAGACAGCATCAATAGCTAGCCATCACCCTGACACAGCACACCAGCCACAGGCAGCATCAATAGCTAGTCATCACCCTGACACACACACACCAGCCACAGACAGCATCAATAGCTAGCCATCACCCTGACACACACACACCAGCCACAGGCAGCATCAATAGCTAGCCATCACCCTGACACACACACACACCAGCCACAGGCAGCATCAATAGCTAGCCATCATCCTGACACACACACACCAGCCACAGGCAGCATCAATAGCTAGCCATCATCCTGACACACACGCACCAGCCACAGGCAGCATCAATAGCTAGCCATCATCCTGACAAACACACACCAGCCACAGGCAGCATCAATAGCTAGCCATCACCCTGACACACACACACCAGCCACAGGCAGCATCAATAGCTAGCCATCATCCTGACAAACACACACCAGCCACAGGCAGCATCAATAGCTAGCCATCACCCTGACACACACACACCAGCCACAGGCAGCATCAATAGTTAGCCATCACCCTGACACACACACACACCAGCCACAGGCAGCATCAATAGCTAGCCATCACCCTGACACACACACACCAGCCACAGGCAGCATCAATAGCTAGCCATCACCCTGACACACACACACCAGCCACAGGCAGCATCAATAGCTAGCCCTCACCCTGACACATACACCAGCCACAGACAGAATCCACAGCTAGCCCTCACCCTGACACACATACACCAGCCACAGACAGCATCAACAGCTAGCCCTCACCCTGACACACACACCCCAGCCACAGACAGCATCAATAGCTAGCCATCACCCTGATACACACACACCAGCCACAGACAGCATCAACAGCTAGCCATCACCATGACACATACACCAGCCACAGACAGCATCATAACTAGATGAGATTTCATAAGGACCAGCTTACCTGAGCGTAGTTCTTGACATAATCTCGGAACCAGTCCTCGCGACGTGAGCTGCTATCGACTGCCTTATAGCGCGAGTCGGCGTCGATCTTTTTCTTGATGTCACTCCAGCGCGAGTGGCGATCTAGACTTTCAGTCTCCTTGAGCAGCGCATAGAAGTCTGATTTCAGCTGAAACCACAGACAACATGTAGGTTAGAGCTTGTGAGCGGTGCACTGGAACTCGAGAACTAAAAGAAACATTAAGAAGAGAAGGCTGGCCGCTAGCAGGTACTAGGATGGATGTAGGTGTGTCAGAGAGCTGCCGACACGACCTCTTGACCGACCACACCCGCCCCACCACAGGTATACACCACACCTTGCTTCGGCATCTCTGACTCACCTACAACCACCTGGCGGGAGAGAGAGGCTGTAAAGGTGAAGCTCGTTAGAACATGTGATTACATAACAGGCTGAAAGAGAGAACATTAGCAGAGGTCAGGTGATTTCACCACGCACGACCGCCTTTCTACATCAACATGGTCGCCAATACACACAGTTTATCATTAACACAGCAAACACTAGAAAGTTATCAGCAAGTTATATATTTACAAGATAAATCTATTAACTGTCAAATTTATCTCAACTCTGGCTTTATATTTGACCATTTTATCACAGTACAACAACAAATTTGTATCATGCAAAATGGGGAGAAGGGATGGGGGATGGAGATGGTACTCAATCACGATTAATTCAGACAAATGACACGAGCTGAGGGTAAGCTGGACAGCCACCGCAGCCTGCCATAGACCCATCCCGTGACGGGTGCATCACATTTGAATAATTGCTAATCTACAGTTATGAATGGTGCCGGAGAGTGAGTCCAGCTTACTGACAGCTGGTGTCCGAGTAACACGGAAGCATCAGGTCCACAATGCCAGCAATAACCTGATATCTCAACGTAGAAATCAATACTTCAATATCGTAATATTAAGCTCAATGTGTAAGGCTACTACCAACGTTATCTCACATTATCAATGTAAACAATGACATGATATTCGACAGGTCATTAGTGTAGCCACAAATGGCACCAAAATGTTTTACAAAAAGAGAAAATAGTAGTGATATTAGACAAAGCTAATTACCACAGAGAATGACTCAACCTGGTCAACATTATGAACCCTTGGTGGGCAAAAGCTTCGCACAGGGGTGGAGTCAGAGCTATCCCAAAATGCATTGCAAGCCAGAGACGGCCACGGGAGAGTCTTCTGACTTGAGGCTTAGTTTGAATGGACAATGATGTTCAGATTAAGTGACAAGTCCATCAGCAAAACACTTAAGTCAACATTCAATAGACAACTGGCATGACACATGTTAAATTAATCACATCCTTTGTTCAATTTTCCCTCTATCAAATCAATCATATTTTATAAGTAGAATATGAGAAGACAAAATTACACCATGATAAAAAAAAGGCACGTGACATGATAATGGCAAGCTGACATATGTTCATTTGAATTAACATATATCAGAACAAATTAACATACAATCAAAATTAACATCTGCTAAACCTGTTGAATTTGATTCCCATTAGGACACTTTAAGTGATAATGGCATGTTATGGAAATGAAGAGGACATCATTGATTACTGAATGCCATTGTGTTTACTCTGCGAGTGGACATTAATTTTAATGCAAGCCGACTAGTGTCATTATAACACCAGGCTGAAAGAGAACATCGGCAAACAAGACAACGCTCAGATTCAATGCTTAACAAGTCAAACAAATCCATTACAAGATCTTTATGGCACAATTGCTAAATGCTGAAAATAATAGTACAAGTTACAAATTTTTTTTTACTGAATAGCTGCAAATGAAAGTACACATTCAATGAATCATAACAATACGAGCATAGTTTAGCAAATTACTCGCAGAATTATTCATCAAATTAATCAATTCTATCAAGCATCTTGGACATAGAGACAAAGAAAATTGATCCCTTTAAAGTGACCCCACAGTTCTGGTATATGTTGTAACTACAGGGCCTGTCTGTGACCATCGCAAAGAGTGGAGGGGATGAGCAGCCGAAGTGAGGCATTGTGGGAAGGACAGGGGGCGTGAGGAAGCCGTAGGCATCAAGCTTAAAATCACCTCAACAACAACCTGCACGGCAGGTGAGCGAGCTCTGCTGTCAACGCCCACAGGTGCATCATGCCACATCATGAGAGGTGAGCAGGTGAACATGCAATGATAAATCCACACCAAATGGCAGACATGCAAGCCTCAACACATCCAGTTCAACTAACTGCAGTAAGGAGAGAGAAACACGAAAAGAGATAGAGAGAGTGGGTAGGGTTAGAGGAGGGCATGTTCAACAAGCCAATTAGCCACCACATCACCGCTACAGTGCGATCACAGCCTTACACCACCTACCTGTCTCCGCTACATCGCCGACAAGATCAACGTTATGACTACACTGTGCGTTATGATGGGGAAGCGCACGCGTTATGATAAAAGATATGTTGTGCTGTCTGGGACAAAGGAAGCTTGCAGAGAGTGAAATAGGGCAAATCACAGCACCCGCCTCACTGACCGGGTAATTGGTGCAAACCCTCAGCCATCATTATATACAACACCTTCAGAATACAGATAACAATAACAAGAGGAGAGAACATTTTCTTGGCATGAAAAATAAATTAATCAATAACAATATAGCATTTCTAGTGATCTGTTCAATCACAATATGATCCAACTTCACCAAGGTTTGAATCACTTACTTAAGAAGCATGGATAAATCACACGAGGAATGCTCTAAAGGGGAACAGCTAAAGAGGAAGGTAAGTGAACTGCCCAAAAACCAAGTTAAAGTCATACAGGAGATAAGAGCAGCATATCAGGAATAAGAGAGATTGGGAGAGAGAGGTCAGTGGCTGTGTCATGAACACTCAGCTGGGATGACACTGACAACGCACTGTACATCACAGCAGACAGCTACATAAGGATGGGCACCCCTCCCATTGAACCATCAGGTTGGCCAGTAAGGACCTCATCCTCTATCACGAATATAGTTCACCCATTGACATGACCTAGATAGCCCAACAATAGATGACCCATGTCATGACTTAGATAGCCCTTCAACAGATGACCCATGTCATGACCTAGATAGCCCTACAACAGATGACCCATGTCATGACCTAGATAGCCCTACAACAGATGACCCAAGTCATGACCTAGATAGCCCTACAACATAAATGACCAGAGAATGCAATGAGAGGGGTATCCATAAAGCATGCCAGAACCAGGAAGCTGGGTGTGTGAATGAGATCAAGCCAGTGGTTAGTGCAACCTGTCACAGCCCACACAGCCTTCCTCACCACTGCTCATCCTCAAAACAGCCTCCTCTTAATTAACTGAGGACTCTTACAGTTCTTGACGAGTCATTGGTGTCCATAACGTGAATGATGGAGATGGTAGAGAGCGTAAGACAGGCCCTGTATCCCCTTTAACCAGCCCACCCAGCTCTAAGAGAACGGCAGAGAGACACATGAAACGCGGCTACCTTTTCCTTCTGGCTCCTCGACTCCTCCTTTTCCTTTCTCCGCAGCTCTGCCACATAATCGGAGAAGAGTGCCTCTCGGTCCCTCATCTTCTCAATTCCCTTGAACCTCTCCTCCTTGGCGAACTTGGCCGCAAAGTCGCTGAACGAAGATCTGATAACAAAGAGATAATCATTGTACACCATTTTAAAGTGGGGGGGGGGGGGGGGTGATGTTCATCACCAAATGCTTGGGTCCAAGTGTCCTATGCTGGAGTCCTGGCATGAAAGTGATTATTATGATTACGGTATGGATGTGCATACATGGATGACTTACTTTCCATGAAGCTTGGACTCCTCCATGAGTTGTCTGAACTGGTCCCTCTTCTCCTTGAGTTTGTGCCTCTTTTCCCGACGTTCCTCCTCCGCTCGCTCCTTCACATACGCCTCAAATACCTGCTTCCTCTCGCGTGAAGTCAGCAGCAGGTAGCGCGGGTCGAACACGATCTTATGGAGCTCCTTCTCCCACGTGGAGAAAGCAGACACCTGAATGACAAACAGCAGGCCTCACTCCATCAAGGGAACTAACTCGACAGCCTCATACCATCATAATAACTCGACCTAGCGCCATCTGGTGAACTAATCAATCATCGTGTCATCTCAGCGAGACAGGCCATTACCTCCTTCTCAGCAAGCATGTCACGGAACTGCTTCATCCGCAGCTCGAGCGGGATGACTGCTCTCTCCCTGGCGGCCTTCACCTCCGCCTCGATAGCAGCATCCTTACCCGCGTCTATCTGCTTCGAGCTCTTGCTGTCATCGCCGCTCGACACGCCATCGCTGTTGGAACTGCAACAACAAGAGTCAGTGAGTGACAACTAGCACTCTGGCAGTCAAACAACATCATATGGCCACTATACAAGAGCACTCACACGGTGGGTTTGGCTTTCTTACGCTCCGGCTCGTCAGAACTCGGTGGTGCTAACTTCTTCTTGGGAGCAGCTGCAACACAGGATGTTTAGTCATCTTCAGGCAAGAGTTGAGCCAACAACAAAGTGGTTCATGTGATTGTTTTTGCTTTGAAGATATAAGCGTTTGCTGTCATCAGGTCGCCACAATTAACAGACCTCGATCCATAAGTTGCAGCGTGTAGTGGGAGTAAAAGGAGGTTTTGTTTACCAGGTGTCTCTGGTGCGTTGGCAACCATCTTATCCACATCACTCCGTCCCTGTAGGTCTTCAGGTCGCTCCCACAAAGACGTCCTCTGACTCGGGTTGTAGAAGAACACACGCATGTCACCAGTCCACACTACACACCTGCAAACATCATGTCCTGCTATACACCTGCATTTTCATGCCCCTGCAACCCTACACCTGAACCTATCTCTGTATCTGTACTAATATCTACATTTGAACCTATATCTCCACCTGTACTTATCTCAACACGTGAACCTATCTCTGCCACACCTGTTCCTATCTCTTCTACACCTGAGCTAATCTCTACACTTGTACCTATCTTTATAATGTACTTATATCTCCACCAGTACCTATCTCTACACCTGTTCCTATCTCGGCACCTGAACCCATCTCTCCACCTGTACCTATCTTTAAACATGTACTTATACCTCCACCTGTACCTATCTCTACACCTGAACCTATCCCTTCAACACCTGAACCTATCCCTTCTACACCTGAACCTATCCCTTCTACACCTGTTGCTATCCGACAGTTGAATTGTTGACTTACCATGGCGTTCCCGCTACTGGTGTACTTGAGACGGGTTTGGCTTTCTCGGCTTGCTTCTGTTCCTCGGTCAACTCCTCAGCAGGCTCAGGCTTCTGCACACCAATAACATCATCCCATTTATCACCTCACCTCACCTTCCCCACCTACTCTATCACATCAAGACAAATTATAATGCATGAAAAACCTCTTCAGCCTTGGGCTGTTCCATCTTTGGTATATCTGTTTCCATGGCAACACTTGGTGTCTCTTCCTTCTCTGGTGCTGATGTTGTTGTTGCCGTGGTGACAGCGTTAGCTGCAGCTGCAGGTGGAACGGTGTCAGCTGGAGACACGTCACCATTCTGTTGAGGAACGGGCGTGTCTGACTCGGGGGCCGGCATAGGCTGTTGGCTAGCTGTACATCAAACAGACTCGAGTGAATGTCAGGTGTCTTTCTGTCAGGTGTAACAGGACATTGATGAGGATGCTGAGATTATATGGCTGACGTTCCTAAAACATACACAGATTTCATTTGATATTAATGATACAGAGACAAAGTAGTTTGGCACCTTCCCAGTCGGAGAGGACCTTGGGTTTCTCCCAGGTTGATTCGGCAGTACGAGAGTTATAGAAGTAAGATCTGCCGTCAGAGTTCTTATGCTCCGACCACTCGGCCACTTCTGGTGGTTTCACTGGGGGCTGCAACAACATGGTATCCATGACAACACGCAGACAGGTATTATACAGAGGACATGAAGTGATGATTATTGGGTAGGAATAGAGAGAGGTTTAGCAGCAAGCACCTGCTGTTGCTGCGGAGGCTGCTGTGAGCCTGGTGGGGCCATTCCCATACCCATCATTCCGCCTCCCATCATATCTGATACACCATCAACACATCATCACCTGACATTCATCTCGGGAAGAAATCAACAATGAGTAGCTCAGAGTATGGCCTACAGGCGGACCCTGTGTCAACACCCGACCAAGTTTGGGGTAGAGAGCCTGCAAGCTGATGTGTATCTCAAGAGACAAACACTCCAAGAGAACTCACTTGGGTCAGGCATGGAGGATGGAGGCATCCCTGGACGCATCATTGGAGGTGGAAGGAGTCCTGGGGGGAAGCCCATGGGAGGGAAGCCATAGGGCGGTGGTCCGGAGGGGGCACTCTGCGTAGATGGGTCGGTAGTGCCTGGAGGGTTGTGAAGTGAAGCAGGGCTGTGTGTGGTGGCTGTTTCCATATCAGTCGGCTGTTGCTCTGGGGACTGTACCTCGCTGGCACCTGGAGGGTTAGTCTGTCCTGAGGCTAGATGCAAAGGGTGACAGGGGAGGTCAAAGAGGCACAAGTTTGAACACATATCAATGGTTCTTTAAACAATAGTACCAACAGCAAAAAGCTTGTTGATTGACTAGACTAAACAACAAACTATACATAAAATGATCATTCTAGGAAGATTCAGTTACTCCTTCACCAACAATATAACCTCATCTCCACAAGTAGGTTATTTATGAGGCTGTACTAACCTTGTGCTGCAGGGGAAGCCGAGACAGGGGCAGCTGAGTTGGTCTGCTGGGCAGCATTCTGGGCATTTTGAGCAGCAGCCATGGCCTCCACCTCCGTTTGACTCATAACCTTCACCCCTTCTGGGCGCGTCCACACAGTCTCGCGTGTACGGGCGTTGTAGTAGTAGGACTGATAACAGACAGCAGCCACTAAGCCATAGCAATACACTAATATATAGCTCCGTTGTTAAAGAATTCAAGGAGTTATTGGATTTTTCACAGTTAAAATAGGAATGTCAAAACAGAATCTGGAACCTGTCTTATGATGGGAATTACAACAGACTTAGGTACCTTTCCCTCAGGGGATTTGGTTTCCACCCACAACTCTTGGTTGTCCTGGGCATTACTTGAACTGTTCTGGTCATTTTGGAAACCAGGTGGAGGAACACTGAAGTTAGGTGGAGGCATACCAGGGGGTCCTGATGGTGGGCCACCCATGGGAGGAGGTCCACGCTACACACCAACAAATCCACAGTTACCAATGAGGCAATATTCACGCTCACCATGGACTGTAATTATTCCCACGATCATTGGTGTTCACATGAGATTTATCACTAATTTACAACATATAGACAAACTGACCATTCCGGAGTGGGGCATTCCTGGTGGGGGCATGCCAGGAGGTGGCATGCCAGGTGGGGGCATCCCTTGGGGAGGCCCCATACCAGGAGGGGGTCCCATTCCAGGGGGTGGACCATAGTTGGGGTCAAATGGCGGCCGTCCGAATGGTGGTCCTCTAGGTGGAGGTCTCATGCCAGGTGGTGGGGGTCCACGCATGCCTGGAGGCGGGGGGCCTCTCATCCCAGGAGGTGGAGGCCCGCGGAATCGAGGAGGTGGTCCAGGAGGTCCTCTGTGAAATGGAGGTGGTGGCCTGCACAGAGATTGTAAACATGTGAAGCTTTGTCAGATTTGATAGAACACATCAACAAGTTAATAATAGCATCAACAACAAATACAATATATGAGACTGGAACTCGCCAAGGGGTCCAAAACTCACCATACCTACGGATTCTGATAATGATAATAATGATAATATTGGGGTTTAAATGTCACCATCAACGACGTGATATCGCGACGGTGATGGATTAGGATGATTGTGATGCTTGGTGATTATTGGTTGATTAAGTGTATAGAGGTAGTGTACATGTGGCGCGCAATCATGATAATCATTCACAAATTGAACTTAAATAATAAATTTTTGGAGAGCAAAAGTTTGCTTGCGAAGAACCTTGTGTGCCTGTTCGCGCAGCAATTTGTCATTCAAAATAAACATACACTTTTCAAAATTTGTCTAGCCGCATTCGAAAATTTATTCTTCATATGTACATGTGTGTAATTATCGAGTATAACTTGAACTAGTGTATCGATCCCTGCGCGTTAGTTACAATCATCGCTCTACATCAACAAGACGTTGTGCACGGCTATGTATTACTACGCCAAAGGAACAAGCAGCCTTCTGATTGAGACTTACTTCAACAGTTCTATAATATCAATACAATATATTACACTTCATATGTTTCACCAAGGTCACCAAGTTTTAGGCTCATCAGAAGATTGAAAATATATAGAGTAGCAGCAGTGTATGGAATCAACGCACACGGGTCAGAAGAATTGTAGACTGTCTCGAATTTTTTGAATTCATCCAAAAATGCAAAAAATTGGAGAATCCAGGAATAAGTGTTATTTTCCCTAATATTTACTCAAAAGATAGATCTGAAAATGTGATAGGCTGAAATTCGGAATACCACGACACCTGTGCAAATATGGACTTCAGTCCGCAGGGCCAGGCAACTGGCTGGGATTGGGAAAGTCGATACACAAAATGTGGTTTGGGTTTTGCAGTAGAAATACCCCACCTTGGGCCACGTGGAAATCCTCGGCCTCTGCCCGGTCCGGACATAAATCTATTAATCTTAACATCGTCGAGAGAACTGTCATTTTGATCGCTAGATTCCCCAGGTACTTCCTCGGGAACTGCTTCAACAGACATTTGTTCTTCGTCCTCCATGTTTGTTGGAAGCGTTATTTAATCCCACAATGCATCTGGATGGCACGCTGTCTGCGTGAACATGTCCCGTGGGAGTATCATAACGTTATTGTCATCCCTTTGTCGATCCATGCCTTCGACTGATAATATAACCCTGAAATGCACTGTATCTAGTTAAATGTGTATTCTTATATAGATGCGAGGATGGGGGTCAATGGAGCTTTGTAGCTCGTCTTTGAACCCTTTCCACGCATATAAGCTGACCACAATCTCCGTAGCTGGTATGGCTGACTTGAGACTGACTTTTCTTAAATTAAAACGTAAAGACTGTTGGGATCTCACACAGGTATATGAAATCATACTTCTCCTGTATGTTGATACTGTAGATGATTCTTGTCAATACAAACCATCACCATATTCCTATGTCACACAAGGAATTTAAGCATGACACAGGTGATCACCAGGTATTGTGTGAAGAAGATTTAGGCCAAGCGGGAACCAGATCATTTATTAATGCTCAGAGACTTGATAAAATATTAATGCTATAGTTTGCATCAAGAAAAGGTAATAGCTAAATGTGAACTGGGTCAGTGTCTGATGATGTTACTGTCTCAGAGGATATATCATAACATTGCAATTGAATTTATAACCACCAAAACACACAAACAATTGTCAATAAAAATTTATTTCCATGCTATGACATCACAAACAAAACAAATGTACAAGGAATTCAGTGTAAAATATTATATAGGAAACAGATGATATAAGGAAACTGTAATACTGGTAGAACTGTAACATCAGTTTATATGAATATATTCTATAAATGCATGTAGCGTGTCCAATCATGACAAAGTGTGATAACTCCCGATGAGGAAACTCATGATGATAACCGCTACATGAGTATTTAAACAGGTGAGGTCAGCTGCACCAGTCTCCTAGACGAGTCTGTTTGAGCTCTTTGGTGTCAGCTTCTGGACTCATCCATTCCTTGAACAAGCGGGTCATTTTCTGGCGGGATTGAGCGTTCCCATTGTTCACCGTGGGGATGATTTTGGTGGGCTGGGTGAATTGGACGAAGGCCTTGAGCTCTAGGAAACTACTATGCTCACTGTAAGGTACACCTGTAAACACACTTCTATGAGAATACCCAAATACAAGAAGAGTAAAACCCCCATTCTCTCGGTGAGGATGCAGTGGTTTGTAATAACAAATTCAGACAACAATGAAGCAACAAGGGAGTCACGAGGAGAAACTAGGAACAAAATAAAGCCACAGTTCATATTACTGCCAGGACTATTCATCAAAGAAGAACCCACCATAGAGGGTGATAGAGTCCCGAGACCACTTGGGTTTGATTTCATCAAGGGCTAGGTGTTTCTTCTGGTGAGTCCAGCCTGTTGGTTCTAGCGCTAACACGGCATCGTAACGAGGCTTCAACTTACTCAGGTAGGCAGACAGACTCTGAGGTCACACACAGGGCATGAGGTAGGTCAGGGGAGGATATCAATCACAATTTAATATAATTACTAATTCTTGTCCGCACTAACACTCAAAAGTTGCTGAGGCAGTGTCCCATCTTTGTACCAAAAAAACTATGAGTTTCTTTCTTGTACCAAACGAACTTCATCGGTTGCTTATTCGTACCTGACGAACTCACATTGTAATTAAGCTGCTTCATCTGCACTACATGAACCCTAGCATCATGGCCCCTCATCGTGAGGCGCTTTTTGACGATAACGTCCTCCAGGCAGTCTAATATGTTCTTCTTCTCTCGCGACACACAGATAGAGCAGTCCAGCGCATCAGCGATGGCTGCACACAACAGGTTAACCAGCAGGTGAACACAAGTAACACGCTGGAGAATGAATCATGATACGACCAACCATCATTGTATAAGAACCATTAAAGCATTGTCTGTAACAAATTGTACCAAGAAAGATGCGTTCCTTTCCAATCGTGTAAGTGCCGGAAACGATGATACCGTTGGGATGATCTGCTATAAACCTTGTGGCCAACTTGACCCCAAATGATATGACCTCTGACTGAGGGGGGAATGCATAGCTGGGGTCACAGTAGCTGAAAACATAATCAGGGTGATGTCATCAAAACAGAACATCAAATATAATCTGGTTTTAAACAGCATTACCATTATTGAAACAGTGCTATGAGCTATGAGGTGACTTATTCCAATTCCATGTTCTTTCTGTTCTGTTGACTGCATTGTGCAGCTATACCAACGTCGGTGAAGTGGTGCTAAACCCTTTGTGGTAAACCCATTGTGGTGCAACACCTAAAACTCTGTGGTGGTGCTAAACCCATTGTGGTGCAACACCTAAAACTCTGTGGTGGTGCTAAACCCATTGTGGTGCAACAGCTAAAACTCTGTGGTGGTGCTAAACCCATTGTGGTGCAACACCTAAAACTCTGTGGTGGCGCTAAACCTATGTCTACATTGTGATGCAATGCCTATGTCTCCATCAAGGTGATACACCTGGTGCTACACCTATACCTCTCAGTGGTGCTGCTATACCTATGTCTCCATAGTGGTTCTAGACTTACGTTGTATCCAGGTAGAGGGAGCTGATGTCAACATTCTGCAGCTCTATATAGCCCTCCATCTCCTTGCAAGCGCGGAAGTCTCCTGTATGAAGGTGCACTTGTCCATTCCTCAGACGGAATAAGAAAAGTACAGAGCCAGGACAGCTGTCAGTGTCACAAACAAGAAAGAGATAATATAAGTGAGATACTTGACAGATTTAAGGGGCAAGAGGAAATTGACAGGAACAGAAATATCAGCAAAACAAACCGAGCACAGCAACAAGAAGAGTGAAACAGATTAAGACGGAAATAACTAAAGCGGGTGATATCGAGTCATATCTCCATGAACAAACACGCCTCACTGATAGTAACGCTAACTAAAGCGGTTAATATTGAGTCATATCTCCACGAACAAACACGCCTCACTGATTGGCTTCGAGTAGAGTGACCTGTACACCATCAATAGTGTAGGGTGTGTTCATACTGAGGTCGTGGATGTACTGGGGATCCACACGGATCTGCTTCCGCACAAGGTTTCCAGTCACCTGCCGAGGTTCAAAACACTACTGATCACGTTATCAAGAGAACCAGGTGAGGGAATATTTGCGTATTCAGGGACAGTGACATGCATACCTTGCTGCAGTACAGCGCTTGTGAAAAGGTCTTGGTCAGCCCCATGTAGTGATCATAGTGAAAGTGAGACAGGAAGTAGGCGGAGCATCCTGGGACGACTCCATAGCGAAATGCGTCCACCGTAAATGGAGTGTCTTATCCATTACAGTCATGTACAAAGCAATTGCCACATATGTCAACAAAGATTCTTGTCTGGTTCTATTGGGGCTAGCTAGGGCTAATTTTTTATTAACACAAAAAAAAATGCATAAATTAGCTCAGAGGTATGACTTGGTCCCCAATAAAACATAAATTGGATCACACATTTAAGTAAGTCACAATACTGCATAAAATGGTTAAGAGCTGTAACTTTGTCACAATACCAATCAAATATGGCCTTAAACACCGGTAATAAAATATAATGAATGTCAGCCATACAAAACAATGACGTAACCTTACCAGGAATCTTCTTGTAAAAAGGACAGGCCTGCTTGGCTTTACTGCCCCATTTGCCTCCTCCCTGACCTCCTTCGTTTTCCTCATTGTGTTGACTATTCCCCTCCCTGACTGCTCCTTTTATACCCTTTCCCTTCCCCTTGACATTCGCAGGCCTCGCAGCAAGTTTTTCTTTGATTGGAACAGGTTTTCCAACTTTAGCAGACAGATGTTGTTTGGACTGTCCGGGATTAGAAGTTACAGGCATTGTCATTTTTGGTTTATCCTTTATTTGAAAGAAGGAGTGTAAAGAGACCTGCTTTGTTGAAATAGAAGCAACTTGCCTGTTCACATCAGATTTGTCTAACAATTTCATTTTTTTCTGAGGCTGGGGCTTCATGGGTGTCATACTACGTTTCATAGAAGTGCTAGGATGGGCCTCAAGTGATTGTATATTAACAGTAATCAAGTCGGTGTTGTCCTCTTCATTGTCTGTACCAGAATCAGTGGTGTCAGCATTAAGGACACTAAAAATATCATCATCACTGACACTCTCATGAGCAGTAGGCTCATCCTTCACATGGTCTGTTAAGTCCTCCTCAGACTCATGAACAAATGCTTCCAGATTCAACTCCTCTTTGACAGCTTCTTGGTGTAGGGTTGGCTCCATGCTACAGGTACGAATCAGACTGAGTTGCTGACCCTCATATGCAATGTCTCCATCGAACAACACCTTGACACAATCTGCTTTAGGCGAATCTGAAATGTAAATTTGGTAATATTTCATGGCACAAGATTTATCATTTGTTCTGGGTTAAAAGACTTGTTTTTCAGACTTTGGTGAATTGTGTGAGGAAGCAAGTATAAGAATCTCACTGAGACTAGGAGTTGGCACTCCAGCTCTGATCCTCGTGAGGAGTGTGTGGCGGAATTGTCGGTAATGCACTGCTACTGTACTGGTACATGCCACTCCATCAGGGCACTCTGGACAGAACATATCACTGTAATTATATGATAGACCTACATGTATGGCCGGAAAGCATTAAACAATTATTGATGTTCATCAGCTATCAGGATACAACAGATATAATTGCCAACACATTGTGTTTGGACACTGATAGTGGTGCAGTGCTATGGCTGGGTTTCTCAGGTATATTTAGACAATTATGTTTCACCATAGCATATAAAGGTAGAAATACTCTATAACTGTGTCCTCTACAGTTAGAAACATTACAATCTGTTGTAAAAGAAAAAACCCTCAATTAGGCCACCAGATAACCCTTGGAAATAAAACTACAGGTGAAATATTGTACACAATTTAAGTATCGAAGCAATCTCAGTTACCAAGCGTGGATAGGGACATTACTGTAGTACTGACCTGTTTCTGCTATGATAGGCAGATCCATACATTCCATTGTGTGCCATCGAGGTGATTCTAACCGTAAGCAAGAGTACGGAAGTTGACAGACAGGACAGTTCCCTTCACTTGGGTTGTCAGGGGTTTCTACAAAGGGTGATCTCTGCTGTTGTCTGATCTCTCTGGACTGAGTTGGAGTCTTCGTTACTTTTCGTGAATTATGATGCAAGCGATTTTCATTTGAATTAAATGACGACTTTAAAGGAGTTTTGCTTGTTTTAGTTTGTAACATTTGTGAATTATCAGGCTCCTGTGGTTGTCGTGATTTTCTGTGTGAATTGTGTGCTTGTTGAAGACTGTTAGTCGTGCTCGTACTATCACCAATTCCAGAATCATCAGCCCTAAGGTTGATATTGAGATTGATACCCTTTTGATCATGAGGGACTGGTAAACATTTTCCATCTATTATGGGCTGGTTTCTATCACCCTTGACACTTCTAGCCAATGTCCCGGTGGGCTTAAAACTTTGGTTAGCGATAATATGTGGATTATCGTTGCGCGGGAGGCCCTTTTGAATAGGTCTTTTCCCAACAAGACGAGTATTGACTTTCTTTTTGGATTCATATTCCCAAATATCCTCCTCACTCTCACTCGACATAACTATCACATCCGATAACAAAAACAAATAAGGAGAGGCGCCAATCGACCAGATCGATTGGAACCATGGATCAGACGAATTACAACAAAAAATAACAACTCAACACTGACGATAGCCCTGCGCGGACGTACCACTTCGTTACGTTGACGTCATGTTGGGCTAGACGTGTGGGGATTGAAATAATGTAATCGCTATCTAAAATTGATTCAAAAATCATAACGCGTAACGATCTATGATTGATATTTAGAATTTTCGCAGACAGTCTATTTGTATGGTTCAAAACAAAACAGCTGTCAAAATTAATGACCGCTTATATTTACATCAGTGATGTATCATAATATCCTATATTAAGCCAACAACCAACTGAGACATGCTTGGTTCGATGTACCTATCCTATATCACAATCTACGGGGGTGGATGTGTATTTTTGGTAGGGTAAGGCAAGGAGTTACATCAACCAGGACCTGGTTCATGGAACTCCTTGGGTAAGGGTACCGTGGTGGTAATCTTATGCTATACTGATGCAAATATTAACGAGAACGATACCCTGATAAAAAGAACGATTTAAATATCTCAAACATCCTTAACTACTGATATTAACTTATTGTCTTCATGGGTTGTTGATGGCGTTTCTATTTTTTAAGTCGCTGAAGGTTCTAAAACAACCCAATGAAATTCAATCATACATTCATTGACATATTTAAAGGAAGTGCCCCCTTTGATTCTCTGACCTCCGGAGAGGCACTGGGCAATAAAACTATTCCAATTAGTTGACTATATTCGTAACTTGGTACGTAGACTGTTAAAGCAAAGAAGAAGAATATTTAGCAAACGGCCTCATGTAAACGCCAGTTAATCTGTTCATAACACATTTGTCGATATCGTGCTCGGTCACCATGGAAATCTGTTGTTGACATTGGTGTCGACTTGATGTCGAGCGATAATACAGATATATCAGTTTTCACTGATCCGTCCATTATTAATGATCAGATAGATATCTTCCTCTGACCTTTCACATCAATAATACTAGGCTTTGAAGTGAAAGAATCTTTCCTCCGTGGAACTGCATCTCGGATGATTTCCACAAGTTCAGTGTCGGCCTGACGTAGAACTAGAACTAGAAGCCTCACGCCGTGTAGACTACTCCCGCTCCACTTCGCCAGCGCCATATGAAGCATATGAACCGTAAGTACGTTCACTAATTTGGCATCCGCCCGCAAATGATCGATATTCTTTTCATAATATAACTCTCTCAAGACATAAGTGGTGTCGTGTATTTAATTGGTTGTGGTATTCTGTATGTAGGTGAGTATCGTCGGGTGGTAATAATCGAAATTCTCGGAGACACCAACAGTCAACACAAGGGTTTGTAGCATCCACATGAACTATTGAGCACTGAACAATAACTTAGAAAATGACTAGTCCAGTCAACGAGGAACTCCTCGAGGACCTTTACGCATGGGTCGACCAGATTCCCCTGTCTCGGCCTAAAAAAGACATTCGCCGGGACTTTTCAGATGGAGGTAAGTTGGGCAGAATATTCATCATCAATGACTAAATGCAGATCACAAGATTGAGAAAGTTTCTTTTGATAGCTGGATGCAAGTAGTTATAATTGTACAATTATACGTCCCAGTTTTCGTTGTATTCCAATATTTCTGTGATTAAAGTTAATTTTATAAATCGTTTATCTATTTAACAAAACAATGAAATAATTGTCTGATTACAAGTTTGTCACTCCTTCACATTACCTTTAAGCTCGCAAAATCCTTCAACTTCAGTTAACGTGGTGTGATGCATACGTGAATAAATTAGTTGCTTACCTTGGTATTTTTAACCGTGTCATATGTGCCTTATATACAGTTCTTGCACCTTTGTAAATTTCTGGTTATCTGCAATTAGTAATGAATGTGTATGTTTGTGGAATGAAATATATTTTCTGTGTTCTGTTGTGCCACAAAGCATCAAGAAAAGATTTTCTGTACATACAATACCTTGCATGCACAATAGAGATTCTTTCCTGTTTTATTTTTATCAGTTTATAGCACTTTCTTTCATTTTTTCCAGTCCTGGTGGCTGAGCTAGTGAAATATTACATGCCCCGTTTGGTGGACATCCATAACTACGCTGCTGCTAACAACCCTAAAAACAAAGCCGTTAACTGGAAACTCCTCAACAGGTATAAAACTTCGCTGATTATGTTATGTATCACTTTACTCAAGTCAAGATCACACAGGAACTCTTAGGGAAATGGAAGTACACAAGAAACAGATGCTCCCCCACATATTTACAGGCATGTTTGGCTATGCATGCAGGATAGGGATTGCGCTTAGCAATTCAAACAAACAGTGAAACTTTCCTACCCTTTAGCTACACTGCCTCTACTCAAGCTTACAACTCTTTTGAGCATGATAGCATTCTATACAAATGCATGGCTTTTCCAATTCTTTGACCATCTGTACAGTCTGCCTTCGTGAATGCTTCACATGAGGCACATGGGGAGCCAGAGAGTTGAAAATCGTGCCTAGACGTGATGTTGGTCAAATCAAACCGAGCACTGGCAACATCATATAGTATTGCTGGGTGATATCCTGTTTGTTGATGTTTTATGATGATGATTTGGCAGTTAGTGAGTGCATGTGTACCTGTAGTTGATCAGTGCACCAGACCTTGGTAACCCTGCAAATGCACACCATCAACACATTGTACATAAACCATATAGCCGCACCAACAAGTTTAAGTCTAAGGATTCCACTAACATATTATTGATTTTCACTTCTTACAAGTCCTACTGGCGGAGACAGTGAAATTCTTTGCGCCGACTTTAGTGGACCTTCACAACTTTGTGCCTAGTGCCAATACCAGGCAAAAGAGGATCAACTGGGCGCTGCTCAACAGGTAATAACGCCTCAAACACCTGTGCGTGTTCACATGTGCACACATCTTCACCACAACAGCAATCATACACAAATAAGAAATATACAAACTGAAGCATATCATGGCTAAGTTTTGCATAGAAGCATAGCTATGTTGAGTTGATCATTAACTGATAACTCCTGCCATAACCAATAGACCCAATCCCAGCAAACCGATGACACTGTTGCTCACCAGCCCAATGAGAGTTGGCGCCATGCTTCCCCAGGTATTCAGGTGGGTGTTGACTAGCAGTCCGTACTTGTTTCCCATGGCACAGCTGTGCAATGAAGAAGGCCCGCACTTTGTTCAAGGGCAATTTAAAAACCTGCGCCCCATGCATATCTAAGCTGAACATTCAGGGCGTTCAGGTTTGTCTATTGCCACATGCCATGAACAGCATTTATGTCTGAGAGATGCTTTAACCACATGTCATGAACAGCATCTATGTCAGAGAGCTGATGCCATAAGAGGGAAGACTTGAATGACCATGAATTGCTATGCTGCTGACACTTTCTTTTTTCATCAATAGAGTGTTAACTTAAACCAACCACAATGCTCACAATAAAGTTTGACAGGTTAAATAATGAAACGTAACCACTCCGTGGTTTATCAATGTGATATCCTGTTATGACTGTGGATGTGCAGGAAAGTGTTCTCCAAGTTGAACCTGGATCTTAGTGATGATGTGGTGGACAACATCGTGACCTGTAAGCCCTGGTCCATTGAACACTTCCTCATGCTGTTACGCAGGAAGATTGACAGACATCTGTTTGAGGTGCATCGTATCGAGGCTCAGAATCAGGAAATTGCCAGGGAGAGTGCCATGAACGAACAGCCGGAGGTCGATCAGATCTATAAAGGTCGGTGGGTGCAAGATACCTGTTTCCACATTTTCTGTACACTTTAACCAGTATGTAACACAGCAATAAGACAGAGACATCAGCAGATTGGGTGGGTTAGGGGGGGGGGGATGAAATGTCACTGCCACTGACTCTACTGAAGTTCACTTGCATTGCTTTGAATGACCCATTAGCTACATTGGTTGCAGCAACGAGTCCCCCATCAGACCAAGCTGCACGACACAACCGACCACTACAGAATAAAAAAAGGTAGATAGTCGTTTTCTGGGAGATAATTTCCCTGTCATATCTGCCTTTTAACTACTTGAAATGTTGCACAATGAAAATGTTAAACCTCAGCTCAATGATCACTCTAATGTTCAAGGAGTAACCCCTCCCTCCCAGCACAACTACCCCAGCAGATGGCCGTTGCTGCGCGTGTTCCAGTGCCCGTGGACCCTACACACAACAAAAAGAGTGACCTGGTACCCCGTGTTCTGGTCGAGGAGAAGGAACAGGAAGTGTTGGCTAAAGTGGAGACCATACAGGTGGGTGTCATTACGCTATGGTTGGTGTCAAAATGGTCAGGTGTGTGTCACTATGCCTTGGGTGTCATAATGGTCAGGTGTGTGTCACCAAGCCTTGGTTGGTGTCAGAATGGTTAGGTGTGTGTCACCAAGCCTTGGTGAGTGTCTTAATGGTCACATTGGTGCCATTATGCTTTGTCACTGTCTTAATGGTCAGATGGGTGTCACTAAGCCTTGGTGAGTGTCTTTATGGTCACGTGGGTGTCATTATGCTTCGTGGGTGTCTTAATGGTCAGATGGGTGTCATTAATACTTGGTGGGTGTCACTAAGCTTTGGTAGGTGTTTTAGTGGTCAGGTGAGTGTCATTAATACTTTGTGGGTGTCTTAATCACACATCTTTATATAAATATGAATTGACACTTTGTTACCAGATCTTGAATGCAAAGGTTCGGAGACTGGAACATCTTCTTCATCTGAAGGACATCCGCATTGATGACCTGCAGCAGCGCTTGGATAAAGTGGATGTACAGATGCGACCGACAGCTCATGGCCATAAGCCCGGCCCTCTGAAACCCCTCACAAAACACTGACACATCCACCCTGACCCGCGGGTCATGTCACTTCAATCCACCCTGACCTGCAGGTCATGTCACTTCACACCAGCTGCTTGATACCCTGTGATTACTCTGTATGTTATGTCATGATGCGGATGTTCCAGGATATTTGATATTTACTGTTTACTTTTGTATTTATTCTGTTGACTTGTCATTAATCTTGTCAGGAAGTTATGTCATTCTCTTGTTACTTACTGGTACACGTCTACGCAATACTGACTTCTGAACGAAGGAATTGTGTTTACTGGTTCATTTGCATATCTTAACATGTTTGTCTGTGTGTGGAAGAATAAAGCCATTTATTCGAACATCCGTCATCTTCTCAGGTAGTGAAGAACATACCCCCTGATAATTCTCTATGTGGTAATGACACCATTTTTCATTTTAAATCTTGCAAACCAGGAGATCCAAGTTGTTTTATTTGATGACGTGTTGTACCAGGAGACAGCAACAGCCATCAATACATCTTATCCTGGACATTCTCTATAAAATCAAATCCTGATCGCCTCAAGCTTGGTCAGCTGGAACTGTTGATCTTACCCCTTGATACAATTATCTCTGAATATGCTATGAATGAAAGCAGTACCTTGTCACCATGATAACGAGATACAGGACACTGAGTGAAATGCACCTTTCTTATGTCGTGAAACCCTCATGTTAAACTTTGGGTGTTGAAAGAAACGCTCTGCTAGGAGGTAACCCCCCAGTTAGCTTCCTGCAGGTCCTAGATCATGTCTGCTGCAAGTTCAGGTTTCCACCATGAACATTATGATAACACAACACAGAGCGCACATTATGATAACACGCCACAGCGTACGTGATTACGAATAGGATCATAATGTTTGATACCATTAGTGGCTATACGAGAAAATGATGACTATATTTGTTAAACCGATGTTAACAGTGGGTGGTGGAGGGTGGGGGGATTGTTTTTAACAGCTATGCTAGATCCAAAATTGTTTGTCGATGTAAAAACACTACGCGTGGTTAAATCCACAAACGAAATCCAGCGTTGACGTCGACGACGGAAAACTGTACCAAACATTGGACTTTAAATATCAATAGAGCACCTTTAATTCAAGAAATACGCCATAATTCAAAGTGTTTTATTTAGCAATGAAACTAATAGGATTATAAAACCTAAAGTGCGGCGTGCCCAAAAGACCATTGAATCTACACTTGAAATGCGTTCGGATATAAGCATTAAGATTTAGAATTACTTTATGCTTGATCAAGGAGCACCAATATCACTGACAAAAGATGAATAAATCAGATATCTTAAACTATATGTGTGCCAATTTCCGCAGTTCCCTACCATAACCGTCAACTGATTGAGGAGGCCCTATTCAATGACATGGCGCTTCAGACCAACTGTTGAAATCACCACCGCCTCATCTCTGACAGGTTTTAATAATATGCGTTTTGCATCAGGTATGAAATCAAACATAAAATCGTCAAACTTTACTTTTTATTAGATAATCTAATTATGGAGAAAACCACATTCGAATTTGATGAATGTTCTGGGCTTCGACGTGGCGCGAACAACCGTTCAAGACAGCGCATGGCGCAGCCAATTATCGACATCAGTTTGTTTATTCGGCGTGACGCTAAGTCATCACCCTTCCTGCCATTGCTAAATTTAGCTTTAGGAACAATGCTTTACTTCATCCGTGGAAAAGGACTACTAAGTGTGACGTCACATCGCTGATAACGGTCCAAACTGGGTGTCGTTAGACACTAAACCAACATGCTGCATAGCATTTTCGTTGTAAATGTAATCTATTGGTAAAAGGGACGATTTTAACGACGACGCCAGATTGAACAACGTCTATATTGATTTAAAGACGCTGTGAGATATTCAATCTAGCTCCGATAATAAATATAGCAAATAGATTCATAATCCCAACCGACCCCACGTTGCGCCTGCAAAAAGGTGCGAAAACAGTCAGACTGGCTCCTACAACAGGGGGGCCGTGTAGCATTGCTGTTGACGCCTTGTATTTTGTTCTTAAAATTGTTTCTCAGTGGTGAATTAGCCATTAGTTAAAGCCCAAGTTATTCTCTTAATAACGATGTTAGTTTGATATTTATACGATTCATAGTCACAGAGGTATTGCCTCCCAGACACAACTAAAATGCTACAGCGAAAATTCTATGCGGCATATTGGTTTGGTGCCAAACGACACCTCAACGCGTTATGATCCATATATATATATGTAGGTCATAGCGATATATCATAACGTGCCACACTCTCATCTTCCACAAAGCTCAATTTATGACCTTCAGGCACCGAGATCCTTACTGCCATGGTATACATTATGCAAGCGTAAATGCTCGAACACTCTTCCACTCAAGTTTTCCCGACACAGCTGTTGTGGTCTATAAGGAATGGGAAAATAAAGTCCACTTAGAAGTGGCCCTTGACGAGCTCGCCATCCGAGCATCAGTCAATCAAAGCAAGTGCCTTTCTCGATGAGCGATATTTCTCAATTAGAGTTCTTGTTGATCAAGATGCGAACTATAATACAGTGGGTGGTCACCCTTAGCGAAATCACACGGGAAGATGGACATGCCCATGTGAGTGCCTCCGCAGACCCCCTGTGTTGACCATCGACGGCCGCACAATCTCCTTCTTACAACTACAGGTGTTTTAAACAGTTGGTTTATTTGCTACTTATGTCGGGCGCGCGCTCAAGCTGTTCGTGGTTCGGAGAGTGTCACGTATCAGATTCTGAACAGGGGTGCATGTATCACGGACGGTGAGCATTCAGTAAAATGTTTATTTATTATCCACAGCTCAAACAATGAAGCTGTTGAATACTCGGGCTCTGTTAGAAATCCGCTCCACGGTAACAATGATGGCGCGCACCAACGGCAAGAAGATGGAGGGTTGACGCGACCTCTGTTTGGGGGAGGTCTTCCTCGTTCAACTAGTGAATGCCACATAAAAGAAGGGATTAGATTTCTATCGGAGTAATTACAGCTCTAATCGAATGAGGCGACCTCATCAAACAATTATTAAGCCAATGGCATTGGATTGGTGGGGCTCCAAGGGTCAGCCCGGTCAGAATAGCGTCTCGCCCTTCCTCCTCGACTTTCACTCACCGCTAATTTTAACGGTCACTTGCTAGAATGAGAATTTCTAATCGCTTCAGAGATTTCTCTTTGACGTTGGCTTGTATCTGGGGAAGTTTGGTGTGTGTGTGTGTGTGTGTGTGTGTGTGTGTGTGTGTGTGTGATCGTAGTGGGGAGGGTGTCATTTTTATGTGTATAGCTCGCCGTGGGAGGCCGCGTTTAATCGGCTGGTGCGGAAGCGTTCAGCAAAGGGAGCGGGGCTATCGTG
Organism: Urechis unicinctus; assembly: GCA_034190875.2. Classification (NCBI taxonomy): domain Eukaryota; kingdom Metazoa; phylum Annelida; class Polychaeta; order Xenopneusta; family Urechidae; genus Urechis; species Urechis unicinctus. The sequence goes on along the minus strand of CM067351.1, from coordinate 60,420,153 downwards.
CGGCGAACAAATATATCTTCAAAAGAAAACTCCCTGCGCGTTGTTCCTTTAGTGTTGTTGGTCTGTGATATCGGTCTGTCACTTCATCATTTTATGGCACTGTTCTTAGTGAGAAATCTACGACACATCAATGCGCCTGTAATCGCAAGCGGTACCTTTACCACTAAATGTCCCCTCTCATAGTTCACATGCGTCAACAACCTTATAGCAGCATCACGGTTTCGAATTTCACCCCACACAGATGGAATCAGAAGTCGTGTTTTCAGATACGCTGCGTGTATGCAAACATGTCAACATCGACTTCGCTTTCCGCGCAGAGTCGTCGTTCCATATCCAGCCGCTGTGTCCTCCCAGACCGACAGCAAGAGACGCGCGTCCCTGGCACTTGTAGCATAAAAAGTTGGAGAAATGTATGTAGAAATAGAAGGTGGGAGGGTGTCGTGCATTGAGGGGGAGGTCACTCCGCGTCCGGCGACTCATTATGACGTAACAACATGTGTACTGAGTCACCCATGTCATTAACGACCTACCCAGCTCCTCCCCCCCCCCAACGACCCCACCCCCGCCCGCTAATGGACACCACTTTCCCATCTGTTCCGTAATTCCCTACCAGCTACGCAGTTATTATGTCGCCAAGCATTTCACCCAGTTGCCAAACGAGCTGCGTCACAGCTTTCCAACACGAGGTTTCGGTGCTGTGTCGTCAAGTCGCCGACCTGGCGCGGGAAGCCAGAGTGAGTCATGCCGGTCAGACGAGAGTGGCGAACGAGTCCCGGCTGGATCCCCAAAAACTAAAGTCGCGTTTAAATATAAAAGTCAAATCAGGTGAAAAATCACAGAATTGATTCGCTGGCCTGGAAGTAAGCACTCTGGCTCATGGGCACTCGACCATATTCTAGCGGCTGATGGAACTGTCGGAGCAAGGCTGGTCGCCATTAAGATATGTATGGAAAGCGGAATAGAACAGCAACCCACCTTGACACTCACGCCTCATTAAACAACAATTATTCATGTCTCTACCAGCAAGTTTTTTTCTGTGACAGGATTTTATTTTCCCCATCTTAATCAGAGTTTGATTGTACTTAAAAGGTAGTGTGTAGAGGTGTAGGCGGAGTGTCAGAAGTCGGTGAGCGGAGCGTGGGCCACCGCTGACTTCTACTCACAATTCCCGGGGGGAGAAATGCAATGAAAATGACTTCATGGAATTTTAATGCCGGATGCGCCCACAACACACCCCAGCCCACATTCCCCTGGGCTTGTGACAAATGCCAAGGCGGAACCTTGATCGTCTGTGATGTAGGCCGTGTTGTAATTTCAAATAGTTTGATTTTAGCAATGTCCACAGATATATAATCCCCCGAGGCTACACCTTGAAAGTGAGCGCCGTCAGGAGGGCGGCGAGTTGGTGGGAGAGGCGGTCTGCTGCGTTGAGGTTGGCGGCGGACAGGAGGAGGTGAATTTGACACTAGTCTGAGTGACGATAACAAGCGATGTGATTGTGTACCTCCACAGGTGGCGCGGGATGAGCTAGAGTAATGAGGCACAGGGTGACTGGCCGCTCAATGCCTCTCCCTCTAAGTCCTCTTGTGAAGAGGATTTATGACTAGACATCTGTCTGTGCAAAGCATCTCGCCATTCACCGTCTGACCATTGTCCATGTAAACCTAGAAGCGGTGAATCCGTGTAAAGCTTGTATCGTTCCAACTCTCTTCCATATTAATTCACTGCAAGTGAAATCCGCTCAGTCAGGTGCCGTGCAGGAAGAGGCCCAATCTGGCGATAGATCACGTGACAGAAGATGTATCACATTACACGAGTAAAGGCACAAGGAATCCCAACTCAAGACAGGTAATTCCATGGTGTGTCAAGACCGGTAATTCCATGGTGTATGCCAAGACAGTTGGTGTCATGGTGTGTGTCAAGATAGGTAATTCCATGGTGTGTCACGACCTTTAATGTCATGGTGTATGTCAAGACAGGTAATGTCATGATGTGTGTCAAGACCGATAGTGTCATGGTGTGTGTCAAGACAGGTAATGTCATGATGTGTGTCAAGACCATTAATGTCATGATGTATGTCAAGACCGTTAATGTCATGGTGTGTGTCAAGACTGTTAATGTCATGGTGTGTCAATGTTTACGTCAACGTTGTGGTCAAATTATATGCATTTAGTTTGCGATCAGAAAGGTGTTAAATAATAAGATATGATTGGATTTAGAAATTTATTGTGGTGATTATGTGTGACGTAACATGAAGCTCGGTCATGTAAATGCTCAGCACACACACACCTGTCATTGTGCAAGGAATTTATCTTTGATAGGGCTTATGAAGCGCTCTTTTACAAGACTGGGGACAGGAAGTTCTACAACAAACCAACAAGTGTCTAACAACTGATGCAAATGATTATCTAATTACCAACGTGACATGCCACGTACTGGGCTGATTTAACGTTCCTCGATTGTAAGATTAGTTTTGTTGGGGCATTAATCTCACACATACGTAGGTTATGACGTACGTCTCCGGGATGATCTTTGGAGGGCGGTAAAGAAGTGATCAGGGTTCTCAGACAAGTGTAATATCCAATCTACAGGTGCGAAATATGAAGCTGGTGACACCGTAAAAACACCTGGTCTCCTGTTGACACCTGTCATGTCATGGTGAGTATCTAAGATGCCTTGCGAGCATCAGGGCCCTCCTCCCCGCGTACCATTACCCTCTCCACCTCTTGGCAGCTTCCCGCGGTTCGGTAGTTGGTCAGATGCTAGCGGTCAGTGACTGGTCAGTGCTGTATAAACACCCCCTCCTGATGAGTTCATCTCATGCACGCTAAGATACAATTTAATATCTGCCTCGATGTGATCAGTCGGCAATCACGTGACAGTCTTAGGCGGCACCGGCTCCAAACACCGCCTGCACAGGGGGTTGTGGGGAGATCCAGGTTACTGAGATGCTAGGGGAACGAGAGACCCGGAGATGCTGGGGGAACGAACGGGTAGGTTGTAGGAATGGCGCAGTGGGGGTGGGATGTGGGGACTGTGTGAGAGTGACCGACCGTCATGACGTCATTCTACGTCTAAGTTACGTCATGTTATAATCCTCACGCCGCGACCAACAAGTTGTGAAAACAACAGCGCCGGAAGTTCATCTGTTTGTCAGAGAAGACTGGCGGACCGGTTTGACCGGGTGGTTCTGGAGGAGTGAGCAGGGTGTTAAGATCGGCTTAACTCATGCGTTGACGGACTAATTGGAGCTTACAGTAATCACTCGCAACTAGACGGCTAATTGACAGTGCTCACGTCACGTGACCTAACACCGTCTCCGTTTACTGGGCGATAAGAGTATATAATGATGATCATGTAAGTAGTCGCCTCATCCGCTGATTCCGTCTCCCTCTCACGTCATCGGGTCATCAATCAGGCCTGGCCACTGGATACGCCGTCTTGGGACACTTAGGTGATAATTAAGCTGTAGTTCTCTGATTAGGTGAGATATGGGGTCATTTGAAAGTGGGTGGGGAGGAGGGGGGGGGGGGGGGGATTCGCGTAACACCGTGACGGTACACGTCCACGTCATTAGCGAACACGAACCCCGCAATCACCCGTCTCCCAGCGTACCATGATCTCCGCAATCTAGTTTCAGTCGTGGAAGTGTTCATGGGCTTCAACACATATAATAATATTTATAGTAATAATGATAGAAATTATTTCGTACACAAGGTGCATTTAACTCACACGGAATAGTCGCACAGAAAACATATAAATGTCACATCAAGCACATGCGAGAGGCATAATGAATGTCTGGAATGCAGGGTTTTTGTGCCATTGCATGAAATCTGATATTGCACCAGCTATAGATAAAGAAATCGTCAGACATGAAATTTAATGTGTCATTTACACTTTTTAAAACAGTGGACATTGAAACATCTCAATATGAAACTTATTAATATCATAGCTTGCACACATGTATGTTAAACTATTGCATGCATTTGGCCGACTACAACGAAGAGCAACATCATCACAAATGCAGCGCAACAAACGATTGTTGGTTCACATCGCCAAGCAACGAAGACAATTGACAGTCTCCTGATGAAAAGTCCCACAATTGACTACCATAAACAAACATGCAATACGATTTAAATAATTTTTATTTTACAGCTACCGATGCATAATAGAGCTTGCTTATAAAGAAATTAAAACGTCGATAGAAATCTGCCTCGGCAACATTTATAGTGTCCATATCTATCCAGATTCCTATCATGTTTCCAAGATTGACATCTTTTCGAATATTTTCAAGTTTATGATATTGAATTTGTACATAGCCATACCAATTAATTATTATATTATGTCCATTTATTATATTATGTCCATTTCAAGATACGGACACCAAAGCTAGTCAAGACAACCGTGGGAAGTTTTATGAAACCCGTCTTCTCATATAACATCGCGTTCGGAAACTTTGTGATTGAAATCGACACCTCCGATTGTTTAAAAAAAACCCGACTCTGATAAGTGACCCCGGGGAGCAACAAGAGCGCTCTTCACAGGTATCGTTAATCAATGAAAGCGGCGTTCTCCCCAACAGGTGCGCCACGTGAACATGTCAGTTTCATCACCGATTAAACAAATTTCCGCGACTTTTTATTTAAAGGGGTAATTTTTTCAACAATGTCGTAAATATTTGTGTCGAGTGATTTCGGTCCCCGTGTTGCTTTCGTTCTTGACCTCTTCATTATCTGGGAGGTCACAGGGAGAAGACCACTCTGGTCACCCTGACCTCGGGCGAGTGTTGCTACGCGAAGCGTGCTTGGCTGGCTGGCATTTTATCAGTTTCCATCGATAAAGAGTAAACGACTGATAAATGGAAGCATTTAACAAAGTAGGCGAAGTTGTTATTGCGTTGAAATAAAGCGACAATAAGATGAGTTGGATGTTGCTCAAAATGATGTCGTGATTTAGAACTTGCTTGAGAGAAGTAGCGATCGAGCCAGACTGAAGCCCTACACCGCCACCAGTCTCCCGAACATCTCATCAACCAAGGAGCTCGCTCTTATGGGCGCGGTTTTCTACCATTCAATTAACATTATTAATGAGGCGTAAGTTGTTTGAGAGTTCGTGGGTGTGGATGAGGAATTATGGGATGAAGAAACCGTGGCTGGGCGAGATGCCGCGGGGCCTCACTTCCGCTCCGGCTACCCAACCCACGTGACCGCAGCTACAGGTAGAAACCAAGTCGTGCAAGCTTCCTGTAATGCCACTTCCATGTCAAATGTCAAATGTTAGATGTGAAATTGAAACAGCTTTACGAATGCCGGATATGTCAAATAAAACAAAAACTCGTTAATCAGCTCGACGTAATATAAAAGGCTGGAAACCAACCATCTGGCACCACGAAGGTTAGGCACATTGATATAGATGTAGACACATACATGTTTTAAAATAAATAAATAAATATATACTCATATATACATGTATAAATATACATATATAAACACATATCTATATGTATATATATTTACATATGTATGTGTATATATACATATATATACATATATGAATGTATATATATACACACATACATGTTCACAAATAAATATATATATGTATATATATGTATAATAAATATTCGTTTTTCGTTCGGAAAACAAGTGGCGCTGCAGTCGGTGGTGTTTCTACTGAAAATATATATATATATATATATATATATATATATATATATATATATATATATATATATATATATATATATATATATATATATATATATATATATATATATATATATCAAGGCCAGGTGACATTCTTATCCGATTGGCAGACACCGTTGACAGCGATGGCATCTGACCGGGGCGGATAGGTTCCAGTCGGCAAATCTGGCGCCAAAAATCAGAAACGGTCACTCACTGCGGAATGGTGGGGTCACCTACATGCGAATATCTAATCAAGCATTTTATTATACGATCGGTAAAACCAGACATATCCTCTTCGTTGTTGGAGCATCCAGATAGTCGTAAAATCTACCATACCTGCGAAAATCTCAGGAGAACACTTTGTAAAAGCTGACACAATTTTTTGACAAACCTTTTACATTTTCAAAGCTTTCATTGTGCCGGGGAACGATTTCTATTTTGTTCAATTAATTATGCTCGAGTATCTATTGGAACTATGTTTTGTGTGAGTGGAGGGATTTGGGACGAGTTGTTTATAGTAGGTTGTGGTCAGGTTGAACGAGCAACTGAGAAAGGGAGAGAGTCTGGATGAGAGATGACTTTCACATAGCTCACAATAATGATGATCATTGCGGCGATAATGATGATGACGACGGACATGGCTATATAAGATCTACTATTGTCCACCTGGTAAAGAATACTCAGTTCACATGGTCTTGTCAACCAACCCCGCCAGGGTCGAAAGCTGAGAACGATACGAGTCGGATCTCCGCTGTCTAACCAAGGGAAGTTACAGCAACAGCAGCCTTTACAGACGAGGTAGTCAACGGTTGCAGACAACTTCTGTGTTTCCTCAGCAACTAATTGGCATTTGATTATGCAGAACGCCTGCTTACCCATGACGTAAGTAACAAAGCCTCGTCAATTTGGAGCCCTGTTTCGTCACCTGTTCTATATTTGGAGTATGGTCGTGTTCGAGTGGCCCCCAGACACACGGCCGAATAGCCTCCAAAATGGCCCCCAGCTGAGACAAGCACTTTCCATTTCTGCGTAAACACAGAGGTCAGCTTGGCGTGAAAAAAGAGCGCCGTGATTTAGAGAGGTAGGGTGCTTAGAGGTTTCATGAGGGTCGAAGGGTCTTGTTGCCCGCCCACCTGAGTGATCTCCTTCTTACAACCCCCCGCCCTCTCAACAAAGCTCTCTCCCTCAAATTGCCTTCCATTCGGAGTGAGCACACCGCCCTGTCTGTGTGGTGTGCCAGGCTCGCTATCTTCGTCACACTGAGTTAATATTTTCAGCGCCGCCAACCAAGCGGTAATTCCCTCGCCTTCCGCTATCGGGGGTTGCTATGTCCATTTTACCGACACCCTCCCCTGCTATGTTTCCAAACTTTAGTATCATGTGCTTCTTCATTTCACCAAATCAGAAAGCTTCCATAAATTCGGTAATTAACAGATGCCTTGTTATGCCTCGATAAATCCGCTGGTACAACGCGCCTATTTATCTCTTGTCACGAGAAGAGATAGATGGGTCTTGCAACAAAAGGTAGAAAGTATTATTTTTGAATCTAGCATCGTCAGCATACCTGGTAAATTTGCCATTAGAAGGGACGCATGCGAGCGGAAGATTGGCGGGGAATAGCGGGAAACATTCGTCATACTGTCAGACAATTTCCACGCGAGTAGCTCCGCTAAATGTCGATTGGAGTTGACGGTTGATTACAAGGGAAACCGACAGCAACAGGTGTCCTGCCGAAACACCATGGATACCACACACCCCCATCTCCCGGCATGTGACTAGGCCTTGACTTATGGCCATGATCAAACGTTAAAAGGATTTTTTTCACCTGTGGGGCGCAAGAATGTAGCCCCGGAACTCCCTCACTAAGCCCACAGCCTGGATGAATGATGCTGGACACACCTACGTGGCGAGTTGCAGGTGAGCGTCACTTCTATCCACGCTCCGAGGGAAGAGCTGGGGGAGATCGAGGAAACCAACAAGATTGTTTTCGTTCTTGCGATGAAACAAACCAAGTTGGCTACATGAGATGCCGACTTGCTCACTGTTCATCAAGCGTTATGATGACATTTCACGTTATGACAGCCATATGGGGTATTAAGCACACGCACTTCAGGTCGTTGTCTTTAACAATTTACATTACAACAGGGAAGCATTTTAACCGGCTCATTCTTTCTTCGCTAGTTCTATTGGAAACATTTCAACAACCATAGATAGATCAATTTGCTTTGAAAGAGACTTCACAGGGTATTTAACAATCGAAGTGGTAAGCATCCCGAATACCATGTCGACCGGCAGAATGCGCCCCTCAAATGAGACAATTCCCTGTCTTCTTCGCTCGTCGCCCAGGGCAGCGTAACAGAGAATACTTTGTCGGAAGGAAACCGACAATCGCCGTCTACTTTCTGACCAGCTGACGATTTCAAGGCAAATTTAAGGGTTGCGTTCCGAACAAATTATATTCATAAGTTTATATAATTATTGTCTTCGCTGAGAATGTGGTTGTAGTTATCTTGACGAGCCTCCAGGCTCCGAGATTACATCATGTTACACCCCGAGACAGGTAATTTGGAGTCGGTCTGTTTGGAAACCGCATTCCCAGGTGTCACTGCGGTGGGACGCATGCGTTGTCGTTAGCTTCTTGTCTTTACTGACGATTTCTCTACGATCCAATCATTGGGCTTCTAAGAACCACTCATGTGGTTTTTTGTAATAACATATACATCATTTCAAAGAATCAACAATTACATTACGTAAAGATTTCTATTCCGAGTAAACAATTTGTTTCAAATAATTGTTAGATGTTAATTTTACGATGTTTCGAATAAGCTGTGTCTGATAACATGCAGGAAGCGAGCTGTTCGTTTACCAAATCAAACGTTCGACTTCAGCGGTTGAAAGAGGAAAAAATTCGCGTGAAATTAAGAACTTGATTTTTCAAACTCGGAGTTTCAGTGCACATGATACCAAACTGAAGGTCAAATGATGCTCTTTTTCGATTGGTTGTTTTCTTGTAAATTTTTTTTGTCGCCACTGAGCTTAACAAGTCGAAAGATACACGTTAGTTTTGGATCATGTAATCACTCGATGGTGTAAAGGCATTTTCAAATAATCCGACAGGCGTCAACACGTGGCGTGAATGATAACTTGATTAACCGCAGGTTGTAACAAGTGCATTCAAACTGGCATCATTTTGATCATACAACAAGTTGGTGAAAAATGTCGCGTCTGTGTTGGAAGTTCATTTATGAAAGGGTCGAGGGAAGCGAGCCAGCTGACATGTTGTTTGCTCCCGCGCGTTAAAAAGCAACAGCGACGCTGCCATTAGGTCATGACGCGCGTCAATACCCCTGCCTCTCACCCTCTGCTATTGTGTGCTACGGAAAACTCGCCAAACATATCCCTCCTAAATCGCTGATAATTAGGTCCACATTTCCAATTACTTTCACCCCCACACCGCTCAAGGCAAGAGCCTTCTGGTAGACTTGACTAGCGGTCAGCAGTGACCTACCATACACTACCATACCATCACTACTCGAGTCCCTCTTCTTTAACAACCGGTCCCTCCTCTACCTTCCTCATTTTACAGCCTCTATTGTCTCTTCTGACGCCTCCCGACAGAATACAGTACCTCCAGCAGACACCAGTGGCTAACGGTTAGGCTGATTGCTGGGGGCTCGCCGGCACATCCGGGACGCACTAACACCTCGTTAATAGACACTTGAATAGACCCCAGATAATTACATGCAGCCCACTCCAATAGCCCCCAATAGGGATAATCGTGTGACGCTATGGCCAAGGAACCGTATGCTGAAAAAACGGGAGATCGAAAAAATGTCTCTCCTGAGTAACTCATGGTAAATCTAGAGATGCCACAGATCAACGGTCAGATCCACCACCCACAGATCCAACCACAGATCCAACCCTCAGATCCAACCCACAGATCCATCCACAGATCCACCCTCAGATCCACCCACAGACCCTATCCACCCACAGATCTAACCACAGACCAACCCTCAGATCCCCACACCAAGAGCCACCCACAGATCCACCAACAGATCAACCGCTAATTCACCCGAGATGACGAAGCAGAAGCTCGCAGAACAGGACTTGTCCACCTCACTATTGAATCTGATTACACTGACGGCTGATACAGATAAACAGCATCAGCCTAACACATTTAGCGTGACACCTCATCCCAGCCATCCCTATTTATATCGGAAATTGTGATACCTCTGAATGGGAGGTTTGATCGACGTTCGTCACCAAACTCAGACATAGCACTCCTTATTCGCCTTACTATGCTGATAATCAACCCCCCCCTATTTACTATCGGAGAGTAATACTGAATGGGAGGCTTATCACGTTCGTCACCAAACCTCGACATAGCACTCCTTATTCGCCTTACGACTGATAATCGCCCCCCCGACGTTACTGCTACATACAAATCCCACCTCAGGGCGTGTCGCCGAAAGTGCCTCACACGGAATTATGAGGGCTGCGACAGTGCCTCACACGGAATTATGACGACATTTCGTAGTTGCCCGAGGACGAGGTCGCACACAGAGGTTGGCAGTCTATTTTATCCCAATATCGTGCAACAATAGCTGATCAAATATAGCGGGTAATTTCTGAATCCCGCCAATGGTGTCATTTGTGACGTGGTGTGAGTTTCTCTCTTCCCTCGCTTCGCACCAGCGACTGCCAATACGTGGCACGGACTAGGACTCACTTAATAGCTGTTACGCTTGACTGCTGCCCGGGAGCCGAACAATAACAGTTTCCACCATCATCATCAACTCCCTCAATCTGTGGTTTAATCGTAAGCGGTCAGCAAGAACAAAAACAATGACGTCATAGGTTAGAATCGGCAACTAGTCGTTGGCGGTAATTACAGAGCGGGGTAATTAGCTGTTACATCAAGTGAGGTCACCTTGTCCTGCGCCTTCTCGGCTCTTCCATGTCTTGCTGGTCGTGTCCCAAGTGATTCATCAGCTGATGCGGGGGGTGTGGGGAGGCGCGCGTGTCCCCTCTGCGGCGGAGGGTCGTGCAGGAGGGGGATGCGCGAAGAAGATGAGGGTGTGAAGCGCCGTTATTGATGACGTCTCGTCATAACGCTCTGACCTGGAAGCTCCTGTGAGCAACGAGAGCAGAAGGGTCGCCTTAACGACTGAGTTAATTCTTAAAACTTAAACGCGTTTAAACTTTTCCCAAAAGAGCATCGCCGACACACAATGCCTTTAAGGACTGAACAGAGCAGGGAAAGCAGTTTTTACTGCGCGCGCATAATAAAACCACATGATTACCTTAATCACAATAGAACCAAGCAATTTTGCTGCGTCATCAATTCACGCTGAAGCGGTCACTGTGCGGTCTTTGTCGTCTGCTTTCAGCAGCGCTGGTCTGATAGGCGGCGCACTGGACAAGGCATTTTGGCGCCAAATGAATGTGTCATCGACGACTTGCCCCCGCTCTCGAGTTGGCGAAGAGGTCAATTTAACCTCACGAATGGCCTCTTTTCCGCGCGAGTGTGGACGCGTACGTGTGAGGGCGGACGCGTATGTCGGCGTTTGTGCGGCGTGGTACAGATATTAACGTATAGCACTACAGCAACCTCTGTAGCTGAATGCGCGGGCACCTGCTGGTCTGTTGGCGCCCGGATGTTAACACCGGTGTCATCTTCTACTATTATGATTCAATTCCACGCCGCATTTCATTTCTATCACCTTTTTATCACCGATAACAAGCCGTTCTCTTTATTTTCTTTACCGGGACGAGGGTCAGGTCGGAATTGTGACCGGCTGCAAAATCACTGTTGAAGCTTAACAAGTGCTCTGAATGCACACCAGCCGGTGTGCTGCGCAGGCGTGAAGAAATAAAACAGGCTCTTTGAAGTCCGCCAACACGACCGTTTGTCATTTTTTTTTATCATAATGCCCTCGGTCGTTAAGATTATATGTTATGTTTATTTCATTAGAGCTTGCTTTGAGACTTAGGATGAACGATTCAAGGTGGCATGCGACATGGGCAACCATGAAGCAATGATATCAGTTAACTGTGTGACGACGCAGGCGGCTGCCTAAGTCAACAAGAATCTATTTGGTAGCTGACAAGCTTCCGCTGGGAACCGCGTCAAGTGCCAGTTTTAAGATGCTAAACAATGATAACGTGATGTCAAATAAAGATAGATTCGTCACGTCGAGAAGCGTCCACATCCATGCTTCATCTTCACGCATTGAGACGACCCCGCGTAGATTCCAGTGACCTTGAGCAGCGCGATTAGTCGGCCGGTCAGATACTAGCATCAGCGGAATCACAACAAATGTAATGCCGCAATGAAACATCTCGGCGACTATTTACAAATCACTCTGCTATTTCTTAAAGCTTTCGAGAGAAAACCGAGGCTCTGGGTATCAAGTCTCGTTCGATGACGGGATTGAGGATGAAACGATGTCATGTTTATGAGTCACAAGCAGATGATTTTAGAGACGGACCCTCTAGCCTGCTCTCCCCAAGACGACCAAGCATCGTCATAGAGATTTCCCGGGTGGTCTCCCCCCTCAAGTGAAATCTACCAAATTAACGGCCGTCTGCTTTCGCTGCAGTGAGCTGACGTTTGGCGGGCGTGGAGTCGACAAAACATGACTCACTTGTGTAATTCCACCAACAAGAATCTATTACGGGTCCTTTAAAGATATGAAATCAATGATAAGTCAGAATAATTAACAAGATGTGAGTATATCGTATTGTTTTCATTTCTCCCATGCAATCGTCACGAATCTCTCTGTCCGCCAATCAGCGTCGCGTCTGTGGGAGTGTTGTATATGTTCATATATGAGTTACTTTGGGTCAATCTGTTTCTGGCTCACGCAATCGCCATAGTAACCGATACGCCAATCCACCGACGCTGATCGTAATCACTCGCAAACAAACACAGCGCCCTCTAGCGAGCGCGTGTCGGTTCCGTTAGGCTCTGCGACTGCTCATGGGGCATGTAGAGATGGTTAAAAAATATCAATTATTTGGACGTGTGAGTCAGATAGCTAATATGTTTTTATCCTAAACAGTGCATGTGGGCCTCGTCTGCCAAAAAACTGGCGGTCGCAGTGAATCATTGGCACATATTTGCAAATGCGCCGCTGATTAGCTTAATATTATTCCCGATACTAATTTCTGGTGCGTGTAGTTTTCACCGAATATGTCAATTTTATCGATTCAGTCATCAAGTTTTGTATTCGTCAAACTGTGAGGTGATACTGATGGAACGTTCAATGTGGCTGAAAGCTAGTTGAATTAAGCATCAGGTTACCTTGGGTTGCACATTGGGCTGGTGTGTGTGTGTGGGGGGGGGGGGGGGGGCGGTCTACATGGCTGACAGACCAGAACGGCACCATCAAAGCAGACCCTAGTCGGAGCTACTAGGTCACAGCGTACATGGGCGTGGTCTGAGGAATTCCGAGAAAACCTCCACTGGATCGTAACCTAGTTTGTTTATAATTGCTGTCCAAAATTAATGATAGTTAAACATGCCATGAGAGAAACCCCTGCCTCATACAGTAAGGACGGGCGTGGAAAAACTAAACCCGTGTCAAGGTCGACCGGACAGGGACCATTAACACGATGATAAAACAGGACCTGGAACGCGTATTCCATGTCCGCTCGCTAAAGCGGGCACAAATGATCGCCGTTGACAAGTCAGTCTCACACGAACATGTGAACGCCACACGAGTCATAAAAGTTGACAAATGGCCTTGATCAAGTAAGTTAACTGGAAACAGTAGTTCTTCCCTGATACGCGCGCGTCCGGCCGAGACAACCGCTGCAGACATCACGTGGTCCCCTGGACAGACGAGGGAATTTTGGCGCGGATGGTCCCAGGTACCACGATTACGTCACAGACATGCGCAGTGCTTTGCCGCAGGTGTCGCCTTCCCGTAGCAATCACAGGGGATCTAATACAAAACACGCGAGGCATGGAAACAGCAGCGACACTGTTGAAAACGGGCTGAGTTCGCGCGATATTACCAGAGATAAATAGAATTGCGCATGCCATGTGGCATGGTTGCTGCTCATTTACATATTTGCGTAAACAGAGTTCGTAGGCTGTTTCCAAGGTGCTTAACTCGAAAAACTATCTATACATTTGTAGTTCCCAGTGTTTAGAAAGGCTTACAATAAAGTTATTTATCAAACAGACAAAATCTGATACAAAAACTAGAACTGTACGAAACTGTAGTGAAATGCATCTTTAACTTGAACGACCGGTAGAGAGTTTGATAGGCGCGGGAGAGGATCCACCCCGTCATGCAAGTCTGAGGCCCAACAAAACCCGTCGTACAAGCCGAGTGGCCGAAAAAAACATACCACGTCGCGAGGAACATGTATACTACCTCCATACTCTTAAGTGTCCCTCAACGGGGGATTCATCAGAGAGGTGGGGCATTTTAAGACTCGAGTGCCTATAGGAAAGCGTCGAGTTTGTGAAAGCGTTATGACAGTTAAAGCTATGATTAACAGCGGCAGGGAAGCTGACGTCCTCGATAATATGTTCCAATGAACGGACACTTTGTTCCTGATAGGAAAGTTCTCCCTCACGGCTTAACGTCACCTCCATTAATGACGTACCATTATGATGTCAGACCTCATTTGATTACGAAGCAGCGAACGTCCATAAATTAAGTCAAAGGCTTTGTTGCTTTAGTTTAAAGGATATTGTTGGAGGATGCTAGCGATGAAAGAGGCCGTTAGTTTACAGGTCCAATACACCAATTCATCCCGTTTCGATCGACTTGAAAAGACGGGAGGGGAACACAATAGGGTGATTGTGAGGGTACTTGAAGTGATCGTTGAGGTCATCAGACATCCTGCCTCACTGCCTTACAAGAGGCACGGATTTCTAGTGAGTGCCTCTTGGAGTTGAGAGGTTAAACTGCGATATGTTTGCGGTGGTCAGCTTTAGGCATTGACCAGATTGCTGTGATGTCGTGTAGGTTGTCGCGTTAGCTGCCCCAGGACGCCGATTCACAGGCGACCCGTCGCATCGCTCAGATACGAGTGGTTAGAACTGCAGTATTTACTGCTTGCCACGGGGCGCAGACAGAACCACACGGTTCCCAAAGTCGGCTTCCGAACTCGGACCACTAGAAGTGTAGCTGTTCAGAAGCTTTATATAAGGAACCAAGCGCATCGGTTCAGGTTTATCTCTAACGTGACCCCAGTACACACACACACATATATATATACATACATATATATAGACATACATACATACATACATATATATATATACATACATATATATATATATACATACATACATATATATACACTATACATACATACATACATACATACATACATACATACATACATACATACACACACACACATACATATATATATATATATATATATATATATATATATATATATATATATATATATATATATATATATATATATATATATATATATATATATATATATTTAAGATCTTATGAACCACGTTCGGTAGCCAGTGCTTTCTCAAACAAGGTAATCGGACGGACTGTTGGTCTGTTGGGCTTGTAAACATGCACCCTCAAGCACGCTCGACGAACACACATATATCGTGACTTGTCGGTTATCCCGGCGGCAGACCAAATCAGATCATTCTACAGAGGACATCGCCAGTCTACCATATCACTAGAGTCAGCATACTCATTCCAATCTTAGTCATCATATCAACCGTCATCATCATCATCACGTGAGCGGTGAGGGCGGATTCAATAAATCCGACCCGCTGACCTACGCTCGCTATTTGACTACCAGTAGCTCTACCAGGCAATCTCAATTACAACTAATACAATTAAATCTAGGCCAAGCTCTCTAAAACGTGCTTTCTGAACACGATCGGGATGAGTTCCATACGGACCTACCAGGCGTGGTGAGGGGCTGTCGATTAAGCCTTATGCTAGCTGACTGGAACGTGGTTCAAACACACGGGGTGCGTTCGTAAGACAGCCCTTCCCCGCCTACACAACACCATCTCCCGAACAGCTCCTGACCAGTTTAATCACCTCCCCACCTTTCCGTATCTCAGGTGTGACACTTAGCTTAGATACACTAGCTCGTAATGCCTCGTCAAATAGATAGTCGAACAGGAAGCTAGCCGGGCCCTTCAAAGCTGTCCATTCCCTGTCTATTTACACCGACATTTCGTTTCTTTTGTCTGTGAGACTTGGAAACAGCGATGATGTGGTCTGTACGTAAGGGACATCCTCTGAGCACACAGTCCAAGTGGCTAGCTCTTCTGCCAGACGAGTAAAGCCGGCGATGTCGTGGTCGGCTTGTTTGGGGAAAACATCCACTGGAACATGCGACCGCCCATGGACGTCCTGACATTCCACCCAACTTCCACATTCCACTACAGACCGTCTCTACCAACACAGCGGCTAGCCCCTGTCTTGTGTCAAACACCTAACCCCCCTCCCCGCCACGTAACTCCACAGATTTCATATTTGTGAAACGAATCTCATCGGTGAACCCATTGAGTTTCACTGACGCCCCCTGGTGTCATTTCTTCAACGGGAGATGTCATGTTACGCAACACGCGTAACTCGCTGTCCTTCCACGAGTGGTTACCCGGGAAACGCACACTAGCTGTCCCTCCCAATACACTCACACCCTGAGGCGACAACTCTACGACGTCTTCATAACCACCTTCACTCTCGCAACAATGACGAATTGCTGACATTTCTTTCACTAATTGATATCACAGTAACCTTAGGTAAATACGCAGTACAGGCAGATACTGACCGATGGGCTTTTCCCGTTGCTCAGATGCTGGCGTACATTGGTCCTCAGTAAGATGTGGCAATAAAATAGCCAGTATTTGCTTTTCACAGAATCCTGACGCAGCAAGAAATTCAATGTTTTACAAGCTTAAATGACAGGGTTAGCAGCGCGCGCTTCCGGTTCAGTTCTCTCTGTATGGGGTTCTTTTGACTCGGGTCGCTTCAGATGGCCCTGTGATGTAGACGATAAACATGTCATGTTTGGCGCTTAGAAGCTAGTTGTGGCTAACGAGAAGCGTTCACAAACCGACACTTAGTGTTGAACTCGTGTAGGTCGTGTGGGTGACCACGGGAAAGGCATTGGTCTCTGACAGCTTGTGGCTCTTTCAATGTGAGTTGTGAGCCTAAACAGCTGAGTTGGTAATATACGTATGACAGCCTTGAACACATAGAACCCACAAACCGTCTGAAGTTTGGGTTGATTCCCCGCCTGGTCGTCAGATGTCGCCCCAGGTAACAGCGGACTCCCATAACTCGCCGGTTGGCCACTGCTCTCAACGGTTACAACCTTACCCATATACGGCGTGTCTTACACGATTGTCTCCCCAAAAACCGCTCCTTATTTCTTGTTTGAGGGCCGTCACCGAGATGCTTCCAGGGTAATTAATGAGAGGTCGAGCTTATCTCAGGTGTGACAGCATGACGATAAAGTCGCTCTCTAACTCATTCATCCCAATGATTCGGTGCTCGTTTGCTATCCGGCTTACGTTGCAAGAGCAAGAAATCATCGCTCATACTATCATTAAGTGAGACTGATTATTTACTGTCCAACCCCGACTGGTCCGACTGCCACAAATACAACCTCGACTCGTCAATAGATGAAATCAAACTACTGACAAGCTTTGTAGTTCCGCTTTGAACTCGAGTCTCTCTGAAGACCAGATGCCGATTCAGGACATTAAAGTCTTAATGACGCCGAAGAAGATTTTTATACCGTTTGATAAATACTTGCTCCAAGCGACGTTTGGAGGGTCGTCTGAATATGTCACGTGGTCCGTTTTCCTGCACCGCTCTTGAACGCTTCGCCACGACCCCGACGTGACCACAGTGAGACAAGGAGGTTTATTGGCAATCACGCGCCCTCTAGGAGGAGCAGATAAGTTATTGACAAGGTTGAGATAATAGTACAGCATACTTTACAATGGGAATACATTAGGAGTGCAACTAATTGTACCTCAAAACTAAAAATATCTCAATACAAACAGTACACTTTAAAGCCCTGTAACAGGGTCAAGTTTATATATACGACCACCAACCGAGACACCTGCAAATGAGGGTCGTTGGCCATTAAATGCCATCTTCCTTATCTCAAGTGATTCCCTTATATATTAGCCAGCGTTTTTATGTTTGTCCTCGTTGCTCACAACCCATATATATTTGTCGTCGACTGACAGTCAAATTTCCGTCGCTTATTGCAATGTCATTAAAAAGTGAAGCTCTTTTATTTTTGAAAATTTGGGGCATGATGAAATGCGCTTCGTCTTCCGTAGCTTTCATCGCGCAACACTGACCAATTCTTTGTTTTGGACTGGCGATGGTTGCCCTCGGGTGATTCCTTATTTAAAGGACGCGAGTTCAGACGTAGTTGTGATACTGCAGTACTGTGGTTGATATTGTCAATGTTTATTGAACATTCCTCGAGTCCGAAGTGTTGTTTGAAAACTTTGTAAGTACTCAATTTATTTCCCACTTGTCTTTCAGATAGTCCGTTTGTGTTTGTTGTGCCAGACTTTTTCATAGATTCATAGCACCTTCAGCTCTTTTCGCAAATATCTTGTCTTGTATATGTTTGTGCTCCAGTATCGATGTTAATTTTCCAAACCATAATTTTTTCGTTTTAGGATGTTCATTTTGACTTTCTATTATAGCTTACTTGGCAAGACTGCCTCCAGATTTGAATTGTATAAAGAGAAAGAACTTAATTGAATAAGTTATTGCCTGAGGACGAAGTGGGTGTCTGCCCAGTTTACCCCTGATAGCTTTCGAGGTGTGTCTTTTTACGTGTAGTATTCTCCAGTAAAACGTTAACTCTGGCTGGTAAAGTTAATTATAACATACTTCGGACGTCACATGGCGTCAAGTCGCCTTGTTCATCCACCACTCGTTGCATAACAACCCTTGCTCATCCGACCGAAACGCACGCTGACAATTCCCCTTCATCCACGCCAACTTACATAAGAAAACAAGTCACAGATAAATGTATTCAGCTGTTCCAAAGGACATAATGAGTGATTGGTAGCTCGGCATCAGGTGCTTTCCCGTAACCAGTGATTACCGCTGATTTACTTCATTGCTTGCGGTCTCTTCGCAGATATACACATCCGGTCGATCGTCCGCGCACGACGGATATTCCGTGATTGAAGAAGTGGTGTGCTGTTTGAGAGCCGCGCGACAAATATCTGTCGTGTCTATGAGAGTTACGTGGGGGGCGACGTCAACCAGCGAGCGACACGACTCCCCACCCCCCTTCCTCACATACACACCACCACCCATGTGAGAGGCGAAAAGCACCTTAACAACTCATCCAAATGAATCTGGACTAATTTGGTGACATTCTTAATGTTTGGATTTCTCAATTAGTGACAGTGGTTTATAATCGACTGCCTTTCGGATTTACAGCCTCGCGTGGTAGAGGGATTCATTTCCTCTTTAGAGTTAATTAAAATTTGTTCTTCGTGATATGATGTTGGCTGTAACACGAATCGGTATGTTGGTCAAAGAATGCACGGATGAAGGAGCAAAGACCGGAGGCAATAAGGTGATGTAATATCCGGCGGTCAGGGCCCGTCGATGACAAGACAACCATGACGTCATAGCCCGTCCAACCGAGCGTGGAACGAGGCAGGTTGGGTGTGATCGAGCAGGGAAAGCAGGCGATTTAATGACTAGAATCCTACTGTCGCTCAGCGTCATGTTCTAACTTCAGGATTATTAATGTTTGAGCTGGTAGTAGAAAGCTGATTATTCATTGCACCCCGAACCCCTCTCCCCGACCACCCCGAACCCCTCTTCCCCACCACCCCGAACCACTCTCCCCCCACCACCCCGAACCCCTGATCTTGGTCTTTTTTAAATAACAGATTAACATCGCATGAATGCAAGCTGAAATAACTTTAACAAGGTGGTCAATAGTCTCCTATAGCAAATGGTATTCCGAGTTGAAGGAAATAAGTTGTTATTATTTTGAAATTTCGAAGCATCTCGCTTATTAATTCAACAAAAGAAAAGGAATGTTATCCACAAGTTGACAAAGGAGTAATAAAGTACCTGAAATAGGCGGGCTTTACAAGAGTGTACCATGCTTACAAAATGGGTTGCAGTAACAAGTTGGGTTTTATGGCCGTAACCCGCAAATAGTTAAACGGTGGAACAATGCCACCCCAGCATACACGATCTCCTAACGCATGTTACGCATCGGCTTCTGCGCAGACTAGGATTCGCCTCTGCCCCACGTAAATCGCTTTAGGGCAAATTCGGGCCATTACGCTAGGAAATATTGATACGAAACTCTTAAATGTTACAAAAATATTTTCTGTTGTATTCAATTGTAAGAATGATATACATTTTGTTGTGGAAAACAACTCAATACCCAAAATGAGGCATTTATCGGGTAAAAATAGTTCCGCGGACGTTTCATGGCCATCAAGCATTTCTAAAAATGGCGGGAGTCAGAAAACGAATGTTTTTTTTTATCGAAAAACGACTGAAATAAGCAAAAGAGATTAACAAGTCGGGATCGGAATTGAAAGACAAGCAACGAGAGTGTTTGGAGAAGTTGTTCGTGGAAAAAAGCGTTGTTGCTAATCCACCTACGAAAAATAAGATATGCCCAAATTTAATACTTGTGACTGCAGGGCCTTGGTAATATAACCTAAATAAAAAGCGAAGAACGTCCATGATCAAAGACATCAAAATGCTGCCTTTGTGGGCAGTTAACACACATTTATTTCTAAATCACTGGCGGTGGTTATCTACGCCTTATGTGTTCGATATACCGAATAATAGGTAACTTCAACTGACAAACTTGATGCTCCGTCGCCAAGGGTTAACTTTCCCGATAATCTCCATTCATGTTGACCATTCATGTTTTTAATGTTTGACGCGCGCTGCTTGTTATCGCTCGGTCATAGGTCAAGGTCGGGTCAAATCGCTTACGCTCCGTTACATATTGCAGAGATGTTATGTTAGCGGAGCACGTTTTGTAAGCGTAGCGTCAAACATGTCTGCCATGGAGAGCGCAAAATACAGTTACTGTCACCTTACTATGTATAAATATACTAGCGTAACGAATCGACCATCCGGAAAACTCGGTATTTTCCTCTTCAAGATACCTACAGTGGTTCATCAGTCACGAGATTAGGCATACTCGTTAATCCTTAAACACCACGTGGCTTATTGTTGTTGTTAATTGTTCCTTTGGTTACTACTATCTCTCCTTTTACTCTGGTTAAATCACCATTCATCTGCTATAGCATTTGTATTTTCATGTATATGTTCTGAGAACCAAACCTTTAGTAATAGTATAGTTAAAGATAGATTTTCTAAGCGCATTTAATAATAGTTTTCATAGGAATTTTGCACAATATTTTTTGCGGGATTCTGGTAAGTTTAACAAACCTGACAAAATTTGTAATTTCAATCAGATTTGACAATATTTGAGCATTGCTTGATTTGAAACGCTTGATATGTCGGATTGATGATGACATATAAATACATCTATTTAGATTAATTTACCCATATTATTGATTTTGGGCATTATAAAATCCGGAACGCGAAGGATGTAAACAACAAGCTTCTCCCTATGTAAAGTCAGCTAGAGTATCAACAAACTCAGAAGGAAACCGGTAACATTATGATATAGTTACATTAATAGCGACGCTATAGTTACTTCGGAAAGAGCGAGAC
Organism: Urechis unicinctus; assembly: GCA_034190875.2. NCBI lineage: Eukaryota > Metazoa > Annelida > Polychaeta > Xenopneusta > Urechidae > Urechis > Urechis unicinctus. Next base: position 60,398,729 of record CM067351.1, on the reverse strand, counting down.
TTGTGAGCCAACAGAGAAGGGGACGTAAATAGAGGGAGAGATGGAGAGGACGTGAATAGAGGGAGAGATGGAGGGGACGTGAAAAGAGGGAGAGATGGAGAGGACGTGAATAGAGGAGGGGACGTGAATAGAGGGAGAGATGGAGAGGACGAGTATATAGGGAGAGATGGAGGATGGAGAGATGAGAGGGAGAGATGGGAGGATGAAAGAGGGAGAGATGGAGAGGAGATAGAGGAGAGGACGTGAATAGAGGGGAGATGGAGAGGGAGAGGGACGAGTGAATGAAGAGAGGGAGAGATGGGGGACGTGAATAGAGGGAGAGATGGAGAGGACGTGAATAGAGGGAGAGATGGAGAGGACATGAATAGAGGGAGAGATGAGAGGAGGACGTGAATAGAGGGAGAGATGGAGAGGACGTGAAGAGGGAGAGATGGAGAGGGGAGGAGATGACGTGAGAGGACGACGTGAATAGAGGGAGAGATGGAGAGGACGTGAATAGAGGGAGAATGGAGATGGAGAGGATGAATAGAGGGAGAGATGGAGAGGACATGAAGAGAGGGAGAGATGGAGAGGACGTGAATAGAGGGAGAGATGGAGAGGACGTGAATAGAGGAGGGGACGTGAATAGAGGGAGAGATGGAGAGGACGAGTATATAGGGAGAGATGGAGAGGACATGAAGAGAGGGAGAGATGGAGAGGACGTGAATAGAGGGAGAGATGGAGAGGACGTGAATAGAGGGAGAGATGGAGAGGACGTGAATAGAGGGAGAGATGGAGAGGACGTGAATAGATGGAGAGATGGAGAGGACGTGAATAGAGGAGGGGACGTGAATAGAGGGAGAGATGGAGAGGACGTGAATAGAGGAGGGGACGTGAATAGAAGGAGAGATGGGGAGGACGTGTATGGAGGGAGAGATTGAGAGGACGTGTATGGAGGGAGAGATGGAGAGGACGTGTAAAGAGGGAGAGATGGATGGTACGTGTAGAGAGGAATAAATTGGGATGTGTGGGTGGAGTGTGCGAATGATTTAATGAGAGAGTCGGGGAAAGAGTGGGAGGAAAACTGGAGAGTGAGAAAGATATAAAGAGTTAAGGAAAGAGATAGAAAGAACAAAGAGGGAGATATAGTGAGGGAGAGAGAATGGAATACAGATTACACAAGGAAGCATTTACACGGGATGTTGAAACGAAGGATAAAACATGCGCTCATTTTTGTACTGATCTTAGGATAATGGCCTATGTCTCTTTAGATTCCCATGAAACTTGATAAAGTTTTTATCAGAAGACGGCGGTTTTATTTACCCTGGTCTTGATATTAAGGACGATGACTCTTGGTATTTTATCTGGTGTGGGGGATGATAGGGGCTCCATGGCGCTTGCCTCCCCTCGCTCTACCGAGGTCAGTGGTAAACACATTACAGAACAGTTATGGGATATCGTAGCAGGGTGGCAGAAAGCATGCGTTTCTGTGGCCTTTGTCGAGGCGGCGGTGTGCGCGTGCGCAGTCATCGTCGGGAGCTTTGGCAGTTTTGCGGATTGTTCAACTTTCACACTTCGTTGGTGCCCAATGCACAAGGCCCCATTCTCCACCTTGAACAAAGGCAGGTTTACTTGAGCTGGAACAAACCTCCGTGATTCTACATAACACATCAACGTCTAGCTTAACGCAATTCGCCCCCGGCTCATTGGACGCTGGGAATAGTAATTACGAGAAAAGCAATTAATCACTCAGATCCTGACCCTTCGCTGTGCTGTTCGAAACAACCAACAAATGACAGGAGACTATTGAGCTTAGTCAACCAAAGGCGACTGTTGAGCTTAGTCAACCAAAGGCGACTGTTGAGCTTAGTCAACCACAGACGACTGTTGTGCTTAGTCAACTAAAGGCGACTGTTGAGCTTTGTAAACTAAACTGGCTATTTCACCCATTCAATCATTCATTTAAGATGCACTTATATCTGTACAGGCGACAGACCAAGTAGTACTGGTTTTCAAGTACTGCCGCCAGAGTGCATGATGGTTGTTCCGGCGACAGTACGCGCTATAACCCGATTTTCCGACCCGGCTTTTCTCTCGCCTGAATGACTCGCAAGAGAGACGGTCTGCTTGTGGGACATTCATTGGCGTCTCGGTGAGCATCTGTTGGCAAATCTGTTCCAAAATGATGATCCCTGAGGTGAGACGCAAACGGATACAGCCTTTCTACTGCCATATGCCCGCTAAATACGACCTGCTTAACGACACACCGCCCCGGGCCCTGGTACCCAGATGACAATATGTTCTTTCCAATATGTATTCGGTAAATATAGCCTAAATGTTAGTTATACATTGGCAGTTGGGTGTTTGTTTATCAAGTTTTGATAACTTGACTGTAAATATCAACAGCAGAAAAAAGGTGTCGCGGTTTGAAATCGATTAAACGCCTTGTTCGACCATTATCGCGGAACAGTTGCGGACAAGACCAGGGCGGAAAAGGTGTCGGTGCCCGGGAAATCCCCGACGCTGTAACGATCTGAAAACGGCTCAAGGGGGAGGGGGTAACTCTTCAAAGCTAATGTTGTAAATTACAAGAACAAATTGTTCTAACCATATCCTGAACACTTATGTACGCTCTTACGGGAAAGGTTTGGCGCTTTCTGTCGGTTCTATGGTAGGATCGAAAACCTGAAAAACGCATTGTTTAAAAAGGAATATATTTTAGGTTGTGATGATAACTACATGCGCTGTTTATATTAATGAGTTCACAGGATAAAGAGTAATTAGACTTGTAAGAAACAAACCTGCATTTTGACATCACGTTACTAATACAAGTGCCCCCGCCATTGATCAGAACCTCGATAACAGCTCTTTTTTTTTAATATCGTCAGACTATATTGTTGTGTGAACTTGTATAGTATTAAATATGAAGTCGTTCAGGAAGCGGCATAGTGTTGTCGCCTGGGTGAGACGGATTGAAAAGGGTGATTTTAGGGGGTCAGATGAATTAACTGATTCGTAGTGTGTTGTTTGTATGAGGGAGCAGCGCCTCTCAACTCTGGCAGGTGGCGCTCCCTATTCCTACCATCTGCTGTGTTTCTTTCCATTCTAGCTGAATTGGTTGTGGAGTGAAGGTCCCGGATCAGGAGCGGGGGTGTGGACTGCCGCGATGCGTTGTTTGTGGGGGACAGTAATGACGCGATGGCTGAGCACAAGGCGTTGCTATGACGCTGATTCTGAGCACGCCTTTGTCAAGCTTTGTTGTCATTCAAATAATCCGCCGAATAAAGCCCTGCGTAAACATTCCATTTATTACACTCATGCTGGCGAAACAGCAGCGATTTTTTTCTCAAGATCGGGGAAAATCTATGCGGTAATGACTTTTTGTACCCATTGCGGCTTCACGAAGAAAACGACGAGTACTCGAGCTTTATGATAAAGTTACAAATAATCAAATATCACCATTCAGTCACGTGTGAGGCACTGAGTTGGTGAAATGGAAAAAAAGACGTCGCCGCATACGCTTTTTATTGTAAATATCATTTGAAAAAACTTAAACAGGAAATTGTCTTTAAAATTGTCCAACCCACGTCCCTTCGCATTGCTTATGCTTCACAACTTATTGCCAATGCCGCGCAGATGTAGCCATTTAAAGGTTGGTGTAAATGCATTAGCGGGCACTCCGCGACAACCTCTCCGCCGTGGGCTAAATCACCTGGGTAGATTAAGCCAGGCAGGTAAAAATCATCGTGAAAACAAACCGCAATAGGTGAGAAAGCCTTTATAGAGGGGTCAACTATGACCAGATTGGCGTCAAGTCAACGCCTATACCTTTCCTCTCATTAAATCGAACGTAAGACGTAGACTGGCTAAGCGCGCTAATGTCATTACAGACAGGGAGGGAGAGAGGGGAGATGGCAGCCATTATTTTGTTGACACAAGAAGAATCGGGAATCCTCATCGAATAGGCTTAGCGCCCCTTAGGGTGTTTGCCAACTTCAGCAGTTAGAATGATTCTGTGTGCTTGTTTAATAAAGCACTGTAATAAGTGTCGGCAGAAAGAAGTCAGTGTGTCATTGTTACTCACACTCCGGCCACAGCTTCAGCGGGGACAAGATGAGAACACCCTTGTCTTTATTAGGCATTCACACCACCCCGACATGAATAACTTCCCATCTGATGCTGTGTGTGCAATCTATTACCGATCCATTTAAATTCTGACCTACAGAAAATTGACTCGAACAAGAGACTGCTTCCAACATGACCCCGTGGTTTTTTTTCAATGTGCAAGGTGGGGGCGATTCAACGTACAAGCGGATGTCGCAACCCAAAGAATTATCGTTTCGCTTAAATTCCATGGGTTTTAGGGATCTCAAATGTTTTAGCAATGCCAGTTCACCCTCAGCTCACTCAGTTTGGCACTGGTGACACCGACTGTGATGTCAGTGATGTCAACCGAACTAATATGGCGGAGGCTGAGTATTAAGCATAATATATTTGAAACAGGTGACCAATGCATAGGAAGTTGAACCTGAAGAATGCTGATGATATCGAGGGAAACTAGTGTCAGCGAGCAGTCACAAGTGACGAGTTAGTCATAACGCGCTGAGGAGCTAGTACAAGAACGATTTTTAGCCTTCAAAGCGAAGTACGAACCCTCTGGTTTGCAAGTTCTGTATGATACACACACATCTCAAATGTATTTGGATTATTTCTGTTGGATTGAGATAATGGTCGTCAGGACGACGAGAAAGCAACAGATATCGGATCGGATCGTGACTCATGATAGTGAATGCCCACCGAGAGCGTCGTCACAGGGAGGAGCGTGCCTCAGAATCACGTCGTCACAGGGAGGAGCGTGACTCAGAATCACGTCGTCACAGGGAGGAGCGTGACTCAGAATGACGTCGTCACAGGAAGGAGCGTGACTCAGAATGACGTCGTCACAGGGAGAAGCAGCGTGACTCATGATCACGTCGTCACAGGAAGAAGCAGCGTGACTCAGAATCACGTCGTCACAGGGAGGAGCGTGACTCAGAATCACGTCGTCACAGGGAGGAGCGTGACTCAGATTCTCGTCGTCGCAGGGAGAAGCAGCGTGACTCACAATCACGTCGTCACAGGGAGATGCAGCGTTAGCCACAGCTACAAAGGCGGCGAGACAAAAACTGAGCCGAGTCATCACTTAGCGCTGTTTTGGACATTTATTTGTCTGTAATAAAATCGACGTGTTTTGTCTAAGACAAGTCGCAGACACTTTTCCCGATACTCAATCGCTCCCTTTCTCTCATGGAAAGCTGCTGATGTAGCAATGTGCGCCCAGGTATCGCGTCGAGGTTCCGTCCCGGCGGCGGGAGTTCGCAGCCCGATCCGAGCCTCAGTTTTGAATGAAATGTGAGATGACACTCAAAGGACTGCGTGCAGGGATGGCAAACATCCTCAGTCATCACCTCCCCGATATCACCTCGTCACTGAGGGCGTGGTAATGCACCTGCCTTACCCTATTCGGAGGACAGAATTATTACCTGGGGACCGTCGATCAGACGGACTTAACGCGACCAGCCGCTCATCGCAAGTCCCAACTGACAATGAAACGGACATAACGTCTTGTTGGCGTTTCGTAGGATGATAGGACTTGCACCTTACGAGAATCGACTCACGGCCATATGAAAATGAGGGGCGGGAGGTGTCATAAACACCCTCGCAAGATCAACAAGAAAATATTATGAATAAAATGCTTTTATTGCTAAATTGAACAAACTAAAAAAGCTACTCTTGGTTATAATTCTGTCATTATTGCATAAAACATGTTCAATTAATGACTGCATTTCTAATAACGATAAATAAAATTCATCTTGTAGAAAAATAATATTTGTTACATATTGAGCAGCAGACAAGTCTACAAGACTGTTTAGAAGCAATGATTCACTCAACTGAACACAGGTACCATTAAAAGTGATAATTTCCACATTTATCCTGAGAAGAGACAAAACACCCCGCTGTCCAGCAGATAGCCTTACTACACACCCCCCCCCCCAAACTTTGACTTGCCCTCTGACAAATAAAGCCACAACTATCATGCATATTTTGTTTGGACATCAATTGTGACCTTGACAACATAACCCTGTCTCATCAGCAACTTGTGACAAGATGCCAGGCACTTTCTCGGTCAAAAAGCCACAAGTAGCAAATAGAATTACATCCGCCCAGGACCCCTTCTGGACAAATAAATTAAAAATAACTCACAGACACAGAACAAATCAACAAGTCATTCATTACTAAAACTATTGTAAAACTCGTAACGAGGGAAATTCATGAACATATATACAGTTGTAAATGGAATTAGCCACACATTAGTGTATCATTGATGATTTCACGAATAAAACTCGCCTAAGGAGCACAAATTGAATTGGGATAACACAAAGCTATGTAACTATATACACTTATCTACAGGTAGGCACAGACACTGTCATGATATGCCATGTATGTAGAGATATATCTATTGTTACAATCAAAAATAGAATTGGTATAATAATTAAGAAAATACTTTGACATTACATGCATGTGGAGAAACAATCAGCTTTAAGTCTGAAGGAGCGACATCTATTAAATGGTTCGGTTGATACCATTCACCCTCACATAAGCACCTTGAACACATCAACAACCCACCTCAGTGAACCATCATTCGCAACGACCTAGAATTCTACCAACTCAGTGTGACCACAATTTAAAAGAAAAGAAAAAAACGGGGAAAATTTGACAAGAGCCACCAGCCAGCAGATTTAATAACAGACTTCCACCAACTGTCAGTTTCGTTGCCGAGAACAACTAGCTACAACCAGTAAGTTCTACTTGCATATACAAGCCGAGCCCCAAATCTCCGCCCACCGCCCCTCCAGACAATAAACTCTCTCGGCACAGACTCAATCTCAGTCACAAAGAATGAATGGACCGCCAGACCCAGCAATCTTCCTGTAGCGGCGACGAAATTGACAAGTGAACGCTTCAATGAATTGAAAATTTAAGATCATTTACCATGGCATACCATTGTCAGCGTCAAGCGCGTTAGAGGGTCGACTTGCTCTTTGTGAACTTCAGGAAGTTGAGGGAGGAGACGGCCGGACACCGATGGCCATTACAAACAGCCAGACATTTGCCATTAAATAAAGAGAACTTTTTTTTAAAAAAGGGGCTGTTTGCACCATTAGCAAGAATAATAGTCAGAATGAACGTAGGAACGCTTAGAGGAGCATTCGTGAACTGCCAGTGTTATCAAATATATACAATGATTTGGTGTGAGTTAGTCGTTCAGTGAAGCACACGCGCCCAAAAATACATTGGTCTACAATGTGTCTAATGAGATTACTTCCATGAACACAAACAGAGTACAAACGAAACAACAGAACAACTTAACACAAAACATTAAAAAAAAAACTGAACACAATTGGGAATGCCTCGCTCATGGCTACACATCGCCATGGCAACGATTTGCTGGTCAATAGAGAAGGTTAAACAATGGTTTGTGAACTCTTTTCTTTGTCCAATACCCCGATACGCCCCTTGGACAAAAAAATCAATATTTTGGGTGGTGTCTTTTGCTAGCAACCATCTGCCAGGTTTTGAAGACGAGTGGCCCTAGTACGACCGAGCGCGCGGGTGTCGACGCTGCCTTTATCGCCCAGGCGCACGTGGCTGAGAGACAGCGAGCACGAGCCATGCCCCCCACCACAACATCACACTCCACACCCTGCCCCCGTATGTGTACGTTTCGCTGGCAAAATCAACAAGAGGGATAGAGACACGAGCACCTGTCATGCCGACTGCGTCGACAGGAAGACGCCGCACCCCAACCCCGTTTACTACCGGGGATGGGACAATCGAACGACAGGAAATGTGACGACTTTTGATCCTCTCTCAACGAACCCGCCCAGGATATCAGCCTATAGGTCGTACTATATCGAGATCTTGGGCCGAGTTGTAATACTGGGTACACTAACAGACTTCTTGAGCCAGGAAAGTGTATTGAGCTTTGTTATATGTGTTGAGTGGCGGAGCTGACGAGCCTCTAGTCGACTTACTACTACTGATGGGGCGACGGAGACATGACAGAGATAAGTTGTGGTCTGCGGTGCGCTCACTTCCGTTTCCTGTGCCACGCGACCACAAGCCTACTATACCACCATGAAACCCGATAAATAAACCACTGCGACCATTGCGCCCGATGAGAATGAACGGCGATATGGCATTCAGGTTCATCCACCCCCCCCCCCCCCCCCCCCCCCCCCCCCACGACGGGCGCTGGGATGTTACAACACTAATGTTTTAAGACGGCTCAGTAAACACTTGAAGACGAAATCGGCGAGTTAAAAGGAGTAGGGGGCCTGGGTCAACTTCCTGACGACGCGCCCTGGGCTCTGAAATCTACGGTCCACTCGTCAACAATACGACAAGGCGGCTTTTATGACACATAGATGATCTCCCGCCGACCCTCACAAAACATCTGAACTTCTGCATTGTAAATCCTTACAACTTACAAGAAGCCACAGTATCACTTCCAACATCAAGTAACAATTCAATTCCAAGCTGTCAGCTCTCCAGTACTAATATCTACATTGACAATGTATGTTACTTTTAACATGTGAAACGTCAACTTGTACATCTGGCTAAACGCTTTCAAATATCACATTGCAAGTCAAGGAGAAGCATTGAAAATGCTGCTGAGACGGTCACCGGTAGATGTGTAGAGAATGTAGGCAGTCACGAAGGCTAGAGAAGGTCGTCGTCCGGTAGTGCTACCTGCTTAAGGGATGCGCCTCTTCCCAGCACTTGTTCGTGAAGTCTTCAGCGATCTGCAAAGCAAAAGGTGATACGTCAGAATTCGTCATCTATTGGAGTGAGGTAATTTATTGACACAACCTTGACTGAAGTGGACCTCCGAGGTGTGAATGGCTCCTCGCTTAAACAAGCGATAAGAAAGAGGGCAAAATGGAGACCTCATCCCTCACGCTTTATCGGCAGTGGACGAGGTTTTAAGTGTAATACTGTCATCGTGAGGCTTCGTATGAGATGAATACCGAGGGGCAGGGGAGACCAGATAGTGGTCAGTGGGGAGTGAGGAGGGGGATAGGTGGTAGTGGTCAGGGCAGCGGCGATAAGCGAGGTTTTTTTAATGAGCGTCGGACGACAAGCCAGTCAGTCTGGTATCGGTAAAGTTAGATATTTACAAACAGTTTAGAGAGAGGCTTCTCAGCGGGGCATTTAACGGCTGATGGCCAAGCGACTCGGGCAGCGTGACAAATGGGCCTACGAGACTCTCCGTAACAGCCAGTTGCACTGGAACCAACTCGTGTCCCACTACGTGTGCGTGCTACATAAGTGCGACAGACCACCTTAGGGTCGCCAGGTGCAAAGATTGTACACGGCCGCTTGCGCGTGGACAGGATGTGTGTCAGAGATGGCTTACTGAGCGATAACTGGCTTCCTTCTCCCAAGTACCACGCTATACGCAGCCATACCGAGATAGGCCACAATAACAGACAGGGGAATATTCTCACAACTCACTAACATGCATTATACGATACATCACGTGACAAAGTGTATTCATAACCAGCCTCGATTCTCACCTGATGTTGGGTGTATCGCCGGGGTTCAGGGGGCAGTACTTGATGGTGTGGGCATTAGGACCGTTGGCGCCGCAGATCGGACAGGTGTAAATGTAGAGAATTGGGCAGGTGATTTTGCCTTCCTGGTCTTTCAGCTGATGAGATGTGTACGTCGACTCGGCTTCTCCGTTGTTGCGACAGAAAACACACACCTTCTGTTTACCACCTTTCACCACACGCCGACGGTAACTGCGCTGGCGCTCACGGTCTCGCAGGATCTCGAAGAGGCGAGATTTGGTGAGGATGTCTGCGTCGAAGTCCGCAAGTCCCCCAGGGAGGTCATCCGGCAGACTCATGACAGCTCCCCGTGATCCATCGCGAACGTCCAGTCCACGAAGCAGCAAGTCGAGTTCGTCCAAGTCGCTCTCTCGTCCGTTCAGGTTGAATTCGTCCCAGACGGCGCGGGTGGAGGCAGGTTGTTGTTGCTCCAATAAGATCTCGCGCCCTCGCTGATGCATCAGTGCAGCGGACGATTGGGGCAGAACGTAGCCCGGAATATGGACGGGACGTGACGTCTGGGGTGGGGGAACGGATCTGTTGATGGTGGCGGTAGGGTACGGGGTGGAACTAGACACCGTCTCCGGGAGGAGAGGGGGTGGCGAGAGGAAGAGACGGTAGAGCTCGGATGCGATCTGGGCGGCTCCCTGGGGAGGTGATGTGGTGGCTGATGGGGAACTGGTCGAGCTCCTCTCGCTGCTGTTGTTGTTCGATCCCGCCGTGCTAGGGGGCAAAATGTTGTTGTTGTAGGCAGCCTGTCGCTGGCGGAGGCGATCTTGATCCATCTTGAAAAGCTCATTGGCAGCGGCCATGTTGAGATCGGGATGATCAAACGAATCCAAGTGTCCGTTAGCAGCCAGGCCGAGCACACCGCCGATTCCGGGATATGTGAAGCGGGAATACGCACCCACAGTAGGGAACGTAGAAGGCACGTCGGATCGGGAGAAGTGATGCTGGCTGGTGGGGGCTCCGGACGGTCCCGTGGGGCTGCACGGAGATGACGGCGAGAGAGACGAGGAACTGGCCGGACTGTTGACCCCTGACCTCCCGCTGCCACTGCTACTGCTGCTGCTGCCACAACTCCAGAGTCGCCGATCTCCGCTGTCAGAACTTGCCGTCAGGCATCCAAAAGCATGCGGCATCGTAGAGGATTTTAACTCCAACATTTCTGAGCAAGAAAACTAAATGTCCTTGGTTTACAGGATGAGTCCGTAGTTAAAAGCTAACAAAAGCACAGCGCGATTTAAAATTCCCACCAGAAATGTGACGACACGAGCTCTGCAAATCTCCGCTTTCAACTGAATACGTGAGTCGCGCACGACTTGATTTTGTGCCAAGATGGGGCGGGGCTTAACGGGCTTGGTGAGCATGCGCGCTGACTGTGAGCTGGCTTTCACCACCTGCCAATCACTGGCATGTCTGAGAACGGCGTGATTTTGCGCGGGAAACGGTGGTAGCATATCAAAAGCCTCAAGGGACTGCGGGCCAGCTGCGTGGTAATAGCCAATAGCTGGCGGTCTGCGCTCTTTCAAGAACAAAGAGAGATTGTCAATGCTCTGACTACATCAGATAAAAGACTGTGATAGCCTTTATGGGGTGGTGAAATTCTCACTTAAAAGTTAGAGGATTGCAAAACAAAGGCTTCGCTTGTGTGTACTGATTTGATTGTGGTCGAACCATTGTGACAATTGTGACAATGACTTGGTTGACTCGATCACTGGGCTTGGACGCGGAGAGGTCTGTAAAAGAGGAAAGGCGCTCGCTCATAGTCCTTTGGGACGGCGCTTGATTGCGGGACCTATCGATATACTTACCGCTCCAAAGCTTACGCGGATCCCATTGACATAAGACGCAATTTTATTTGATATAATCAGACCGACTGCCCAACCAATTAGTAATCAGATGCGACCAGCGATTCTGTCACTTGACTGGTATTTCCTGTTGGTAATTACCAACGCCGCTTCCGCCTCTGTTTATTTTTCAAAGACAAATTCAAATGAAAAAATGGGCGCAAATGCTTTTTGATCGTAACGTTGACGTCTTGAAAAGATAAATCTGGTATTGTCTCTGGTCACTTAAGATGTGAGGCGACAAAGAGAACAACTTCAAGATCAGAAAAAAGGTAAACTTTGCCAATACGGGAAGCAGTTATAACTTCGATGATGTTGTTATGAACAGAAAGATTTTGTTATACAGGCCGGTACGCCGTTGAATATTGAATGTTGATAATGATTCGCTACCGATGGAAGATGTCACGCGCAGTTGTGAGGATAAATGATGCCCCCATGATCGAAAAATGTAGAGCGGTCAACTTAACAGGACATTATGATCACCGTTTTCTGACATGCCCTTGTCGTAACATTATGACAAAAATATAAACCTCTAATTGTATGTATCATAACGCCACACCATCACTATTCGTGCTCGTTTAATCCCTGTCCCAATTTTCCCCTCTAATAATGTGATGAAAAGTGTACATGAATTTTTCATTCAGAAACATAAAAATGGTTTCGTTCAACGTAGAAAACTGCACAAATCGGCAGTTTTATAGCGACTGTGCAATGCAACAGACCCTCTCAGTCTTGAGTTTTCCCAGTGAACAATATATTAGAAATGGGCTGCCCACATTTGCTACGGACACCGATGCGCATCAAAGAAACATTAGTATTTACTACGAAATGCATAGACCAGTAAGATAATTTAATGGCGCTGATGACAAAAAACAAGGCCAAGTCCTTTAATAGGCAATTACCTTTAACCTGAAATGTAGCTGTTCTAGTTAGACTCGAACCACAGCTTCTGAAATACTTATCTACATAAATATGGCCACTGGTTTTTATCTTAATTAAACCGTCGATTGTCGAAGGATTATTATAGACTCTTGCACATATTCAAAACAAGCCCCATACAGTTACCGGGTAGTCAGCATAACATCCGTAGTAGGCAAATATTGAAAACACTGGTAAAGGGGAAATAAATAGAGTTCTAACTACTGGGAAAAAAAAAATTCATATATGTTTTCGGCGCAAACGATCTTGCCCTAACCATCGTGATCTGCACAATTGATTACCTTTTTGAATAGTGCTGGAGGTGTTAGACTGGTATAGAGCAGTTCTGGAGAAGTCAGACTGGACTAGAGCAGCTCCAGAGGTGTCAGATTGGTCTAGAGTAGCTCTGGAGAAGTCAGACTGGACTAGAGCAGTTCTGGAGACGTCAGACTGGACTAGAGCAGTTCTGGAGAAGTCAGACTGGACTAGAACAGTTCTGGAGAAGTCAGACTGGACTAGAACAGTTCTGGAGAAGTCAGACGGGACTAGAGCAGCTCTGGAGAAGTCAGACTGGACTAGAACAGTTCTGGAGAAGTCAGACTGGACTAGAACAGTTCTGGAGAAGTCAGACTGGACTAGAACAGTTCTGGAGAAGTCAGACTGGACTAGAGCAGCTCCAGAGGTGTCAGATTGGACTATAGCAGCTCTGGAGAAGTCAGACTGGATTAGAGCAGTTCTGGAGAAATCAGACTGGACTAGAACAGTTCTGGAGAAGTCAGACTGGACTAGAACAGTTCTGGAGAAGTCAGACTGGACTAGAGCAGCTCCAGAGGTGTCAGATTGGTCTAGAGTAGCTCTGGAGAAGTCAGACTGGACTAGAGCAGTTCTGGAGAAGTCAGACTGGACTAGAGGGCAGTTCTGGAGAAGTCAGACTGGACTAGTGCAGTACTGGAGAAGTCAGACTGGACTAGATCAGTTCTGGAGAAGTCAGACTGGACTAGAACAGTTCTGGAGAAGTCAGACTGGACTAGAGCAGTACTGGAGAAGTCAGACTGGACTAGAGCAGCTTCAGAGGTGTCAGATTGGACTATAGTAGCTCTGGAGAAGTCAGACTGTATTAGAGCAGTTCTGGAAAAGTCAGACTGGACTAGAACAGTTCTGGAGAAGTCAGACTGGACTAGAACAGTTCTGGAAAAGTCAGACTGGACTAGAGCAGTACTGGAGAAGTCAGACTGGACTAGAGCAGCTCCAGAGGTGTCAGATTGGACTATAGTAGCTCTGGAGAAGTCAGACTGGACTAGAGCAGTTCTGGAGAAGTCAGACTGGACTAGAACAGTTCTGGAGGAGTCAGACTGGACTAGTACAGTTCTGGAGAAGTCAGACTGGACTAGAGCAGTACTGGAGAAGTCAGACTGGACTAGAGCAGCTCCAGAGGTGTCAGATTGGACTATAGTAGCTCTGGAGAAGTCAGACTGGACTAGAGCAGTTCTGTAGAAGTCAGACTGGACTAGAACAGTTCTGGAGAAGTCAGACTGGACTAGAACAGTTCTGGAGAAGTCAGACTGGACTAGAACAGATCTGAAGGTTGCGGAGAATAGCAATTCTGGGCGTGTCAGACTTGAGAAGAGGACTCTTTGATGTGTTTCTACTGCGGAAATCGTTGAGTTGTCCACAGGCTTGGCACAGTGGTTCTTGCGAGTATAATTCCCCCCCCCCCCCCAGTGTATTTTAGTTGGAGACATATATAAGGCTGACGTTTGGTTTTGCCAAATGAAGGCCTCTGTGAAGCGTTTTACAGCAAAATAACTAACAGTCCCTGAAAATTGGCCCACCAGAAACGGCACTTGGCGTCTCCACATGGGCCAATATTGACTCTTTGCCATGAGCTGACAAGCAAGGCAAAGCTATATCATGTTGGAGAAATGACTTGGGAAATAAGTTTTTGAATTATAACATATAATTTATATTTTATCAGACTTGAAACGTGACCTTAATGCAAATCATGAAAATTCGGCTGTGATAAAACTATAATTCACTGACGGATTCCCAGCAACTTGAGGAAATGGTATCGATTAAGTCGAATCTAACAAGAGATTTTACGGCATTGAAAATAGACATTATTCAGCACGAGGAAAACAGTACTAGACTTCTAAGCTTACATACATGACGAGGTTGAACAATATTACAAGAATATGACTGATTTGCGCATGCATAATTATTCTACCGAATCGGAGGTTATTTTCAAAGCACGGATATCGATACATTATCGATGATAAGGAGTTGCCGATTAGAAGAAAGCGGTACAATTGAGTCGGTATAGCAACCATACAGAACACGGAATCAGAGATTGTACTATTTCGAGAATGCGTCTTCAAATCCTGACTAAAAACGGCGTTGGCAACATGAGCGGCTTTCATTCGGGGGTTGGTTACAAGAGCAGACGTGTTGGAGAGTTGGTCCTTCGTCGCATCTTAAGCACGCAAAGGCCATAAAGATAATGACTGGCTATTGAGCCTTCATCATTTCGTTTCCAAAACTGGTAGGAAATCGGTCAATTATTTTGTTACGCAGTAGAATTTGGATGTTTGTTTGATGACGTGCTCCTCTGATGTCTGAAGACCTGCCAGAA
Organism: Urechis unicinctus; assembly: GCA_034190875.2. Taxonomy (NCBI): domain Eukaryota; kingdom Metazoa; phylum Annelida; class Polychaeta; order Xenopneusta; family Urechidae; genus Urechis; species Urechis unicinctus. The sequence goes on along the minus strand of CM067351.1, from coordinate 60,383,697 downwards.
ATTTATGCTTAGTCATCGCTGTCTGTACCCTATTATCGCTTCTCTTTTTACTTTGATCTGTCTTCTTCAGCTGTCAGTGTGTGGAGAGAGATGAATTGTCTCCGCTGGTCCTCTTTTCGTCTATGCTCTCCAAGGAGTGGTGGATTATAAAACCAATTGTTTACAACCACTGTGGTTTTTCAGGGTTTGTTAGAATGGTTTGTGTGCGTTAGATCACAATTGGTTATCTACAGAACCTGGACAATTTCTTATGGCTTTTGAGCGCTATCAAGGATTGCAGGCATGGGATTATGGATTTTTCTCAGAGCACATTCTTTTAAAAAATACATTCGTTGATTTCAATCCGCATTTGAGGTGATAATGCATCGTAAGAATATGGTGGAACGGAACGAAATGTGATCCTGCTCTTTACTTACAGACTGTTCTTTACTTTTGATCAAAGAGCTTATCGCTTCTCTATGAAGCTTCACCCTGAGTGGCTCTGCGGCGATCGCTTCCCCAATTACAGTACACAACCATTGTTAGGCGGCGCTACCGTGAGATCAAACAAAAGCACATGGAAATACTGGGCTGACGTCATTGCGATTGAAGAGAGCGAGAAAACTGTCATTTCGCAGAACCTTTCAGCGGCAAAAACACGTCGTACAATAAGCTTAAAACAGCAAAAATAACAAGTACAATATTTAATAAATGTCAACTTGATAAACTTCATCAAAGAACTTATAGCTGCCAAAAGGGTTCACACTGTCAAGCTGTATGGAGATGATTAAATGACACGAAATACACCCCCATCTTCAGGCGGCGATACCATAAAATCCACAAAAGCACATGGGACTGTTGATCCAACGTCTCCCGGATCGGCGTTTTCTAAAGAGATGGAGTCATCTGATTGGTCGAGGTGACCACGCCTCTGAATGAATCAGAGAATTCCACTTGTTTTTAAGAGACGCTATGACAAAGCAAAGCGGCTCAAATGTGGCGTCTTTGCATACTTTTTTTCGGGTAGAGGCTTGAGTGTACACTCTGAGCTTTTAGCTTTTTGTTCTGATATCACTCGCACCGTTCCAAGAAATATCAAAAGGGTCATACTTTTTCTCGTCTTACTGCCCGTCTAGGTGACCACGTGTGACGCCGGGAGCCTTTATCTTTACCACAAGATGCAAAAAAAACCCGGTATTTTAGTCGCCAGATGGCGAATTGGTTCTGATGTACGGTACGGTAGTTTTTGTATCAAAGTTGATCTGTGACTTTGATAAGTTGTGATATGGCATGATAGTGATAATGAGTGAGAGGTAAATTGAGGGATAGTTAGAGAAAGAGAGTAGCAGATACAGCGTGATGGAGAGGTACATGTACAGCGTGGCAGAGAGTGACAAGTACAGCGTGACAGATAGTGACAAGTACAGCGTGACAGATAGTGACAAGTACAGCGTGATGGAGAGTGACAGGTACAGCTTGACGGAGAGTGACAAGTACAGCATGACATAGAGTAACAAGTACAGCGTGATGGAGAGTGACAAGTACAGCGTGATGGAAAGTGATAGGTACAGCGTGACAGAGAGTGACAAGTACAGCATGACAGAGAGTGACAGGTACAGCCTGACAGAAAGTGACAAGCACAGCATGACAGAGTGACGAGTACAGTGTGAAAGAGAGTGACGAGTTCAACGTGACTAAGACTGATAGGAACAGCGTGACGGAGAGTGACAGGTACAGCGTGATGTAGAGTGGCAGGTACAGCGTGACGAAGAATGAGATCGAGAATAAAGGACAAATTGACACAGAGAGCTGGCATACAGATACTGGCATTGACTTCTCTCTGCTGTTCATCAATCTCCAGCATAAGTATACTTAAACCCAAGGGGGACAACGATCTCGCCACCAGCTCACCAAAAATCTCGCTTAAACCATCTTAACTCCGTTTACTGGACTGTCGCGCCTCATATGCATGGATAACATGTTTTTCTTCCTAACAAAACCATCCGCCGCGACATTTGCCACCCGAAAGGTTACTTTTTTCGAGTTCAAACGCTACTTAAGCCGTTTAGACCAACTGCGGTTGCAGGAAATTCATCGATCATCTGCCCGTCGTCCGGGGAAAAGCAATCGCGAGCTCTGATTGGTCGAGCAGGAGGCTCACACAAGATGATCAAACCTATCGTAAGCAACATAAAAAAATCACTGATGATTTTATTCACGAATAATCTTCGTTACTGAGAATTGTTAAATTCGTTTTAGCGCAAACACGAACGTTGCCGTATATTTTGCAGCGGTCGTTGGGCCAGCTGATCATGAAAATATAAATTTGTCTCCGAAAATTTAAACATAACATGGTGAGCTGTTGGCGAAATTGTTTTCCCCCTTGGGTTTATGTATACATAGCAGATAGCGGCCGGCAGGCCAATACAAATCCCTGTGCCCAACATGGCCTGAACAGTGAACATTTCCAAATCCCTGGGCCTACCTCCATATCATAACGGATTACAGTCAGGGCGTGGTGGTATAATTTGATAAATTCATAACGTTTATATTCATAACGTTCATTTTGCAGCCAATCAAGCGTGCTGCCAACAAGAAGTCGAATATCCTGGATTGGGTCTGTATGGCGCCTAGCCCTTATAAGACGTCCGAGTAGACGTCTTACTTTCTCTAAAAACAACGCAATGAAAAAAAAATTGAGATCGATTCAGATAACTACCAAATACCAAACATACCCAAGAGATGGAGTTTTAGAATGCAATGATGTTCACGGACAATTTTATCCCTTTTCGGCGGGGGATTTCATCCATGGTAATTAGTTATAGTTCGATCAATTTGTGAAGCGGTAGAAAGTCCGAAACACAGCAACATGTTTGTTCAAGACCACGTGCATCGCGCATGCTCAGAATGACGTGACCCATCGACGACTAATGCTAAGACAATGCGGATGAGGCGGCGGGTTATGAAGCACTTCAGCCAAACGCGTTTTAGCCGGGTATGGCGTTTCTTCAATACATTTCAATAATCATTGTTGAATGTGTGAAGTCTAAATGACATCCGCAACATGAAAGTGAAGTGATGTCGCGGATGAGGAGGAGACGTTGCGATTGGGTCGGCTGACTCTGTAACATGTTGGATGTTGTAGTAAATAATCGAGACTTAATACGGCTCTTGTTTATATTGATTTGTTGCTCTGCTAACTCCCACGCTCTGTCCTTTTCTTCTTGGACGAAGTGATTCAGGGTCTCTGAAGTGGGGATGAGTGGGTGACGATTGTTGGCGTGGATATATGAATTGCTGGAGTGACTATGGTTGAGTTAGCTGGAGTGTCTATGAGTGAGTTTAAATACAACTACAGTACTGATACAATGTCAACTGTGGCAAGCACGCGGAATGATTAATCTGATCACGTGACATTTTGCTAGGATTCATTTTCTTTCTTTGGTTGTGGCTGCTGACTAATGCGGTGACGGTGTGTGGTCTTGTGACCGTCAATCGGAAGGACGCTCATGGTGACGATAGATGAGTTGCTATGGAGACGCGTTATATTTGGACACCTTTCTCTCGCCACACCGGCAATATTCCTCCGATTCAACCACCAATTGTTGCGTCTTTTACACCAGGTAAAAATGTCTTAGCTGGGATTCGAACCCAGGATCCTCTGCTGACCGTGCATACGGTCGAGGGGCGTGCAACGTTGTTAAATGTGCATCTATCCGTCTGATTGTGAAATTTGAGGTGAACTTGGATTGGGCATGAGAACGTAAAATGTACTTTGGGGTTTTAAATCTGAAAATGATAAACTTGGCAATACAGGTCCGTGTAAAAACCGTCTTTTCGTTTTCATAACCGAAAACCAACAATAATAGCAAAACTGTAAACCGTTGTTCAAATACCATAACGAAATACGGATAACGCTTAACAGATTCGTTTTTCGTTTCGTCAAATGGAAAACCAGTGGCGCTGCAGTAGGTGATGATGTTACTGATACAAGCGGCTGGATATGTTGGTTGGTATCCAGACGTTTCGTTTTTGCCGATAGTTATCACCGGACTTCCGGACTTCCTGAATAAAGCATATATATTTATATATATATATATATATATATATATATATATATATATATATATATATATATATATATACATAAAGACACACACATTAGCTCTTTTGAACAAAGTGGAGCTTGCGCTCCCTCTTGGTTCTCGAATATGGCATTGCCAATGTAGAAAATTCGATGATAAGACCTTACCTTCACGATGTCAACTTGATTTAACAAGTCCAATTTAATAAACAATCAATATTATGAATCGCATTAGAGTCTCAGGAATCGCAACAACTTGTAAATATGCATAATCGCCTAAAATGTGCGAGGCGATTAACCAGTGTTAACTTTTCCGACTAAATTCCAATATGGCGGCGAGATTGCGCAACGTAAGTGGGATTGTAACGGATTGTTATTATGCTGGATAAAGGGGAGGAACAGGTAACTAGGTCGGAAAGTTACAATTCCATACATATATATAAATAAGTCTATATATTTTCATACATATAGATAATTACGATATATCTAGCCGCCTGTACCAGTAAAAATAGCACCGACTCATTGTAGCGCAACTCGTTTTCCATTTGACACAACAAAAAAAGAAACTGTTTGGTGCTATCCGTTATCTGTTATCGTTGTCGCTTATGAATAACGGTTTACGGTTTAGCTATAAGTGTTCCTTTCCGGTTTTTGGTTTTGATCAACAAAACACTGTAAGACGCGGACCCTTCATCGTGATGGATGTGTCAAGGATGCCAATTGCGAACACTCCCTAGCATCCTTGATATTTCCTAGTGCACATAGTAATAACGTGATGAAAATAGTCAGAAATAGATGACCTGACAGAGCCCCGATACCACATGTTCATCTCGCGGTGAGGTGTGTTCAACACGATGGGCAAGCGAAGGGACTCGAAGTAACCATGGTGATAGTTCATGCTAGTCATAGTGTGTTGATCTCGATCTATTGTGTAATACGTCATCAGAATGACATCAGACAGGTGATGCAGATCTCATCAATCGTCGTCATGGTGATATGTAAATGTCCTGCATTGAACACCATCAACCGTAGCTTCGTACTTCCTTTTGATCACGTGACCACACGCCACACTTGCATTGGCCTAGTACCAAGAACCATGGAAACAATGTTAGCGGTAAGATTTTATCAGCTGCGTATTGTCGAATTCTCTATCTATGGACTCTAATCTGTTGAACCATGTCTAATAGAAATAATCGTCAATATGAATATAAAATCATGCAAATCTTGGTTGCCAGGAAAGCCACGGGATTTATCATCGTTAGAGAAGCACGTGACATGAATTGATTTTTTTCATCAGATAAAGACACATTGTAGGTAGATGCCTGCCTTCACAGAATCTCCTCAACCTTTGACCAGGACGTCCTGCAAGTCGTTTAGGACTTGTTTCTGTGCATTCCAATAATTACCAAGAGATTCTCAGTAATTAGGCTGGACAATAGGATGGCGCTATAAATGGCAACATGTAGCAAATTTCCCAGATTTTACTGAATACAGTAAAATACGCTGCTTGATGTCTGACGGGGGTCAGGGTTCTTTTACGTGCGTCGTGTCATCTTGTTTACATGCGGGTGGGTGAGCTTACTTACAGCAACACTACCGATTGTCACCTCTGAATGCATGCTGATTAGCAGATTGGTTGGTTGACGGGGTCCGTCTCAAGATTGAACTAGTCGTCTTTCATGCTATCAATCTTCTACTAAAGTGTCTTACGCTGTTAGTAGCTCGTTAGCATTCTATCCTAGCGGGTGGTGTTCGACTGGTCCGACTATGTGCATATGCTTTCATGCATAAAGTATACATGCTGGTCTGATTTTTGGTGCTTATTACTACTTCAGAGAAAGTTCTATCCGCACTTGCAGAAGATTAAGCATAACTTGAGGAGACCTTATATGAATCGTTAGTTAAGACCTAACCCTCCAACAGAAAACTACTTAAGGTATCCAAACTAAATTCATTCTCATACGACTAGATATCATTTGTATACTCGTCAAAATGACGCCAATAATTTAATTCAACAAATACATTACAAGCTCGGCAGTTTTTTTCGGCCAAAACAATTTCAGCATATCCCACGCCATTATAGATGCATGCAGTTTCGAGTAGAGGTCATTTCGATGATAATACCGAGGAGCTGACCAAAGTGGGCTGCTTTGATGTAGCTTACATCTTCGCCATTTTGCATTTTTGCGGGTTTCTCCCTGTCTATGGCCGGCTGGTTCGCCCCGGCCCCGGCGTGGACCGCGTACGACTAGCACGACCCACAGTTCATGTCCTAAGTGCACCTTCGACAAAGACGATGTTATCAAAACACTGTTTGGTGTGACACAGATGGATGTCACGACACCAGATCGCTCTTTATCAGTGACGAGGAGCGGTATTCGGGAATCACTATATGTATAGCCACGACGCGGTGTTGCCTATGTAGAACCTAGATTCCCAGGGCAGATAGTGATACCCAGAGATTATTCATAACACTAATTACCAATACTGCAAACGCCCATTAGATGAGGGCAAAATTAGACAGATTACTGGACCAGCACTTTGTTTGTTGCAGGGAGTTGCTATTTGCAATTAATCAATAGCAGTGCAACTTAGTAGCATATTCCCCCAATGTTTATCAAGGAATGTTCCGTTTCGTTGTTTTCTTCGTGATTCGGTGTGATATTTGTGCGACAGTGAATGTTAGTGGCCTTTTCTACATGTTAGACAAGGTCATTTTAGCTTTGAGCTTCGTGCCACAAATAGTCCCTGCGAACCCGCGTCTTGTGAGCTGCCTCGCCTATGTTCCAATTTGTGAATACTCCCGCTGGTAAGTTTCCGCTCGCCGCCATGTTGGCAAGTCGGGCACAGATATTACCGCTTGGTGTGTTTTAGGCCAAAATACTAATTCACAGGATACTTCTGTTGCTGAAATTCTACCTCTGTTCCGATAAATGTTTGATAAGTTGATTGTATTAGTTAAAACTAGATAATACACGGGATACGCAGGCTAAATACCGTTGGATACCAGAACTAAGAGGGAGTGCATGCAGCACTACCCGTACTTAGTTCGAAAGATCTACCTTTAAGCCTTTACATCCTGGAAGCTTTCACATAGTTATGACAAGTACACTCAGAGTTATTGCCATACTAACCATGCTGTTCCGGCCGCCTCTAGAACATGTAGGCCATTGACCCTTGTGGTGGTCTCTCGCCCTTGTTGTACATTTATTTTAGTATTAACACGATGCTCCTGTGTTTAGCAGTGGAATGACCCTGTTTGGAGGTGTAAATGCTTCGCACCAGAGAAACCATTTATAAACGTTGACGTCTTCCTGAATTGTCCAGAGGGAGACGTAACGTTGTTTTTCTATTTACTTCCTCATCGGTCAGTGTTCATTTTATTGATCCATCTACGACTAGCATGTGACAGATCGGCGTTGAAAGTGCGTGTATTTATTTTCGTGAAGTTGGGTGCCGTAATAAGTTTGAATAACGACAGGGGGCTATAAATAAAACAGATAGAGTTGCCATATAAAAAAATAAGGACGTCTTATCACTCCATGAAAGCTAAATTTCCCTTCAAAGAACCCTGCACATTGCATAGTATGTCAAAAGCCTAGTGTGGCCTCCTATTCACACTTAATCGCTGAAATGCTTTCATGTCCAATGGTTCATCTTCCTATCGAATTGGGATCACAGATATAATTAAAAAAGTTTACCTGAATATTTCCCATTACAGTTATACAGCAATGTAGGACTAGTCATGCATTGAGCTCACGAGCGAATGGTCGCTTTGTATGCTGATACGATAGAATCACACAATGCCCAACTGCTCCTGTAAACGGGTCAATGGAGCGAGTCAATCTCTGAAGGTCATTCAAATACAGAATGATTTGGTGTGTACAAGATATGATCGTAGCTTGCCGAATACGTACGACATACCAGGCAGTACATTTGTTTTGGTAACATCCAGGGGTGAGGCTAAGGACAATGTCAACACGACCTTAACCCGTATGATCGTATGATTGTATGGAAATTGGGTGACCCTGAAACCTGTTTGTCTGACCCATATACTGGAAACTATCCAAACAATGTTTCGGTCTATTTCTATCCAATCAGCTGGTTGAGCCTTATCTCATTGTAAAAACCAGACATCAGTGGGAAGTGAATGAACAGATCACTGAATGTTTTACGCCGAAGTGACCCCACTTAGATGGGTGTCGTTAGGGATAACATACGTGTTACACGGTTTTGAAAAAGTAGATATGAGTGGTTGATCTATACTGTGAACAATATCCAACCTACTCGACCTCGAGGTTTTATAGTTATCCAACACGCATTGCGCATGTATAAAAGAGCCATCTACCCATGTACAAACTACCGAAGCAATATACCTGTCTGGGATACATTAATTGTCTCCGCCGCGTCATAACTAGGTTAATGCCTCGAATGTACGGTCTGAAGTGGTTTACGTCGAGTGTTTGGCTGTGGAATTCCCGTGGTACAGGGACGGTGTTCGCTTTCAAGGCAGGATCAGTTGCGCGAATGTTTTGAAGTCTTCAACTTATATACTGTAGTAGGCTTCCACATAAAGCTTCAAAGGTAGGTTTTACAAATGTTTGCTGCTGGTAGATGAGTCTTATTTTCTATTGGGAGTGCTTAAGCAGCCCCAGGTGGATCTAGATTCCTATCATGGTCGACTCCCATAAGCTCTGCTTCTCTCTAGAGGTCATCTTAACGGCATCTTTTTTCTAATGTGACCTCCCTTCGTGACATCAAAAGAATTGTTCGTAATAAACATTGTATGCCAAGATGTCATCTTATATAGCTCGACCATCCCCAACGAATGCTTCCTCTGTAGAAATAATGCTGGTAGAAATCGCAGTAAATATTTGTTGAGGTGATGTGTCATATGCTATCGCCAACGCAACTTGATTTCAGGGCAACATGAGCAGCTTGAATAAAATACCTGAGGTGGATTTTTCCTCTTGGTCGATGACAGCAACACCTCGCGACTTGGATGATGTGACCCAAGGCCAGAAACAATGTGCGGACGAAATGTTGGAAGCGTTGAGCACAGTAGGAGGGTTCATAATGAAGAACTGCGATCTGAACAAAGAGGAGGTTGGTTTCTCTTTAATTGGTACCAGGAACAGCTGGACGAACACTTTGTGGTGAAACAGATATGAGCTAAAGAAAAATATGTTTTTCTGGATAACTCTGTCCTGTAGGTAGAGGATACAATCACATTTCTTGAAACTTTTTTCCATTTGCCAATGGAGAAGAAACTGAAATATCAGCGAAATAAAGAGCAATTCCATGGATTCTTCGAGCCAGGGGCAGTTAGGTGATAAGATGTTCACGATGTAGCTGCTAAATCCACTTATGTATATCTGGAAGTAGATATATATCTCTCTTTTCCAAATATTTTTTCACAGAGTCAACCTAAATCGGGAAGCTGATTTCAACGAAGCCTTTCTTTTTCTACCTCCATACATGGTGGACGAGGTATGGTCCGTTTATATTCATAGTGCATTGTTGTTCCCTTGAAGAATGCATGTACATAATATGCAAATAAAGGCTTATGTCAATCGGTTTGTGATATGTTGTAGGACTGGCCTGAAAAAGAGCTTCCTGGGTGTTATAAATTGGTGACGGAATTCATGAGCAAATGTTTTGATCAAGCATTGAAGCTCGTATGGATCGTAGCGTTGGCATTTAACCACACGGTGGGTGTTTCTTTTTATGTATCTTAATCATAAGTATAACATTGCAATTTGGTTCCTTATAAGCCCACTTGTCATTGCAGGGGGACGACCTAGTTACGAAAGGTCACAATCAGCAACGTGGTCATTGTTCATTGCGGTTTAACTTTTATGCTCCCATTGAAGAAAGTAAGCACATTGCTCATTACAAATGCTCAATTGTATTTAAGATGGGTTTGATTATTTGTTTGAATATCTTATTGAAATTCATGTGTAATTTGAGCCTTTTATTCAATGATGTGTAACTCTTTGTTCTAACTGTGGCATTGCACGTGACTTAGATGTGGGTGGGGACCACATGAGGATGGGAGAACACACCGACTATGATATGATCACATTACTCATGGGAAGGCAGCTCAAAGGTGTCCAGGTACAGAAGCTGTGTCAATACTGTTCATCGAAATCTTTGCAGAAATATTTTTGTGTACATTCTATGTTCCAATCACGTTCAGTTGCAGACAAAGACTGGGGATTGGCTGGACGTGATGACTGAGCCAGGGGACATCCTCGTGATCGGGGGAATGCTGTTGGAGCGGTGGTCTGCCGGCGATATTCATGCTGCTGTGAGTGATTAAGCCTAAAGGAACACGTTTGATAAAGTACTAACGTCATGCAGGTGTGGTAATGATGATGACGACCATATTGTAGAACTCACGCAGGTTCTAATCTTGAAAACAATGAAGTTTTAGATAATTGTCATTATCATTGTTGTTTTACCAGTAGTGCTTAACTTGAAGAATGATCGTTATCAGTGGCAGTATCAGCAGGAGCATCAGCAGCAGACACAGCAGCCGAAATAGTCGCAGTATTTCTATGACTATGATTTATGCATTTAAGATGCACCGCGTTAATCTACCAGATGGAGAAGACAAACATAAATCAAGAGTATCTCTTCCATACTTCTTGCACCCAGAGGATGACTTCGTTATCCGCAACATCCGAGATGACCCCAATTATCCCCCGGTTCCGAGTTTTGAATATTGCAAGACGATATTTAATAAGTCCCACAAGTGATGGAGCAATTGATCCCAGTGCAATCCATGAAGCTGCTGGCGAAAAGCACTGAACATGTTTTACCTAGTGAATGTTATCTTACCTGATTTTAAAAGTTGATGGAATTTCTAATTGGTCTGAAACACTTCTGTTGATATAATAGGCGGCTGTAGCAGTATGTGTTGATATGAAATCTTAGACAACCAGAACGAATGCGGGTTTGAATAAAAAAAATAAATAACTACAACTAATGAGTGGGAGGAACAGCCTATGACGCAGAGCCTATGGGCAATTAGACAAATCATCTTTTGTGAGGTGCGCATTTAACCCTTGAAGAGGTCAATAAATTATGATTGCGGGCCGTACATATTGCGGAGACTGCACTGTCGCATAGTGTAGTGGACATTCATTAAATAGTATAGAAACGAAGACACGCTGACTTTAAATGGATCCTTTTATTCTTCGTTTTCGCACTTGTAGCCACTGAAAGTACGTAAAACTGAAAAACACATTGTACGACAAATCAGATCTTCAAATTGCAACAATGACTTTGCATATAAATTTAGCCATGGGCGATGATACAGTTGACATACTACAGGTACGAAACCCGACAGAAATTTGTTTATATTAAGTCTTACACAAAAGTATAATGTTTGACATGTAATTTGTTCGGGTCTTAAAACATCGAAGATGCTAAATAAATATCTCTTTGGCAGGAATAATCATGTAAAAAGCATCAGAAGTCCAAAATAATGTAAAATCTACTCAATCTCCATTGATATTACGTCAAAAGATGGAGGCTTCACAATCTGTGTGGAAGAACATATCAATTCATTTCAACAGCGCCCTAAGAAGAATCCTGACCATGTTTATTCGCCGTTAAGGATCATGCTGAGAGTATCGTAGAAGTCGACGAGAATCAATCCATACATAAGCATCACGTGATGTCACACCCCAGAGTGTTCTCTGTAATGCTCTTCTGGTGCGCGAAAGCTGCAGAAGTGTGTGTGTGCTTGCAGGTATGCGTCGCAAGCGTCACTTGACGTTCGCGCGTCCTCTTGCTCACTGGTCCCCGTTCTCTCTTATCCCGGTAGTATTAAACGGACCCCCGTTGGACACACAGACACAGGTGTCTGTATCTGAAAGCGTTAACAATAGTAGCATTAAGATGAGCTCGATACACACATCGGTCATAATCTCCTTTCAGTTAATTATTCAAGCATGATTACTACGTTATGTTGCCATCCTATTATCGCTAAGCGAGTGAGGTAACATAATCGAGCACTTAAGGAGACACAATCTGGCCTTTGTACCTTGACGGCGTCAAAACATCAAAAGACGACTGTCCGATGTTGCTGGCAACCTTGCTGTAGTAGTGCTAGCGTAAACAGGAAAATGAAGGACAGAAGCTCAGGTACTCAGCAGCCGACGTGTTGCCTGCAGCGCCACACGCCAACCGTTCTTCCGTGGTCATCGCTATGATGAGGCTGTGATGCAACAATGCAGCTATGGTATAGTATGCTCATCACGATCGATGGTTTATACTATTGTCAGCGGTTGATCGATTGATATTGGTTCGTATAATTTATCTCACATGACAGATCTTCACATAATCGCAGGTTGACACTATCCTTAGTTCGGATCAATAATTTGCACTTCATATTGATATTTTATGTAACAACTGCCTACAAGGTTGTTGGAAATGTTTTAGCAAAAACAGTATATCTGAAAGTCTGATCATATTTATGGGGTCAAACAATTTTATCCTCAACGCCAATTGCTTCATTGTTTACTTAATGATACGTTACTCCATTTTTTTGACGAAAGCATTATTTTGACAAAATATCTCATTAGGGAAACGTCGTATTGAATTATAGCGAAGCAACATGCTTTGACTGATTTTGAATGTAACATCATGGCGTCATTATCTCGAACAAAACTGCATTCAGATGCTCTGGCATCAATTGTTATAGATATTTATTAAACGCATTTAAAGCGCTGGTAATATATATGACATTCGTTTTCGAAATGGAAAGTGTTGTAAGAATCTACCATATATAGTGGTCTCGATTGCCAAAATAAAACCAACCACTGCCTGTTGAATACTACAGCAGATTGCTAATTCAGGGGCACAATGTTGATCTGTTTAGACAAAACATTTAGATATTCCCCATTTGACGTCGTAATTCAAGCTAAAAGGCAACTTCGTCATGGTCTGCGTTTGATCATCGTGCCTCTACGGCTCAGCTCATCACACGGGGAGATCAGTGGATTATTGCAAACCATGATCAACCTATTATATAGGTGACCAAGATTGTTTTCTGTTGGATTAACCGTTAATGCAGTACGAATAAGAGACAATGCAATTTACATGTAATTTATTCGCATTTTGTTGAAAGACTTTAAAATAACTAAGACAATTTTCCAATTCATCACATATGTACCCACCCTATTCTCATGAAGACAAGAAATTATGAACTTGTATCCACTCTGTTGTATGAGCTTCACTCCAGGGAAGGAAATACTTGAAAGATTGTTGGAAATTTACTTCATTTCAAATGCCATGACAGATTATGGTGGGTTCTTCCAGACGCCTGTCCCGAGACTACAATCTAAATGGCTATAAAATGACCGATCGAATGGTTGCCACGATTTTGTCGGTTACACGTTCTGACAAACATTTTCCACCTCCTACTGATCAAAGTATTTTCCATATGCCGACGTGATTGCAAGTGTGATTTCAAGGGTATTCGAAGTGATTTCAAGGGTATTCGTGACGATGTTAAGCAAGTTGTTAAATCTATTCATCTACCATTCGTCTTCATTCAGTTATCCTATTTGTGAATGCATCATCATGTGATGTGACGTGCAAAAAATGATCTAGATGCGGCTCGTTAAGTGGAACGGTAACATACACTCCCACATCACCACCAACCAGGATGGCTAAAGTAAGACTTCAGCTGGGCCGCTACTGATCACAGGGTGGCTAAAGTAAGACTTCAGCTGGGCCGCTACTGATCACAGGGTGGCTAAAGGAAGACTTCATCTGGGCCACTACTGATCACAGGGTGGCTAAAGGAAGACTTCATCTGGGCCACTATTGATCACAGGGTGGCTAAAGGAAGACTTCATCTGGGCCGCTACTGATCACAGGGTAGCTAAAGGAAGACTTCATCTGGGGCGCTACTGATCACAGGGTGGCTAAAGGAAGACTTCATCTGGGCCACTACTGATCACAGGGTGGCTAAAGGAAGACTTCATCTGGGCCGCTACTCTTCAAAGGCAGTTTACCAGCCCAGTATTGCCATGTGCTTTTGTTTATATTACGGTGGCGCCACCTGACGGTTGCAATGTATTAAAATTAGCGAAACGATCACCACAGAGCCACTCGAAGTGAACACTTTTAGCGAAGTCTTACGCTTTCCACCTCGAATACTCATTCTTTACCGCCAATGATAAAATATCGAGGTACTCGCCCGGATCACGAGTCAGTATCTTCACAGTTGACCAATTGTCACTGACGACCTGTCCTATGGTCAACAAAACCACGTGATCAATGTCTATATCAGTCAAATAAAAGTGCTTCTCCAAAATCAAGGACAGTACCGAAGTCGATTGAGAGGCTAGCTTGTCAAGTTGAACTAGTGGTACTCCGACTTCTATCTCCCAAAAGCCCGACGCTAACAAAAACGATTTTCTGTGTGTTTGTGGCACTGATAAAAATTGTATGCATTGTAAATGTAGTTCATGTTTCTCTCCTTGACCTATGAACAAGCGATTACATGAGCACTAGCAGAATTGAACAGCATTAAACACTTTTTATTATGGTGTTACCATGGTACAGCTAGCAAGCATGTATGCCCTGGTACAGACGGGTATGACAGAAGCTGTCACGACGGGTGTGACAGAAGCTGGCACAACGGGCGTGACAGAAGCTGGCACAACGGGCGTGACAGAAGCTGGCACGACGGGTGTGACGGAAGCTGGCACGACAGGTGTGACAGAAGCTGGCACAACGGGCGTGACAGAAGCTGGCACAACGGGCGTGACAGAAGCTGGCACAACAGGGCGTGACAGAAGTGACGGGGTGTGACGGAAGCTGGCATGACAGGTGTGACAGAAGCTGGCACAACGGGCGTGTGAAGCTGGCAACTGGACAGAACTGGACACTTTTGTGACAGAAGCTGGCACAACGGGCGTGACAGAACTGGAACGGGGTGACGGAACGGGCACGCGACAGAAGCTGGCACAACGGGCGTGACAGAAGCTGGCACAACGACGGGTGTGACGGAAGCGGGCACGCCCAGGATCACGGGTCAGTGACGGAATCTTCACAGTTGCTGGCACTGACGACCTGACAGATGCTGTCAACACAACGGGCGTGACAGAAGCTGGCACGACAGGTGTGATAGAAGCTGACACGACAAGGACAGTAACAGAAGTGGCATTGACGGGTGCGACCCTGGAATCGGACACGACGTTAGAGACGGCGTGACAGCAGCTGGCACGACGGGTGTGACAGCAGCTGGCACGACGGTAGGGACGGGTGTGACAGCAGCTGGCACGACGGTAGAGACGAGTGTGACAGCAGCTGGCACGACGGTAGAGACGGGTGTGACAGCAGCTGGCACGACGGTAGAGACGTATGTGACAGCAGCTGGCACGATGGTTGATGGGACACAACTCTAAGATGGCTATAATACTTCAAAATAGTCATAGGCTACCTGAGTGGTACAGCTATAAAGGCATGTTTGTAGTAAGCGATGTTGATGTGAGTGACAAGGAGAGACTGGACATGCTGCGTGTGGGGGGATTTATGAATGGGCAATGAGAGATCAATAGATTTATGCCTCTCAATGTTTATTGATAACGCTCCGCAGATTAAGCTTTGTACGCGTTCTTTATGTACACTTACTTGACTTATTAACGCCAACGAGTGTTCATACATCCATTGCGTGCTTTATGTACATTTACTTGACTTATTAACGCTAACGAGTGTTCATACATCCATTGCGTGCTTTATGTACACTTACTTGACTTATTAACGCCAACGAGTGTTCATACATCCATTGCGTGCTTTATGTACATTTACTTGACTTATTAACGCTAACGAGTGTTCATACATCCATTGCGTGCTTTATGTACACTTACTTGACTTATTAACGCCAACGAGTGTTCATACATCCATTGCGTGCTTTATGTACACTTACTTGACTTATTAACGCCATCGAGTGTTCATACATCCATTGCGTGCTTTATGTACATTTACTTGACTTATTAACGCCATCGAGTGTTCATACATCCATTGCGTGCTTTATGTACACTTACTTGACTTATTAACGCCATCGAGTGTTCATTCATCCATTGCGTGCTTTATGTACACTTACTTGACTTATTAACGCTAACGAGTGTTCATACATCCATTGCGTGCTTTATGTACACTTACTTGACTTATTAGCGCCAACGAGTGTTCATACATTCATTACGTGCTTTATGTACACTTACTTGACTTATTAACGCCAATGAGTGCTCTTAAGTGCTCACACATCCATCGACTAGGATGGAAGAGGAGCAGGCCGGTGCAATCACAGTGTTGTATCGATTTATCAATGTACCATTAGTGCCTGCTCTGCAATTTACCATTTTGAGTGATACCTGTATCACAGTGAAGGAAACGGGTGGATTTGATGAATTAGATGTATCAGGGTTATTAACTAAAAGCTGATAGCAGCTGGCCGTATGTCTTAAGTAATTCTTTTAAAAAAGTGTTGTTCATTGATATATCAGACTGAAAAACACTGTGCTGGCATGGTATCATGTTTTTTTTGCAAAAACAATTTTGTGAGAATCAAGAACAATATTTGTCAGTGGTTTCAACCGCATGCTGCAAATAGAAATCTAACGTCCGGGCACTAAACGGAGGAGGTACATATGCTACATATGAGATGCTACTCGCTGTGTCCTTTCACGGCAGCTAATGGAACTCCACTAATGTATAATTACAACCAATTAATGGGCTTCGCGACAACACTTTCGAATGCTAGATGTAAATTGTGAAAAAGCTATCTATGTATTGGAATAATGAATTGACCCCAAGTGAACTATTTCTTGTGGATCCAAAATCTGATGCATTTATTCTAAAAAGAAAGTTAGTGTGGGTGCATTCGATAGTTTATCAAACCGGCCGTTTTGCAAATATCAGAACGCGTGTTTGTACCTTTTGCTTTATATATGTTCTATCTGACATATTGTGTCTATTTCAGCCCAAATCAATTCCTATTGTATAAATCCTTCTTTTAACGCAATAATGCAATTTCTCATTACTGCTTCTACTCTCAGTTAAAATTGATATAATCTAACGATTAAGGCCATGAGTTGGGAGCGACATATGTACTGGACAAAACACACGTGCGATTTCTAAACCAGTTATTATTCATCAGGGGAAAGAATCGCAAAACGATATAAATACTGCTCACTCAATCCATACTTAATCGACACCCAATGCATCCAATGTTTGAATCAAGTTTTGCAACTCGAGATTGAATAGGCCAATTTCTTGATTAGCATGAATCACTCTCAGCTTTGATTCGTCGCGTCGACTACTAAGTAAAAACCCGCGTAGTTCACGAATTCGACCTGCTATTTGTTTCATATTGCTTATCTCCACGCGAGTCGAACTTCAGTTATGGTCTCCCAACCAGACCAGCCAAGTTTTCTAAGGTGTGAATAACTGCAAATCATTTAGCATTTTATCGACTGACGCATTGGGCTTGCGCTGAATAGCAACAAGTGAAATTGAGTGATATAAATATATACGGTCGGAAACAAGCCGTTATTGCTCTTAGCTTGACAAATAAAATTATTACATTGACGAGGCATGGCAACATTGAATATTTCCAAGTTAAGAGATATCCACAGGGATTTAATATACACGCGAATTGTTCCATGCTGGCCGCAAGCTGCACCTACAATTACAAATGCAAACGAACAGAAATATCCACAATGAATAGACTCACAAATCAACAAGCTGACTTATACGTATGAAAGCAAGGCAAGTTCATACAACATTTATAGATGCACGAATTCGCATAACCTGTCCATAAGCCTCCTGCAGTATGTCACATATCTCCCTCTGGCTCGGATCACAATTGTTATACATGTGAATACCTAGTGCATGTAGTTAAACATTGTCAGCAATAGTTACTGTAGGTATACATCCAGACGCTATACATCCGGACGCTATACATCCGGATGCTATACATCCGGACGCGATACGTCCGGACGCTATACATCCGAACGCTATACATCCGGACGACACAAGTCGCAAGATACAGCGAGCCTATTCTACCCCCGGGCCCACAGGAGCACGTTCTGGAGTAGTATAGTGAAGGAGCAGTAACTAACATCTCTTACTAAAACGGAGTGGCAACTCCCGCATCACCACCAACCAGCCAACCTAAACGGAGTGGCTACTCTCACATCACCACCAACCAGCCAACCTAAACGGAGTGGCAACTCCTGCATCATCACCAAACAGCCAACCTAAACGAGGTGGCAACTCTCACATCACCACCAACCAGCCAACCTAAACGGAGTGGCAACTCCCGCATCACCACCAACCAGCCAACCTAAACGAGGTGGCAACTCTCACATCACCACCACATCACCACCAACCAGCCAACCTAAACGGAGTGGCAACTTCCGCATCACCAGTCAACCACCAACTCTCCGCATCATCACAGCCAACCTAAAACGGGGTGGCAACTCTCACATCACCACCAACCAGCCAACCTAAACGGAGTGGCAACTCCCGCATCACCACCACCAGCCAACCTAAACAGTGGCAACCAGCCACCAGCCACCTAAACGGAGTGGCAACTCTCACATCACCACCAACCAGCCAACCTAAACGGAGTGGCAACTCACCACCAACCAGCACCTAAACGGGGTGGCACCAACCAGCCAACCTAAACGGGGTGGCCAACCTAAACAACCTAAACGGGGTGGCAACTCCGCATCACACCACCAACCAGCCAACCTAAACAGCCAACCTAAACGGTGGCAACTCCACATCACATCACCACCAACCAGCCAACCTAAACGGAGTGGCATCACCACCAACCAGCCAACCTAAACGGAGTGGCAACTCCCGCATCACCACCAACCAGCCAACCTAAACGGGGTGGCAACTCCCGCATCACCACCAACCAGCCAACCTAAACGGAGTGGCAACTCCCGCATCATCACCAACCACCACCAACCAGCCAACCTAAACGGAGTGGCAACTCCCGCATCACCACCAACCAGCCAACCTAAACGGAGTGGCAACTCCCGCATCACCACCAACCAGCCAACCTAAACGGGGTGGCAATCATCACCACCAACCAGCCAACCTAAACGGGGTGGCAACTTCCGCATCACCACCAACCAGCCAACCTAAACGGAGTGGCAACTCTCGCATCACCACCAACCAGCCAACCTAAACGGAGTGGCAACTCTAACATCACCACCAACCAGCCAACCTAAACGGGGTGGCAACTTCCGCATCACCACCAACCAGCCAACCTAAACGGAGTGGCAACCGCATCACCACCAACCAGCCAACCAACCAACTCCCGCAACCTAAACGGAGTGGCAACTGGCAAACTCCCGCATCACCACCAACCAGCCTCGCATCACCACCAACCAGCCAACCTAAACGGAGTGGCAACCTCACATCACCACCAACAAGCCAACCTAAACGGAGTGGCAACTTCCGCATCACCACCAACCAGCCAACCTAAACGGAGTGGCAACTCCCGCATCACACCAACGCCAACCTAAACGGAGTGTGGCAACTCCCCATCACCACCAACCAGCCAACCAAAACGGGGTGGCAACTCCCGCATCACCACCAACCAGCCAACCTAAACGGAGTGGCAACTTCCGCATCACCACCAACCAGCCAACCTAAACGGGTGGTCCCGCATCACCACCAACCAGCCAACCTAAACGGAGGTGGCAACATCACCACCAACCAGCCAACCTAAACGGAGTGGCAACTCCCGCATCACCACCAACCAGCCAACCTAAACGGAGTGGCAACTTCCGCATCACCACCAACCAGCCAACCTAAACGGAGTGGCAACTCTCACATCACCACCAACCAGCCAACCTAAACAGTGGCAACTTCCGCATCACCACCAACCAGCCAACCCAACCTCACACCACCAACCAGGCAACCTAAACGGAGTGGCAACTCCCGCATCACCACCAACCAGCCAACCTAAACGGAGTGGAGTCACCACCAACCAGCCAACCCAACCACGGAGGTGGCAACTCCCACATCACCACCAACCAGCCAACCTAAACGGAGTGGCAACACCCGCATCCAGCCAACCTAAACGGAGTGGCAACTCCGCATCACCACCAACCAGCCAACCTAAACGGAGTGGCAACTCTCACATCACCACCAACCAGCCAACCTAAACGGAGTGGCAACTCTCACATCACCACCAACCAGCCAACCTAAACGGAGTGGCAACTCTCCGCATCACCACCAACCAGCCAACCTAAACGGGGTGGTGGCACCACTCCTAAACGGAGTGGCATCACCACCAACCAGCCAACCTAAACGGAGTGGCAACTCCCGCATCACTAAACACCAACCAGCCAACCTAAACGGAGTGGCAACTCCCGCATCATCACCAACCAGCTAACCGTAAACGGAGTGGCAACTCCCGCATCACCACCAACCAGCCAACCTAAACGGAGTGGCAACTCCCGCATCACCACCAACCAGCCAACCTAAACGGAGTGGCAACTCCCGCATCCAACCTAAACGGAGTGGCAACTCCCACATTGCCACCAACTAGCCAACCTAAAACACAATCCTATCAAATTTGGGATGGCATTTCCTCAAACGCAGATACACGTGTACAGCTAATCAACAAATAGGTGTTCCTCTTCTTGCTGGCTCGCATTCCTGCTATTTCATAACACCTTCGTATCACTATCCGACATGTAAATTCTGTTCCAATAATACCTCGGAAAGAAAGGTCTACAAAAAACAACGATAAACTACTGTTCGACAGACACCAAGCCGGGCGATAAGTCTTTTGTAAATTTAAGTATGCATGTTATTCATTCTGCTTTATAGTCTCTAAGGGCAATCATGTTATTCATTTTGCTTTATAGTCTCTAAGGGCAATCATGTTATTCATACTGCTTTATAGTCTCTAAGGGCAATCATGTTATTCAGAATGCTTTATAGTCTCTAAGGGCAATCATGTTATTCATAATGCTTAATAGTCTCTAAGGGCAATCATGTTATTCATAATGCTTAATAGACTCTAAGGGCAATCATGTTATTCATTCTGCTGTATAGTCTCTAAGGGCAATCATGCTATTCATTCTGCTGTATAGTCTCCAAGGGCAATCATGTTATTCATAATGCTTAATAGTCTCCAAGGGCAATCATAGGCAAATTCAACATCAGCAGATAGACCTTTGTATCAACACCAACATCCGGTTAACAAATATAACACAAGAGGAAAGCTGTTTGAGGATATTTTGCGTTATTATTTGCATCATGAGCAACAAACAGTCAAGAGATGTATCGGAATACACCAGACGATGACGTCTAGATAAAGTGAATAAATGACATGTAACGTACAATGAAAGCTGGATGTTATTTCATACTCATAATCAACAAAACAATTTTTTTTCTCTGCTACTCTTCAAATCGCGTTATATGGATGGGAACATATCCGTCATGATTGGTGCCCAGAGTGTCAACATTTGCAGGATGGTAAAATAGATGTGTTGTTGTTTCATTCATGATTAGCATCATTGATTATGCTGCAGCGGACAGCAAACGTGAGCTCACTCAGAACAACGATGTACGTTTGATGATTCACAAGAATAGTTTCGGGGATGAAGACAAAACCCAACTTTCAGACCGAGCTGCTACAACTATATTAACCACCTTCACACCTCCCGGCCTTGACACATTTTTGTACATCCTTCATTAGCTGGGTCTTCATTTGGTTGATCTCCGGAATCAGGTCTCTGACCGATGAGTATGGATCAAAGTTAATGGATCCCTTCCGAAGAAAAACACCCTGACCATTCTCTAATATACACCTCTTGACAGAATTCGGTATATCTGTCCCAGTGATAAAACGCACCACACCATTAAGAGTGGGAAGAAGATTATTCTTCAGATCTTCATAGACAACAAATTTCCTGCCTTTAAATTCGTGGAGCCACGAGCGTAGAAGCATTCGGTATTTTGCGATCTGCTTGGAGAGGAAGAGCTTCCATGCTGTTAAACGCAAGTCGAGAAATGAGAGTTGGATACACAGTTATTCATTCAATAAATTGATTTGAAAACAAAACACTGAATTATTAACATCCGATTAGTGAAATATATCACCTTCTGTCTCGAAACTTTCAGATGGTGGCCGTTCGACTTTATTAACTCTTTGTCTGCTGAATTCTGCTACGAATGCATCCTTTGGATTTCGTATCAAAATCACAGCCCGAGCATATTTGTTGTCTTCATATACAAAACAGACATAATCCATTAGAATTATCAATTATTCAGATGGATGATTTGGTTACCGTATGATTATTTATCTAGAAAACGCGAAGCTAAAGTCAATTGTAACGAATGGCATCTGTGAGTAAGACTGTCGATTGAAATGACCCTTTCTGACACAGGACATTACCTGCTTTTAAATGTGTTTTGATGCATAAAACTGATGTGTCATTTCTCATGTCGCCTAAGAATTCCGTTTGCGTCATCAGCTTCGCGTATGGTTGTCTGTTACCGGTGTATACACCTATAAATAATGTAGAAAAAAGTATAGTAAAATATTACATTCCTACCTGATAATCTAGTTTGTAATTAAGTTATAAAGTTATCCACACTCCCAACCACACATCCATATATATATATATATATATATATAGATATATATATATATATATATATATATATATATATATATATATATATATATATATATATATATATATATATATATATATATATATATATATATATATATATATATATATATATATATATATATATATATATATATATATATATATATATATATATATTGTAGAGTTTAGTTTAACCATATCATCCGGCCGAATCGTTACCTGTAGCTTGATGGAGCAAATGGCGGATCCAGGTATTTCCGCTTCCTGGGAAGCTATGGAGAGCTGTAAGTGGCGGGGCATCGCTCGGAGGTGATGTGTTGTAGAACCTCAATGGCTGGCATAAATGCTCTTTGTGTCGACCATAATTCACACCCGGAATATTATTACGAGAATCCTGCAAAAATGCGCTCCTTTTCCATGTAGCAAGCAAAACAGTCAAAATGACGATCATTGCCAATACCCGTACTAGCTTTTCATGTGACATTCTTGCCATGTTTCGTTGAAGAACAAATGCGAGTGCCCGTATGTGTTAAGGTCAGCTGCTTCAACTCGGCGTTGATTGTGTACTGAAACACATATAGAACGCATGTCAATCCAAGGTTACATCATTGCACGCCGAGTGGCTTGCTGCTGGTATGATCGGCGGAGAAACACAGATAAACACAGATACACTAAGATACATCAACACACCTAGATGCATTGGTGCAGCTAGATACACAGACAAATGAACGAGTGCGCAGATAAATCGTTCAGTCTTCCTCGCTTGACGCACGTTTTCTAAAGTGTTTAGCCAGTTTCTTGACTACATATCACATGAAGTCCCAGACGACCCAACAGCAGTCTGACTGATCTCAAGAGGTAAGTAAGTTACATTAATGTGATAAGTTATCCATTATCAGATTAGCACTTCATAATTCACTACCTCTTTTGTTGACGACACACACATGACGATTCGATAATCATAACGCATTTCCGGATCTAGCTGCATCTACAAGAGTGCGCATGCGTCATACAACGCCCAGATTCCTCTGTGGTCTCTTACATGCGTATATTAGGAGCCCAAGAGTGCGTTATTTGACTCGAGCGCCCGTGCTTAGATGTCCTACTGCACTACAGGTGTTGCGCTTTGGATACCAAGCTTCCGAGCGCCGAGCCGCAATATCAGATTTGAGAAGGTCCCTCACAGAGCACCACAGCTCCAACATTTCAACACCATGGAGGTGCTTAATATCAGGCAAGCCTTGCAAGTGTTTTAACGGGGTTTTCTCAAGAGTCATTTGCTTGCCAGCCGCTAATCTGGTTGCGTATCGCTCATCGGGAAGTCAAGGTATTATCCCAACTACCCGGAATGTAGCAGACGCGTAGATGTAACATCTGCCAAGCCCGACACCACCACTGGGTTGCCCAGTCTAAGGGACGGACACAATTTATGTTTAGTTATCCTCAACTTATAATTTATATTTATGTATATGAATCAGCATCAGAATGTACACAACATATATAACCTATTCAACTACCCACACAACGTAAAAGAAAAACGGCTTACCCAAGGATCGTCGTCGTTTAAGCAACTTTGTTAGTTTTCTTCCGTGGTTGTGACGTTATAATCTGACTCTCATCCAACAGAGGTTAAGTTAAAGGCCATGAATGAGGCACTAAAGGACGATTTTATTCATCTCCTTTCAATAGATCCCTTTTAAAGCATTTTTAGACCTGGCGCTCGAGAGCCCCAAGGGGGCGTAGTTAGGGGTAGTCACAGCAAAACAATTTCATCCAGCTGTGGAAATGTCGTTTCATTCAGAGTTAACACCAATGGCTGGTGTAACAGGCCAGATTACTTACCCCTCCCGCCAAATTATACCCGACCTTAAATTAGCCTAGGCCAGAAGATTCTCTACAGACTTTCCAGCTCTGATGTTTACGCCTTTTAGGTGTGGAAATGTCGTTTCACAGCTTGTGCCTAACACTAGGTTCTGTATTGGATTCATCGTACTCATGTCGTCTATCACCGACTGACAAGGTGGGGACTAATTCCAGCGCTGGATAACCCACTCCCCACCACCTCACAGTAGCATCGATTTCTTACCGTTTTCATTACATTTACAATATGGTAGTTTTTGCAACATCAGAACAGGATAAAAAACCACCCACCCCACTCCTACCGCGACTCCTCCCCCCCACCCCGAGACAGCACCACTGAGTTTACCGGGGGAAAGGACGACGAACGACAAATTCAACTGGGAAGGCAATCGAAATCGCTGGTATCAAAAAAGACTGTATTGTAGATGAACCCGTCAACACAAACTGCTGAGGCTGAATGGCGGATTAAGGGAATGTCTCTCATTATAACAGGTACCATTGGGATAAGTATATAAGTCGCACTTAAGAGTAAGCTAAAGTGTATTTTTTTTTTGCTAAAGTGTATTGCATCCTCCTTTAAATATGAATATATCAAACATGCCCATGCACGCTAAAACTAACGACATGCTTTTAGGTAATAACTTACCGGAATTTTGCAAATCAATTCTTATTTTGCTTCCTCGATCTCGCTTAACTTAATTTACCCTTTATTAAGGTCTGCAGAAACTTTCCGCGATGGTTTCGTAATTTTCCAATCCGACTCATCATTACGCACCCTCACAGTGGAGTTTCAGACTTCAGTCTTACTTCCGAGCCTTGCAAATCCACCCCAGGTTCACTTTTATTGACCGTTTCATATGGTATCGGGTCAGTTCGCCCCGGAACGGTTCCCTCCCGGGTCAGTTCGCCCTCGCCGGGCCGATACGCCCCCGGGTCAGTTCGACCCCGATACGCCCCCACAATGATACGCCCTCGTTTTACAGAAAGGAATATACTGAATGCTACATATTTCATTTAATAAAGGAACAGAATTTAATGAATTTATATCTCTTGATATGAAATCAAGCATTATGTCTACCGTCCAGAGAAACCATACATCGCACCATCGTCCCCGGATAGAGTGCTGTAAGGGCGTTTGGACTCGGCGGCCAGTGCATTTGGCTGGGCCGTCGTCTCGGGACGATATGCCCCTTGAACAAAACGCGTACAGATACAGAAACCGAGCACCAGAAGAATGTATGGTATATTTTATTTATGGCAGTAGCATATGATGTTTTAAAGTGCCTATGACACCTAAAATATTATTTTTTGAGTATAAACTAAACAAATCGATGCGGATCGAATGGTGTTGGAGTTTTTGGCCTCCGATGAATAATAAAAGAGATATTAAACGTTCTTTGGAGCGAAGCGGCATTTCGTGCGTGAGCCGAGGTCAACCGGAAATGACGCATATAGGGGGTCCTAGTTTCTGCAGCCCAAGTCAGCTTCGATAGATGCGTTGGCGCTGTCAGCTGGTCAGAGCCGGAGTTTCTTTGCCTACCATAAAACCCACGCGTCAACCGTGAATTTATATCTTGTTTAGTCTGGATCAGTCATGCCAAAAAGCTGCGTGGCCGCGAATTGTTCGAACTTTTCTTCGGAAAGCGTTCAATTATTCAGTTTACCTCGGGAGGAGAAGTTGCGCAAGCAATGGATATCGCAAGTGCGGCGTACAAGGGCAGATTGGCGGGTCCGACAACCCACTCGCGTTTGTGTAGCGAGCATTTTGGACCGGAATGTTTTGACCAGGCACTTGCAGTGAGAGAATCTCTCGGATTTGGGTACAACTGTTCCCGAAATATTCTCCCAACTGCTGTTCCTACCATATTCAAGAGAGGTTGCACGGATTCGCCATCAGTCAGAAAGTCTAAGGCAGTGGAGAAAAGGGAGCACCAAAAGGTGAGCTGACATATTGCCAAAATCTCTTAGATGTTTACTTTTCACAAGTTCTTTAAATTTCCTTGAAACACAAAAAAAAATCTTACTGTTAAATTGCTCTTTATAT
The DNA here is from genome assembly GCA_034190875.2 of Urechis unicinctus. Classification (NCBI taxonomy): domain Eukaryota; kingdom Metazoa; phylum Annelida; class Polychaeta; order Xenopneusta; family Urechidae; genus Urechis; species Urechis unicinctus. Next base: position 60,357,056 of record CM067351.1, on the reverse strand, counting down.
CCTTAGATACGAGGTGTGCCATAGAATTGGAAAAAATTATCACCAACAAGAGATTGTGCAAGGACATCAAGAGACTATCAGGCAATGCCCAGACCTCCTACATAGAGGCTTTCCACAGCCTTCTGATCCAATTTGCTCCAAAAACCTATGCTTTCAGTTACCCTGGTCTGCTTTGCCGGTAAATCTTTCAACTATCCCAGTCTGCTTAGCTTAAAAGTTGGTAACTAGTTAGATTTTACCCTTCTTTCAAATGTAGGATTGTTGTTGACAAGTGGATCCATAAACAAAAACAAAGTGGAATAAACAAGCCGTTTAATTTCATGAAGTATCTTTCCTCACGTCATTCATTCTAGTCATGAATAAAGTCAATTTACTGCTGAACCCAACTTATCACAAAACATCCAATAAATCAAACATGAAAAGCACAAACTTATCCTATTTCAAACTGATAGAAAGGTTCATAAATGATTTCAGATCAATCATTGCAACTATGCATTTCAATGAAAATGCTGGACGACAACAAAGAATAACAGCGCAGGGTGAGGACATGTACAGCCTCCACTACCCCAAACACAAGGGAGGGGGTCACACAGTGAGGAAAGTGCTGAATGATCCATCTTATGGTAGGGATTGTTTCTAAATTTCACTTTTATGTGAAAATTATAATCTGTAATCTCAAATGAACAACTAATACATATATTCAATACAGGCTATGTAGAAGATCTTTTGGCAACAACAGTCAGCATATGCAAGGCCAGTGACATAAATGATTAGGAGATGGAAGCATTGGAGATCCCACCCAATCTGAACTCCACCTTCGAAATTTGAGTAAAATTGACCCAGTAGTTTGGGGATTTTTTTTCCAACATAAATTTATAATTTGGTGTTTGTTGTCTGTCAATACTTACTTGTTTCCTTTGTATGGACCATGATCCTGCTTGTAGGCGTAGTATGCTGTCTCCAACACATCTTCATTAAGACATGCATCATTTAAATTTGGATGCTGCGTCACACATTTAATTTCTGGTAAATTTTCTATTTTAACCATCACTTTCTCCTGCTCCACACAGCAGACACTTTCTCTGACAGTTGGCATGGTTAAGCAGCCTCCACATTGGCACCTGAAACCAGTGTTTCCAAAACCTATCAAATACATGCCAGACTCTGTCTAAGACTAAGATTAGGGTGGTCAATGAAAGGGTTGTATTACATGTGTAAATGTTCCACCAAGCAGGTATGATAGTTTTATCGGGATGACATTAATTCTAAAAAAAAGTATTTTAAACATGACAACAACAAAAATATTTTTCGCCATGTTCGTTGGCGATTAAAACCACATTGAATACCACCAAGAAAAACGAAAACGGTATCAAACGAAAAAAGGTATACTTCAATTATAATATAAATCAAAGGAAAAGATAGTTTCGTGCAGTAATTACAATTCCAATGGGACTCACCAGTCAATGTTTTGAAGACGGTTCATGTTCGCATTATCGCTCCTCGGAACACGAGAATCAGTCCAGTCACTGTCAGATTCGCTAGCGCTGTTTTCGGACAGATATGGTTCGAATCTGTACGGCACAATACCAGCTACATCCTCTGTATTTGATTGCTCAAACATTTGAGGCTCTTCAACTCAAAACTCCATCGTCAAACCGTTCAACTGAACATCGCTCTCCAAAACATTCGCCATTGTTTACGGTGAAAACTGCGGACCTGTCAGTGACGACTCCGCCAAGTGACGTCACGGGGTGCTGGGCCGAAAATTTGGAAAATGGCGGCGGGTGCCGAAAAATCGACTTTATATTTCAATTTACATTAGGTTCGGGTGACTTGTTCGGTAATTGAACCTGAGTAAATGCAACTTTGTCTTTCATTTGGCTAAATAAAAATTATCATGAAAATTTGGTGTCATAGGCACTTTAATTGATCATTTATAAAAATCAGTAAAATAAAACAAGATTACGAAGTAAATAGAGGAGTACGAACTTAAAGCGCACACAAAATACATAAAACTCAATACGACATGGGCTCTTTATTCAACATTCATAAAATATACATCAAAACAAACCAGTGAAATAAAAAAAGAATACGAAATAAATAGAGGAATATTAACTAAAACGCACACATGCATACATAACTCAATACAACTCGGGCTCTTCAATCAACATTAATAAAACATACATGACAAGAATACAAGAATAGAGGAATATGAACTAAAAGGTCACACATGCATACATATAACTCAATAAAACTTGGGCTCTTTATTCAACATTCATAAATATACATAAAAACAGTTAATCTGAGCACATGGATATGATCAAAGTGTTCTGCGACGTGACACGTGGTGATTTGTGAGCGGTAAGCGTCATGAGTACAAAGCACATCGCGACGTGACACGTGGTGAGTTGTTAGCGGTAAGCGTCAAGAATTCTGTGACCTTGTATGCTTCCCTAAATAAGGTACTGATGTCTGCATCTGATCATTTACTTATCAGATTTTCTCTGTCTCAAGTGTCACAATCCTGAATCACGAACATCTGCATAGTTTGCTCTACTGAAGTCAGAAGAAGGCAGCAAGCTCTTGAGTGATAAGTCTTTTGTAAATTTAAGTATGCATGTTATTCATAATGCTTAATAGTCTCTAAGGGCAATCATGTTATTCAAAATGCTTAATAGTCTCTAAGAGCAATCATGTTATTCAAAATGCTTAAAAGTCTCTAAGGGCAATCATAGGCAAATTCAACATCAGTAGATAGACCTTGTGCTTTGTATCAACACCAACATCCGGTTAACAAATATAACACAAGAGGAAAGCTGTTTGAGGATATTTTGCGTTATTATTTGCATCATGAGCAACAAACATTTAAGAGAGGTATCGGAATACACCGGACAATGACGTCTAGATAAAGTGAATAAATGACTTGTAGGGTACATCAATGAAAGCTGGATGTTATTTCATACTCATAATCAACAAAACAAACTAATTTCGTAAAAAAAATTCTGCTACTCTTCAAATCGCGTTATATGGATGGGAACATATCCGTCATGATTGGTACCCAGAGTGTCAACATTTGCAGGATAGTAAAATAGATATGTTGTTGTTTCATTCATGATTAGCATCATTGATTATGCTGCAGCGGACAGCAAACGTGAGCTCACTCAGAACAGCTATGTACGTTTGATGAGTCAACTTGTCACAAGAATAGTTTCGGGGATGAAGACAAAACCCAACTTTCAGACCGAGCTGCTACAACTATATTAACCACCTTCACACCTCCCGGCCTTGACACATTTTTGTACATCCTTCATTAGCTGGGTCTTCATTTGGTTGATCTCCGGAATCAGGTCTCTGACCGATGAGTATGGATCAAAGTTAATGGATCCCTTCCGAAGAAAAACACCCTGACCATTCTGTAATATACACCTCTTGACAGAATTCGGTATATCTGTCCCAGTGATAAAACGCACCACACCATTAAGAGTGGGAAGAAGATTATTCTTCAGATCTTCATAGAAAACAACAAATTTTCTGCCTTTAAAGTCGTGGAGCCACGAGCGTAGAAGCATTCGGTATTTTGCGATCTCCTTGGAAAGGAAGCGCTTCCATGCTGTTAAACGCATGTCGAGAAATGAGAGTTGGATACACAGTTATTCATTCAATAAATTGATTTGAAAACAAAACACTGAATCATTAACATCCGATTAGTGAAATATATCACCTTCTGTCTCGAAAACTTCAGATGGTGGCCGTTCGACTTTATTAACTCTTTGTCTGCTGAATTCTGCTACGAATGCATCCTTTGGATTCCGTATCAAAATCACAGCCCGAGCATATTTGTTGTCTTCATATACAAAACAGACATAATCCATTAGAATTATCAATTATTCAGATGGATGATTTGGTTACCGTATGATTATTTATCTAGAAAACGCGAAGCTAAAGTCAATTGTAACGAATGGCATCTGTGAGTAGATTGTCGATTGAAATGACCCTTTCTGATACAGGACATTACCTGCTTTTAAATGTGTTTTGATGCATAAAACTGATGTGTCATTTCTCATGTCGCCTAAGAATTCCGTTTGCGTCATCAGCTTCGCGGATGGATGTCTGTTACCGGTGTATATACCTGTAAATAATGTAGAAAAAAGTATAGTAAAATATTGCATTCCTACCTGATAATCTAGTTTGTAATGAAGTTATAAAGTTCCAAAAAGAAAACTACAACAGCAAATACATATACGCGTCCACCCATGCTTCTTTCCACCTATCAACACATCCCCATATCCACCCTCCCATTCTCCCACATGATCCATCTAGTTTCCACCCTCCCCATCCCCATATCCACCCCCCCAATCCACCCTCCCATTCTCCGACCCATCCATCAACCCATGCATCAATCCATCGATCCACACTCCCAACCACGCATCCATAAGATATGCATATATATATATATATATATATATATATAGATAGATAGAGATAGAGAGAGAGAGATATAGAGAGATAGAGATAGAGATAGAGAGAGAGATATATATATAGATATATATAGAGAGATATATAGAGAAATATATATAGGGATAGAGAGAAATAGATAGAGAGAGAGAGATATAGAGATATATATATATATATAGATATATATATAGATATCTCTATATATATATATATAGATATATATATATATATATCTATATATATATATATATATATATATATACATCTATATATATATATATATATATATATATATATCTGTAGAGTATTATATATTTATATATATATATATATATATATATATATATATACTGTAGAGTTTAGTTTAATCATATCATCTGGCCGAATCGTTACCTGTAGCTTGATGGAGCAAATGGCGGATCCAGGTATTTCCGCTTCCTGGGAAGCTATGGAGAGCTGTAAGTGGCGGGGCATCGTTCGGAGGTGATGTGTTGTAGAACCTCAATGGCTGGCATAAATGCTCTTTGTGTCGACTATAATTCACACCCCGAACATCATTACGAAAATCCTGCAAAAATGCGCTCCTTTTCCATGTAGCAAGCAAAACAGTCAAAATGACGATCATTGCCAATACCCGTACTAGCTTTTCATGTGACATTTTCGCCATGTTTCGTTGAAGAACAAATGCGAGTGCCCGTATGTGTTAAGGTCAGCTGCCTCAACTCGGCGTTGATTGTGTACTGAAACACATATAGAACGCATGTCAATCCAAGGTTACATCATTGCACGCCGAGTGGCTTGCTGCTGGTATCATCGACGGAGAAACACAGATAAACACAGATACACTAAGATACATCAACACACCCAGATGCATTGGTGCAGCTAGATACACAGACAAATGAACGAGTGCGCAGATAAATCGTTCAGTCTTCCTTGCATTACACACGTTTTCTAAAGTGTTTAGCCCGTTTCTTGACTACATGTCACATGAAGTCCCAGACAACCCAACAGCAGTCTGACTGATCTCAAGAGGTAAGTAAGTTACATTAATGTGATATGTTATCCATTATCAGATTAGCACTTCATAATTCACTACCTCTTTTGTTGACTACACACACATAACGACTCGATAATCATAACGCATTTCCGGATCTAACTGCATCTACAAGAGTGCGCAGGCGTCATACAACGCCCAGATTCCTCTGTGGCCTCTTACATGCGTATATTAGGAGCCCAAGATTGCGTTATTTGACTCGAGCGCCCGTGCTTAGATGTCCTACTGCACTACAGGCGTTGCGCTTTCGATACCAAGCTTCTGAGCGCCGAGCCACAATATCAGATTTGAGAAGGTCCCTCTCAGAGCACCACAGCTCCTGATTAGCTGTGGATAATGCAGTCATGCATGGTTTTGAAACATGCCCGCCTTGTTCATTTAGGCAAGTTGGAATAAAGTAATTGTCGATATAAGGGGCCAAATAACCAAATAAGCGTAGTCACCGGATAAACAGGCCTGTGAATATTTGTCCCCACGTACCTCTGAACGGGGACAATACCTGCAGTGATACAATTGATGTGACGTCACAACCGAATCAGACCCGCGACAAGCGACATGCGGTGCTTATACTTATAATAGTTGGTATTTATATATATACACCACACAATACTGGTTTTTTTTATAAGCGAACAATAATGTGGAATTCACAGGAGGGTGAGGTTTAGATAAAGAGCGTGTAGCGTCTTTTTTCGACTCCCTAATTGAAGTTTTATGAACAATATAACAGCCTATGAAAGACGTTTTCGACAATATTTTCGTCCATTGATGTCTTTTTTTTTTCAATATTTGCCTCGATTTTTCGGACGGCTTTGGCAAATGCGCAAAAAACGACGGCCATTGGCCCCTGAGTTTGTGACGTCATATGTCATCACCGTCCAGCCGGATAACTGTTTTCCTCGTTTGTTTGCATGGGAACTGTGGTAGGTGTGAGCATAATCGTATTTCATACCGTCATCATGTACATCATATATCGCCTAGAATATATTCAACTGTGACATACTTCTATTATGTAGTGTGAAAACGTCAACCAAAGGTGACCGAGTGATAATACAGGCAGTGCTGGCACACAGCGAAGCGAATTCAGGCCCGTTCCATGGTTATCAATGATTGATTCACGATTTGCCTATCCTGTAACGGAAAATATCTTTTTCTGTGGCTTTTATTTGGTTTAGTGATAAAACGTTATCGCAAATGTATTCAATGGAGATTTCAATGGATATTTCGTTTTTGCAATTAATCGAATGCAATTCCAATAAAATGTATTTTCCTCGTCTGCGGATAGGTAGTTTTAATTTTATTTAAATTTAAGCTCTGGTTTTGGGAAGGGAGACCTTTCAAGAAGTTTATGTTAAAGTGCAAGCTATGGGTTTGGCCTGTATAACAGCACATCCAAGTTCTGGGTGCCTGTGTTCCTGGACACTAGAAATAGCATACAGTGCTTATTGTCAAAGGTACAAGAAGAAACATGCAATTATACTAAAAGTGGTCTGGTTCAGATGATACCCAATGATAAATATTTATGTACTATAGGAAAAGTTGTAAAGATATCATTATATTGCTGGTTATTCCGATTCATGGCATATCGGCAGCCAGTACAGTTGTGCTGGGGTTATCTAGGCAGACTTCACAGAGTTCCACTGCCAGCTTGTGAGGTTTTTTAAGTTTATATTGGTTTCAAACAGCCAGCAATGAAATAACAAAGGGACTAAACTGCATAATATGTTTCTTTTTCTTATGTTTATATTAAGCTGTTGCTGACAAATATTATAGCTTATAGATGATACTATACAATGATGACAACCAATTACTAAAACCAGTTAAGTACGTGCTGTCAACCTAATTTATTATTTCATATGCATAAATGATAGGAATCATGACATACCCACAGGTTTATGTATTATGTACAAAAGATGTTATATTACAAAAATTACAGTATGTTAACAGTCAATTAATATTTTCGGCAGGATATTTTATCCTTCCTGTGTCATTGCACAGTGATCATCTAGATTGAACTTCGCTGGCATATTATATAAGGTGGCGTATCAACAAAGTAATGCTTATTCAATTCTGCTCACAGCTACCAACAATGTCTGGTTCTTATTCACTTTTCTGTGATCCGAGGTCTTCCGTTTCTGGTCACAGCCTGTAGTCTACCACTGTTGTGGTTTAATTGTTGAACAGGCAGACAATACATTGAAAACATAGCCAGTAGAGCAATTCACAATTTGATTGATAGACTTACAGGTTAAAACGTTTCATATGTGTCCATCTTTAAATACATCAATGGTCAAATACCACTAACAAAGAACCAAGTGAACAGGTGCAATGTTAAATATATTAAGGCAGGCCAGGGTGCACAAAAACTTTTGTGAACATAATTACTTACCAAACCAACACGCCTTGCATACTGACAGAGCTACATGAAACCAGTGTGTTTTGGTGCCAATTCGATTACTCAGCTATGGAAAGCCTGCAGGCAAGATGAGAAGACATTTTGATGTGGTCATTGATTGGGGCCTTGGGGAGAATGCCATCTTCTAGTGAATCACTGGCCATGCTGTCTGTATCAAAAAGTTATATTATGTACCTACTCACAAAATAGCTCCATCAGTCATTATTCATGAATACTATTTTCAATATCCAGGACAAATGCAAGCTACTGTCGAACAAGCATGCTTCTACATATGGCTGCCCGACGGGACAAGTCTATATGTCAGATCTGTGGAACAGCCTTATCGAATTGAACCGCCCAACATGGATCACTACCGGCCATAACTATCTTGTCAACGGGCAAGTGCAAAGTCTGGCCACTTACCCAAGCGGACAAGCGCTACCTAGAGTTCCAGTAACGGAGAGTTTTTCATAGGCTACGGATATGTAAATGACTTAAATAAATTGTCTCCGAAGGAGGATGATAGCTTAAAATCCCTTTTACACAAATTCTACCACAGATGAAACATCCCACGAAAGGCATCTTTCCACCGCTTCGACCATTTTCACTTCTATTTTGTTTTCAAAATCAGAATAGAAATATAACTAATGCATTCAACTGTCATGAAAAATTAAAGGATGAGTATACTTACAGATTCTCAAGAAACCATGGTTAAAAAAACGCTGAGGAGTGTCTGTAAATAACGATTAATTAGTACGGCAGCTAGCACGCAAATAGAAACGGCGTCTGTGACAACATCTGGTGACATATGACGTCACAACACCTTCGTTTATCTTCGGCGTGTGGTCGGGAAGTTGCGGAATGTGTTGTTTGTTTTTGGTTATTTCTTGTTAACTTCGCGTCGGATTGAAAATATAACGACAAGTTATCGATAAAAAAATCGCGTACAATATGATCCCATAAATTCACATTTTAGCCTTTACTTGCCCTTTAAATATATGTTGTAACTCTTGACAAAATCATAGGATTAAAACATAATGGGACTGTAATACCACACCGCCATGCATTGAATGGAATAGATTATTACCAGGGGGTTGTCAACAGATAAGAGGAAGGTTAGAGTATGAACTAATCAGTAGTATGTCTCACGGTACCCCCTATGTATCACCAAGCGGTTTTGTGACGGTGCTAGTGTCGCTTGACCCTAGCTCTGACACGAACAAGTGTATTCCGTGCTGGGCAGTCGATGTTGTGTCACATTCCGCATCTGTGTTGGTCACACACTGCATGGTGGGATTCCATTGCACTTTTGCTTCTGCAACATGGTGTAAGTTCCAAGTATTCGGATATCTAAAGCATTGTTAATCCTTTGACAGCCGTCACGCGTTATCTGGAATTGGGGAGACAGTCCGCAGTTTATAACACAGTCGTGGTCAGATAAACACGGATATAGTCATTGTGCTATGTCATCCATCAATGTGTCCATGACATATAAATTACAGCGTTATAATCGTGCAAATAGCATATAAGGATAAGAGTGAGAACCGTCCGAAGCAATACCAATAACGCAACTGAGGTTTAGTCGTTGATGAGAAGGTACGTCACCAGGGATTTGCTGCTATGAACCAACAAACATCACCCAAAGTAGAATAAATCAACCCAAAGCAGAATAAATCAACCCAAAGCAGAATGAATCAACCCGAAGCAGAATACACACCAACAGACAGTCGCACAAACAAAGCTCCTTCCTGGAGAGTCCTTTGTGTCACGGGAAGAATATCAGGATATTTTTTGTTTAAGGGGTAAAACATGTTGTCAGTACAGACAAACAATGAAATAAGAAGCTTAAACATTCAATAACTAAGTTGGCATATTACTGTCTGTATTATAGTACGTTATCATAACAGGCGCATCACGAGCCTTATATTGCATTCATTCCTTTGATGCCGCAGCAGAGTCACCAGCGGGGGTAATGCTCATTGATTTAACATGGATAATTGCATCTTACCGCAGTATGGTTAAGATGAGACCTCAACACATAATAAATGGGAGCGATCACCTGAAACAAATCAATCATTGAACTTAACCCTGCAGTGTTACATTCCATCAATGAAGTAGAATCTCAAAATGCAGAGCGTATATTGACTAGACCGCAAAACAATGTGAGCTCCCCATTAATAATAATAATAATGGATGACATGCCGTGATAATGTGATAACATTTTCGTCAGTTGATTGATGCGTAGCCATGTCACCTTTACCCCGCTCCTAGGCTTATGCATTGTAAGCTACGGTGTCTATGTACACAGCGAATGAGAATCAGATTTATCAAGCAAATACTTCCGCTTGATCACATAAACTGACCACGGGAGATTAACGGTAAGCTGCACATTAGACCATGCATATTACGGTATTTACAGAATGCTTCCCACTCTCTGGCATAAGAACGTTACACTACTTGATATTAATGTCTAACTTCAACCTATATTATACGACCGGTAACTCGTAGCAGTCAGGTCATTTACATCTACACACCGGCCATTATCCTGTCCATGTCCAACCACTCCGCCCATTATCCTGTCCATGTCCAGCCACTCCGGCCATTATCCTGTCCATGTCCAACCACTCTGGCCATTATCCTGCCCGTGTCCAGCCACTCCGGCCATTATCCTGTCCATGTCCAGCCGCTCTGGCCATTATCCTGTCCATGTCCAGCCACTCTGGCCAATATCCCGTCCATGGCCAGCCACTCTTGTCATTATCCTGCCCATGTCCAGCCACTCTGGCCATTATCCTGCCCATGTCCAGCCACTCTGGCCATTATCCTGTCCATGTCCAGCCACTCTGGCCATTATCCTGTCCATGTCCAGCCACTCAGATCATTAGCCTGTCCATGTCCAACCACTCCGGTCATTAGCCTGTCCATGTCCAACCACTCTTGTCATTAGCCTGTCCATGTCCAACCACTCTTGTCATTAGCCTGTCCATGTCCAACCTTTACCTGGTGGTTCTATACTCTTGTTTGTCAGTCATCCACGGAGAAATGGACGATGTTGCAGCAGATGTCTCATTAATTCGTTATCACACCATGATATCTGCCAATGTATTGATCAATGACAACTTTCACATGGCTCATTGTGTCAAATGACCACATATTATTATTCTTTGCATCATAAAAACAAGTCTTCATGCTAACTGACTACTTGTTTTTCACCGTACCATATGTCACCTGCCAGCTGGCTTTCTGCTTGCTTCGATTGTCATTTGTTATAAGCTCGCACCAGCTGCTGTAAACAATGCGCCCATCACACATTGTGTCATCACCTCTCTGTTATTCCATCGACTCCCCTTTTTTCCAAAATCTCCCTGTTATTCAACCACCTTCCTGTTCTTCTATCAACTCTCTGTTATTCCACCACCTTCCTGCTATTCCATCACCTCCCTGTTAATCAGCCACCTTCCTGTTATTCCATCACCTTCCTGCTATTCTATCACCTCCCTGTTATTCCATCACCTTCCTGTTATTCCATCACCTTCCTGTTATTCCATCACCTCCCTGTTATTCCACCACCTTCCTGTTCTTCTATCAACTCTCTGTTATTCAACCACCTTCCTGTAATTCCATCACCTTCCGCTTATCAACCACCTTCCTGTTATTCCATCACCTTCCTGCTATTCAACCACCTCCCTGTTATTCAACCACCTTCCTGTTATTCCATCACCTTCCTGCTATTCAACCACCTCCCTGTTATTCAACCACCTTCCTGTTATTCCATCACCTTCCTGCTATTCCATCACCTCCCTGTTATTCCACCACCTTCCTGTTCTTCTATCAACTCTCTGTTATTCAACCACCTCCCTGATATTCCACCACCTTCCTGTTATTCCATCACCTTCCTGCTATTCCATCACCTCCCTGTTATTCCACCACCTTCCTGTTCTTCTATCAACTCTCTGTTATTCAACCACCTCCCTGTTATTCCATCACCTCCCTGTTATTCAACCACCTTCCTGTTAATCAACCACCTTCCTGTTATTCCATCACTTTCCTGTTATTCCATCACCTCCCTGTTATTCCACCACCTTCCTGTTATTCCATCACCTCCCTGTTATTCAACGACCTTACTGTTAATCAACCACCTTCCTGTTATTCCATCACCTTCCTGCTATACCATCACCTACCTGTTATTCCACCACCTTCCTGTTATTCCACCACCTTCCTGTTATTCCATCACCTTTCTGCTATTCCATCACCTTCCTGCTATTCCATCACCTTCCTGTTATTCCATCTCCTCCCTGTTATTCCTTCACCTTTCTGCTGTCACTTCCCTGCCACAGAGTTTCTAGATAACAGCCGCACGTTCGGACTAGTTTATAGTCAATGGATGAATATACATACGATATACTACCCAGGATCTTTGTGTTCCGCCATCAAAGCTAACAATAGCATGCAATTATTGGTGCATTACCAAACCAATGAAGGTTGGCGCATGTGACACACGATTGTAATATAACCCAATATGTCATCTGAACCCATTGTAGCCAAGCAAATAAACATGAAGATTTCGTTTTCTTCATTACTGTTCTACTCGCCCCCCTGCGATAAAATGGCGCCTATCATTTACCTGTAATAATAATCTACATAGTCAATACGTCCTTCCAGAATACCTACGCGTGTTCTTGGTATACTAGTGACCTCATAAGAAGGTGTATAGAGGCGGTATATATTATAACGGAAGTTAATGGGGTGACATGACGGAGATTTGCAGCTGGATAAAGCATTGAGGCAAGCTGTAGCTCACCTGGGGATTACCTCTCTTGATTCTATTGATACATCTAACTGGTACCTGCTTATAGACACCTCAAGTGAATGAATCGTTAAAAATACCAAGGTATTTCCCGTAACGTCCGGTTCTCTCGTGTCCTTTAGTGGATTAATGAGGCAACAAACAACAGAGAAACATGCTCAAGGCGACATATGACATATTGCATTGGGTATTGGCCATTGGTTATGTAGCTACAGGCGGCCTACTATAACTATTGCTCTCGTTTTATACAATGTTGCTGACATGAAGGAGAAGAAGTCTATTTTCAGCAATAGCCAGGCTCCAATAACTCTCAACGAGAATTGTAATGCCTTTTATTCAATTGCTCCGAAATCTAATTAACCAGGATGTTCTTGAGTCCTAAGCCTTGTGGTGAATATGAAATATTAAAGAGGTCCGTCACTAAGAACAACCCTCCTTCAATAATCCTTACTGGTTCTGGGATCCTATCACTAGAGCCATCTTGGATGTGTTGAAACGCCTCAGTTAACGGAGATCCAAGCATGATGCAATCCCAATGCATGTTCTGTTATGTTTGTTTTCTTTGATCTCGCAGGAAATAACAGCAGCTATTCAAACCCCTTTAATAATTGTGTTCACCTGAGTGCAATAATTGTGCAGCTATATATCAAATGTTTACCGTATAGAAATAATCATGAAATACTGCATTGCTTGAGGATGTTGGTATTTAGCCGCCAGTTACGCTGGTTAGATTGAATCAAAAAGAATAAAGCTGACCATAGAATGACCATCATAACAATAATCTATATTAAGGACACTATCGCCCATTGCTGTGTTGTAACCTTGAAATTAATGGTATAGTGCGACGTCACATCATGTTGTTGTTATTGGTCCAACAAGCTTCAGACTGAGGCTCTCCATTCGCGTCTGGCGCCGTCGTGGGACACAGTTAATCCTGTACATGTCCAGTAAGTGACAGGCGAGCATGTTAGTTGATGTATCTACTTTGAGCTCTACAGCCGATGTATTAAGGTAAGGAAACAACACGTCTGTCTGTGATATCGATCACCATGCACCAAACCATTGGTCATTATTGGTCATGCTCGTCTGACGCGTCGTTTGAATGCTAATTGCATTTGCAGTAGTCTGGATGGGGGTTTCTCTTGGGGAACACGCCTGTCAGTCAAAACCACTCAGCGTATTCTTTATTTGCTCGGCCTTAATATTTGAATTAATGCCCTTGCTTTTCTTGTGGATTTGTAACCGACAATGTCGAGCAAACCTTACAGCAGATAATTATATTTATGAAAAATGCCCTAGATAGATATATCTTGTGGAGATTGTAGAGAGAGACAGATATAGAGAGAGAGATAGAAAGATATAGAGAGAGAGAGAGATATATATATATATATAGAGAGATATATATAGAGAGATAGAGAGAGATATATATATATATATATAGATATATATATTATATAATATATAGAGATATATATATATATATATATATATATATATATATCTATTCTATATATCTCTCTATATATATATATCTCTCTCTCTCTCTATCTCTATATCTCTATATATCTCTCTCTCTCTCTCTCTCTCTCTCTCTATCTCTCTCTCTCTCTCTATATCTCTCTCTCTCTCTATCTCTCCTATCTCTCTCTCTGGAAAGTACCGGCCCGGGGTGGCCGGTAGCTGAAAAAGTTTATATATATATATATAGCTGAGATATATATATATATATAGGCGGGGATATATATATATATATATATATATATATATATATATATATATATATATATATATATATATATATATATATATATATATATATATATATATATATATATATATATATATATATAAAGAAATCTGCACAATTTGATGTGTGTTTACAAATACTTCATTGTTTCACCCATGACCCGAAGAATGTAATTCGCAACAAACACGTGCCAAAATCAATCATTTGACATACACAGCATGAAAAACATATTTACACTTGGGGAAGAACATATTATAAACAACAAAAACACCATTCTCAACAACAAACGAAGTCCTACTCTCGTCCATCCTCCTCCTCAATTTCACATGGAATGTTTTTCTTTTAACTGGGGCGTCGAGACCTGGTCCCAGTAATCGACCACAGTTCTATAGCATGCACAGGATTGTAGTCAGCGATAAGTGTGTGTGGGGGTGGGGGACAAGAGGCACAGTCATCAGTGTCAACACCTGCACCAGATAGTACAACGCTGAAATGGTCCACAAGTTTATCTACTGCCTGATCACCAAACTCTGACAGCATATTCAGACAGATCATGGTATGGCCCATGACATGACTTGCAACTTGGCATGTAAGGCAAAGTGTTTTTTATGGGTCATTAGATATCTTTAAGGACACTCTTTTCAACAGGCCATGAATGGAGGTGGGCTATGTGGGTTGCCTGTGGTATACCAGCATCCATTCCTTGGAAACGATGCTGTTAAGCATTGCTGAGGTCTCCTAAAAGGCCTTGTCCTGATGATGCAAAGAAGGCATCAGTTCCTGAGAGCTTCTGGCCTTGGTAAACAGGATCTTTTTCAAACTCCAACAACATATATATATATATATATATATATATATATATATATATATATATATATATATATATATATATATATATATATATATATATATATATATATATATATATATATATATATATATATATATATATATATATATATATATATATATATTTATATATGCACAGTCAAACAAGTCAAAAGCAATGATGCTTGTCAACTTTTACAACGCACATATCTACTACCAGTACTCGCGTCAATGTGACCAGATACTCTTGTGTACAATTACATTGCCGAGAGTCTTAGATGTTGAGCTAGACAACTGAACGTTGCAGTAGTCCGTTGCTTTATCATTGAATACGATTTATGTAGCAGGGGGTCAACAAGTATCTTAATGGGTGTAACCCGGATGACGGGAGAACGTTTGGGTACCACGTGATGAGAATCGCGGGTTCTGGTAACGCATTTCTCAAGTGGAATATATGTTCAAATGTGCTGACCTTGACAGGTTGTTACAATAGTTGTATGTCAACTGGTGAAAAAATGTCATTAAGTAATACTGCTGTAGTAGGGTACTATAGATGCCATGATGGCCAATAGGCATGAACAATAAGTGACTTTACAGTAATTCTGATTTATCTACATTCACTGCTGATCTTTACTTTGAGCAAATCATCAATCATACATTGCGGCAGCTTCTTATATAAGTTGGTGAACAATAGCATCCTCTTGTAAATCCCAGAGAGAGATAAAACGATACCTGTGCGAATCGATACAGTTGGATAGTGTTGATCAAGCGAGCTAACAGAAGCTGGGTGTTGGTTGATTGATAAACGACCATTACAATAGGATATATAAACCACAGATCTGAAATGAGTTATTGCGTTATGATAGATCCATAGGCATTTGCTGTGGTGATATCATAATGATGTCAGAAAAGACGCTAATCCCCATGAATGACATCATAATCAGACAATGCCGAATTTGTATACACCAGAGCTGCAGAAATACAACGTGATTCGTATGTTATCTATGATACATATCAACCTCTTTGTTATCTATGATACATATCAACCTCTATGTTATCTATGATACATATCAACCTCTTTGTTATCTATGATACATATCAGCCTCTTTGTTATCTATGGTACATATCAACCTCTTTGTCATCTATGATACATATCAACCTCTTTGTTATCTATGATACATATAATCCTCTTTGTTGTCTATGATACATATCAACCTCTTTGTTATCTATGATACATATCAACCTCTTTGTTATCTATGATACATATCATCCTCTTTGTTATCTATGATACATATCAACCTCTTTGTTATCTATGATACATATCAACCTCTTTGTTATCTATCATACATATCAGCCTCTTTGTTATCTATGATACATACCAAACTCTTTGTTATTTATGAAACATATCAACCTCTTTGGGTCAGTTTGTAGTTTGTTTGTAGATCTCGGTCTGGTGAGTCGGGAACGCTCTCATTGGGGTGTATTCTGTTTGCTATTTGTATTAATAAGGCTATTTCATTTCAACTTTTTGAGATATTGTACATGCCCCCCATTGACTAGCCTGTAGTACGTGAGTAAGAATCCAGAGTTACCTGTAGACGACATTAACACGCGTCAAGTGAAATGGTTTTTGGTGAAAATGAGTGACATATCACTCGATTCAGTCATAACGAACACGTTTCTATGAATATATATTGGGTGACATAAACCTCATGGCATGGAAATAGATAAATGTTGAATAAATAATGAAAATGGTTCCAAATATGTACAATATGACTTTGTGTCACGTGTCCTTTTCCTTGTCCTACAGAAATATGTTAGAATACCTCCATGATCCTTACGCTGACTTGTCTATCTAGTTCTCGTTTCTAAACGACCTGTCCACTGCAATAACAACAAATGCTACTCACATTTTTGAAGGTCGTTTTTTTATAAGGTCGCGTTGAGAAGGGAAAGCTGCTTTATAGTATATTGAGCGTTTGTTTAAGATTTGTCCTATCAATCCAATACATAGTTAGATGCTTCTGCCGCCAGTGAGGTATATCCCGTTATAGTGCCTCATGAGGACACGCATTGTACGTCTGGCGTCAAACCTATTACATAGTTATCTAATCTGTGGCAAGATAATGTGGCGTATTCAGCCTAGCCACCTGCTTCGTAGATAATAGCGCATCCCCTAGAGCTATACGAGTGTCATTGATCGACCCAGAGATGTAGTCTCTGCGTCGTTCTAATGGCAAACTTATTCTTACACTCATTCTGTACCAGTGGATGCAAGGTCTGGAATGCATAGCCTGTAATGATCTATGTGTTGGTGAGCTGTGACCGAGATCGCAATCCACGTCCAATCTCCTCGGTCACCTGCATCAATTACCTGCATTAATTACCTGCATTAATCACCTGTATTAATTACCGCCGTGATGGGCTGATATGGCCAAGGTCACGTTGAACACAGACGTGTTGTTTCATGTCCCAAAGATATGTGGTATGGAGCGAAAAGAAAAGTACGAACAAACCTGCATGATTGTCGCTAACTGGACGTGTAAGGGTACAACAATGTTTCACAATACCTTCAGACTCGGATGAAGAACCTCAGTCGAAAGCGATTATAAATAGAAAACAGCGACATCACATAATAACTTCCAGGCTGCTACACGGTAATGGGCGATAATGTCTTTAATATAGCAACTATATAAGCAGATTATAGTTCCGATGGCCATTCTATTGTCAGCTTTATTCTCTCTGATTGAATCTACACAGCGTAAATGTTGTATTATCACCCATACCACTATGCAGTGACGTCAAGCAAATATTATTAATCATTATTTCCAGAGAGTAAACGCTTGATATAAAGATGCACTCTCGTGAAAACAATGATCTGGGTTGAGTTATTCATTATTCCAGCATTTATTATGCTGCCAACAATCCTGCTTTTCAGCAACATCGTACCAAAGTGCAAGCTACATTTAAGCCTCCCTATATTGCTTATAAAATGTGGATGCAACAGGGGCTCTGCAGAGAAATATAACTGCAGATAGCAGGAAAGAAAACAGCCGTCTACAGGGCAAGGCATTATCGCCTATTATGGGATATCTTCACTGACCACGTCTAATGTTTTTAGCTTTATGTTTTATGCATGCATCCTGGTTACATATAAAGAGGGCCAATGTAGTGCGACAAGACGTCTTTCAATTATCATGAACTCATATCGTTGTCAATCACCTTTGGCATGCATGAAATATGTATTGAAGATGAATCGCGTCATTCAAAGATGATAGCAAAAAAGGATGACGTATTTTTGACGTATGTGACGTGATCGGACTGTGATTCTATTGGATGATGACAGCATGTATACGGGGCAGTGTCTGTGGGTTTAAGGCTCAGATGATATCGCGACAGTGTACTGAACCATCAGTGTGTACCGATAGGATTTGTGGAAGAATTTGATGATAAGACACTGACGCGTTACAATCCACGCTACATGGCAGCGACTGACGGACAAGGGGAATAAGTAGATGCTATCTGGCTACCAACGTGTCATCATCAATCACTCCTTGTGTGGAAATAAAAAAAGTTATTAAACCTATCACTAAGCATTGTCAACCTCCCCATCATCAATAACTGCCGTGAATAGCATTTACGCTAATCCGTTTTGCAGGAATATTGCTAGTTATTCTCCTATTTGTGAATATTGAGGGCCACTTTGATTTCATGCCAATTTGTAATGCCATTCTGGTTTGATGGAATGTTGAGGGTTACTTTGCTTTGTATGGATGTGTAGGTCTAATCTGATTTTGTGTGTAGGAATATTGTAGGAATGTTGAGGGCTATTCTTTCTACCTGTCACTAATCACCATCAGCAAGATCCCTTAACGATACACCTAGACACAACTACATTATCTTGACGTATTTTACCTCACCATGGGGCAACCAGATGATGACTTCTTTAGCTACCATCCACTAATGACGCAATACAAAGTCTATCAAGCCTATACGGACTGGCGAGCCACCCCGGATGCAGATGACACTTTATGTTACGTCGGTTATCTGAACAAATAACTACCACAACAAAGCACACAAATGGAACTGTTTGATCGGGAATGAAATGCTATTATGTCATTCATTGAATGTTATTGATTGTGTTACACCGGGTTTTCTCAATGACTCAAAGTACCCATAATCAAGCTAGACCAGATACTAGCTAGTATTGATGCTGACATCTGTGTTGGTCACACATCACGTGATTGGGTTCCATTGAACCTTGACCTCTACAACTCAGAGTAAGCTTTAAGTATTTGATAGTTTTGAAACATGGCTGATGTCTTGATAAACTGTCAGCATTATCTGACTATTCAAAGGGTGACCGTTGATTTAATCTGTCCACGCTGTCGGTTAAGAAATGGACAGTCGAGGTCAGGTGAAGACAGATAATCATCATCCAATTGTTCTCGGACAAAGGGTAAACTGAGGTGTGATAATCGTGCATGTAGCCTTCAGAGACAATCATTGGGGACACAATTAAAAAACACTTGAGTATAAAGGCAAAAGACGGGTAATGCGACTTCACGCCTTGTTTTTATCGACGAAAACCCAGTTTATCACGCTGCAGGAGGAGTACATTCCGTTTGACTTTCCACTTTGCCAAGTAAAACAATTATACTACCAACCTTGTGAGTAAATGTTTGCTAATGTGTTATTATTAATTGTGGCAAGCACACTTCCCTTCCCTTGTGTGAATTTTCATGTTATTGTTCACTGTCAAAAAAGTCTTGTATTCTATGATTATATATTAATATGCCTGATTGAAAAAGTGCGGCTTATCGTGTGATGCCCATTATCGCATTCCTCGCGGGTCATATTCGGCCCTGACATTGTTATTTCTTTTAGATTATTGCGTTCATTTGCCTGATTCTATGCTTACCTTGTTTACTGGTACCTGGGAACAGTAGTAATCACAAAAGCTTTTGTTCTGCGACTTTACTAATTTTGTTGTAGAGCCTGTTGAAACAGTCTTATATTTAGCTGTAGTTCTCCACACAAGGCCAATGCATTTGCTGCGGTCATATTACAGATCATGGCATGAGCATGATATTCCACAACTAATTAATTGAAATAGATATTTATCATCCGCACTCCAGATTGCAAGTAATCTCTATAACTTCTACCTGATACAAGAGCCTCAGCTGATGTAAGCCAATTAATAAACCCAATTTGTGACTTTATGACGTCATATCTATCCAGCCTATCTGCCAAAGCAACCGCCAGGTAATGTTTGCAGTGAATGTCACCACGTGACAGGGGCCATGAGAACTGCTGTCGAGGTATTACTAGGGAGTAACACAATGACAGTCGGACTAAATGTCGTAGATGAAAAGGGCGTATAGCTTCCCAGCATGCAATATGATAGTATAGATGGTACCATCGACATTTGCATGCTTTGCAGTGTCAGGTGTAATAACCGCAATAAACACCATAGTTTCTCCTTGTGTAGCAAGATATTCCTTAACTTAAAAACACAGTTGATTTCAACTATATTATTGCTTGTCAGAAAGACGGATAATTTGCTAATAAAGAAATTACTTTAGAGAGGCCTACTGCACCCATTATGCTTAAGTGGAGATGAGGATAAATAGTATAAAGTTGTATAAAACTACGAGACTAATGGCGATCAATGAAACGGGTGTCAGTTAATGACATGGCAGCGCATGCGCTGACTGGAGGACGCCTTGATGGATAGTACGGCAATTGTTATGTTATGGTGATGCATTTCTCATTTCTCAAATGAATGGCGAAGCAGGTCTTGCATATCTCATTGTTAAGGTAGGTTTGCTACAGCTAAAAACGCATAGCAACTACTATCATGTTCCACAACAATCACAATGCCTCAACGTCTGCAACTTAACTCCCTACGTCTTGATCCACTCTTCACAATCTCCCTTTTATCATCCGGGGATGGCTTTAAGTGACGTAAGCAGAATAAAACTGAACGTAACTCGCTGGAAGAACCTTGAATCGCTATATTTTTCCGTATAATGACCAAGACGGGAGTGGACAATGCAATTTATAAGGACCGAGTAGCATTGTGTTCGGAATTAAATGCCTACACAATGTGCTAATGTCTGATATATAGGATATGGTGAGCAGTTATACTATCAGCTTGGGTGACAATTAACGCTTCCCCACCTTTCTCATATGTACCCACTGACAGGATGGATTATAACTAATGTGGCTGTGTTAATATCACAAACATCGACACGGATGACAATAAAGCAGGGTTTGGTTCGGCGCTGGTTTAACGGTCGCTGTGCCTATACTCTTCACAGAACGAAACAAGTTGTCCTATAGTCATGTACTGATCGATCCAGGCAATTAATGTTTTTTCGCAAATAAAGGCTACTGTAAGATATTTGATTTGTGCATAACACCTGTTTCTGCAAAGTGAAGCCGTTGCATTTCCTCTGATGGAATTCGTGGTACGCCATATCTCACAGCAGATTCCGAACCCGACACACTCAGGTGCTAATCCCAGACAGCCATAATTGCTGTGCGGTGTAGCATTGGCTGCACTTACGTGATAAATGGTCATCTTATAGATGGGTGTGATGACGCCACAAATTGAAAGATATATATATATATATATATATATATATATATATATATATATAGATATATATATAGATATATAGAGATATTATATATATATATATATATATATATATATATATATATATATATATATATATATATATATAGATATAAGAGCGTTCCCACACATTCCATCTAACATCCGCCAAACATAGAATAAGCTTATGATCCATCAGAACAATTGAACAACACGCGTCTTCGGAATGCAGCTTGGCACTGAAAAACATTAGCAAAAATATCAGTAATCATAGGTGTAACTTTTAAAAGTTTAAATACTTGTTGATCAGAGCGAGACGAATTTGATACGGAAACTCTTACACGAGAGGCTTAGCTCTTGCAAAAGTGAGGATATTTTACGTGGGTGTCTGCAGTACAGTACAAAGACGCATGATTGTTTGCCGTTTAAATATCCATGCAGGTGCACAAATGTATATCCAGTTTAATATGAATTCTTTCATTCGATTCAATTTAACGGCAGATGCTTAATTGATGCGTTAGTTGCTGCAATGATTGACTTCCAACCGTTAAACAGAGTCACCAAAAGGTGTGTTTCTTATACACAATAAGGTGGATGATCCCGGCAGAGCACCCTCACGTACCACATGATCTCGTCTCACTGTGACCCTCACCCTTTACATGCACCATGATCACATCTTGATCTTCCTTATACGTCAGGATTGTTGAATGATATATTGCACAATGACTTTCTTTGTTCGGCTGACCTTGACTGTCTATTGCTTCACCGATGAGACAGAGTTGCCATGGAATCCCAATCGTGATGCGTAGCTATGGCTAAATGGCTCATACCAGTGTCTGTCTAACGGGTATAAATACCTCCATTATACAGAGCGAGCATGAACACGGTAATCAGGTCAGAGACGACCGCAGAAGGAAGTACGTACCTCGATCGAGGTGCGCATTTCGTTACCAGTACAGCATTAGTGGTTTGAAGTATACATGCATTTCTCAATTGTTATGCAAATTGTGACCTTGTTTACTGACATTTGGTTGTGTAAGAGTCATGGAATACCACTTAGTTGTCAAATCCTCGACCATGTTTAGGGTTGCACGTGTTTGTGGGGGCTTTCTGACGCATTTTCAATCTTTTGGGCATAGGCAATCTCGCTTTTTTTCTGAACTTTCATAAGGCAAGACAATCGTTTTTGCACCAGTTTGGCAAAGGTAAGAACTTACTTTTTGCGGAGTAGAGTTTGTCTAGATTGGATGAAATATATTTTTGTGAAATTTGTGTGGCATATTTCCATATGTACCTCGACTGTTTCAAATGGCGCTTGTTGTCTACCCGGGCTGCTAGTGTCTTTACGTATAGGTAACTGGAGCTTGTGACCATATTTCCTTGGCTTTGATGACAGTTTTGGCTGAAAGTGACCAGACCTCTTCATTGAGTGTGCACTTGTCCAGTAGTGTTAAAGCATGAATGTTCGTCCCAAATATAATTAAAACGCTACCAGAACTGTCTGATATTACACAATTGTGAAATTTACTTTTGTTTCCAGGTTGCTGAGTAAATACTCAAGTTTGTTACTGCTGAAGAAACTCAATATAGGACACCAAAGTAATGGTTATAGGATCATTAGTATTGTCTATTGATCATGAAAATTAATTTAAAATAGGCGACGTTCATCTGGTGAATTTGCATGTTTTCGTGTGTCAGGGTATTCTGAGGAAACTACTGACGAATTAAGAGTTGTTTTAAAAAGTTGTTTTAAAACAAGTGTTTGCTTACTCTGAATGTTTTATAAGATTAAGTGTTGCTAGATTGGACATAGCTTGTGAATATTAAACTTAGGTATAATACTTATTCTGTAGAGCTTACAGACTAAACACTGGAATACCCCAAAAACAGCAATAATTCATTATACTGACCCTCTCTTGTCCCCTGCCTCCCCCACTGACCCTCTCACACACCTAGGCTCCCCCACTGACCCTCTCTTGTCCCCTGGCTCCCCCACTGACCCTCTCTCACCCCTAGGCTCCCCCACTAAATTTCTCTCACCCCTAGGCTCCCCCACTGACCTTCTCTCACCCCTAGGCTCCCCACTGATTCTCTTGTACCCTGTCCCCCATACTGACCCTCTCGCACCCCTAGACTCCCCCCTCCACTGACCCTCTCTCACCCCTAGGCTCCCCCACTGAACCTCTCTCACCCCTAGGCTCCCCCACTGACCCTCTCATACCTCTAGGCTCCCCTACTGACCCTCTCACACCACTAGGCTCCCCTACTGACCCTCTCACCCCTAGGCTCCCCTTCTGACCCTCTCTCACCCCTAGGCTCCTCTATAGTCTCCCCTCAATCTGTCTCACCCCAGGGTTTCCTACTTCATCCACAACCATAGTTTTGAAATTAATCACACATCACAGGTAAAATGTAAGAAGGCAAATAAGCGTGATAAGCGACCAAATAAAGACTCAAAGAATTTTATCAGTGTGCCATTGGGTGGACAGAGTCTGAAATAGATATATACTTATTGTACTGTTTAATTTTTGTTTGATTGGTCATAAGCAGCCGTATTTGTGAAAATTTCATAAACTGTCATGTTTGTGAACTGCATATCATGCTTATTATTGTTTGATTGGTCGTATGTATGGCGAAGATTTTAACATCTGTTGGATATGCAGAAATGAAATTAATACTCATCTGTGTCATTGATATCAAAGCATGCTTCCTGGTCATTAACATATTTTCAGAGAGAGCAAGTATGTTGGTCTTAATTGGTTTGTTTTAGGACCTGTTCAGTTTCTTCCACACGTCGCCTCCATTACCTTCCGAACATAATCATCTGTAAGCTTTTGTATAAAGTCACCATCACTTTCAAATTTGATACTTAAGTGAATCAATTAAGACACTGTCCAGGCAGTTTCAAATACATAAAATTAAATATAATAATCTTTAAGTAAGTTGGTATACAACACAAACCATCCATTCTTGTGAGATTTTTAATAGCTGACTAAATCGTATTCGGTTGGAATTATAGACCAGTTCGGGGTCTCGCACTTTTTATGTATTCGATGTGTATGCGTGTGTTTTGCTGCACAAGTTATATATTTCGTGCATTTCGTACTTCTGCTTTGATTAGCTATTTGTGGTGAATGTGACTCAGTTTGGCTTGTGAAAGAAGCTCTGCGTTTAGTTATCAAGAATAGAATGATGCACTATGGGCAGTTTATACATGACACGCACACTTTTGTTGTAACAGCATGAAAACGCAACAGTGTACAGTATTAGTTTCACCAACGCTAAATTTATCACATGCAAATTCCTTCATGAACATTTTTTTGAGCTTACCTCTGCCACGCTCATGTGTATACACATTTTCAAGCATGAATACAGACAAACTTGCAGTCGCTGTTGAACGGTGGAAGTCAAAACGCTTGTTGGGGATATATATCGCTAACAACAACGAAAATGGGTCCAAATGGAGGCCATAATATATTTGCATATTTAAATCCCTCAAAGCCAATCACATTTCAGAAAATAATGTCACAAAATGCAAAGGAGCCAAGGTTGGTAGGACCATTGTCATGTGTACCTCCAATCGAAGTGCGCTGTACTGGGAGCTTAGTACGTACTTTGTTTGAAGTGTGTGTGTGTGTGTGTGTGTGTGTGTGTGTGTGTGTGTGTGTGTGTGTGTGTGTGTGTGTGTGTGTGTGTGTGTGTGTGTGTGTGTGTGTGGCCCCATTCCCCTGACATTCTACATAAACTGATAAACAGGCCTCGTCCTACAGAAACACACACTCAATTGCTCGAAAACACAGCCAAAACACAGTCACAGGCGCTCAGTTCATCCTCATACATCCTCATCGCGATATCACCTCGGTGTTAGTGACGTTAAACCCAGGGTCTTAGCCAGAGACCCGTCCACCCGTCCACCGGACAGGTAAGTTGTAAATTTGGACGGGCAGAAATTTTCCCCTCTATCCCATCCACCCGTCCACCCGTCCACTCGCCAGCCCGTCCACGCGCCTCCCAGGCCGGATACAAGCAATTAGCCAAGCCAGTTTAAACAGCTCATTTAAAGACAAACAGCGACGCAGCGCGCTGGCCCTTCATCTACGATCAAATAAATACGGTTCTGTTTGATAACGCTTTTTATGATGCATGGGGTTTAATCAGCGTCATAATACTTTAACGATGGTGAATGGAGTTACGACATGCTTCGTCTCCTCACAAAACCAGGTCCAAGCCCATTTTGATCTTATACCTTCTCTGAAATGATACACGATATGTTCGAGGTTTGTAGGAATAATGACAACTAGAAGGCTGGCATACATTGTGTACGGTCGATTGGAGCATCATTCTGAAATGTCTGCCTTGCGGTATTTCTTTCCCCACGGTCTAATAAACTTTTGGTCTGCACTGTTGGCTAGGGAAATTGCAATTGGGTGAAATATCATATCGACGCGAAGTCTTTGACTTAGTTTTGATTTTGCGCGTATGCTTGTGCCAGCTCAGGATAAAGTCGTGCAAACTGTCATAATCGCGATAAGGGTGATGTGAAAGGAAAGCGCTGCGGTGTAAACTGTTGTCACGTCGCAAAGCGCCCTGGTCCTTCGTCCTCATTAATTTGCAATTGAATTTCTTTTGAACAGCGGTCTGATATTTCACCATACGCACGCGCGCACACACATCATCCCCTTCTGAAGTTCTCGATCGGGACATCAAAGAATGATCGTGTTATCAATGAATCATTTTGTCTGATAGCGAGACATTTACGGTTACTTGAAATATACATGATATTATCTGATCACCGATTCAACAAGTGCCATCATGATGTTCTCATGAAGTAACATCATAACGCTCACAAAAGCCAAACCACGTTATGATGATAAGTTGATCATAACGGGCGGGCTTGGGGTAGGGATGGACGGGCAGTTTTCAAATCCTGGCTAAGACCCTGTTTAAACCCCTCTATCACAATCACTCTTGATCGTTTTCAGTCATTTTGGAACCAACGGAACGTAATGCTTAATTGATAGCTTTTGAAGGGAGCTCTCGTACCAGTCGAGACGGTACGAGCGTGGGCTATATTTCCATCATCTGGTGAAAAAGATCACATGATTTTTCGTGACACAGGTACTTCAATATTTTTGTGCGACTTATGTGTTTTAATGAAGACGCCAACAATAGCAGCGAAAACTAACCTTATTCGCCTAAGCGACTTTTATAAATGACGCAAGCGAGGCGTTCTAGAAGATATTCTTGCTTTCATTTTCACTTTAGCAGTTCACTTGTTGGTCTTCCTGGTGTGAAGCTGAAGGAAATCGTGCATTTGAGGTCAGTAACGTGTTGTTTTGTTAGATATCATTTGGTGTCGAAAAAAGAGAGTGCCCATGTGACCCAGTGTACATAAACAGGCCTCGTCCTAAAGGAACACACACTCAATGGCTCGAAAACACAGCAAACACCTGCCACAGGCGCTCGGTTCCCGATGCCATGCGTCCGTACGCCGAGCCGTTTTCGGGCGCCGAGCCGCTATCTGTATATAGCACGAAGCTATGAAACCAATGGGTCCCAAAGTCCTATTCGGTTGTTCGCGTAGTCGCGCGCGCCGCCCTGGTGAGCTTTTTGGAACTAACTTCTGTTGACTTCCGGATAGACGCGCTCGATCTCACAACACAGCTGTCAGGCCGTCTGCTTTCTGACAGATCTGCTCGGTGCGCAATGCGACTATAGATGAAAGGTTAAACGAACCAACGTGAGTAGAAATTGTGCGTTGCTTTGTGTGGGCCAAGATTTAAATACCTCGTCAATATGGAAGCGAATCAAAATTTATACTTGCACGTAACGTGCAAGGTGAATCAAGTGTATATTCCAAATCCAACATCGTTATGTCTTTGGGATTCAAGTCGGCTGGTAACCACTGCTGTGCGGTGGGTTGTGCTCACAAGAGTTCATCAGCGGAATGCAAGTTCTATTCCTTTCCCAGCAACCCACACTGGAGAAAGACTTGGAAGATAGCTGTCAATAGGCTTGCTGTAGATGAGCAAGGCAGAGAAATATATGGAAAGTTGTGTGGTCACCTAGAAAACATCACAGGCTGTGCTCTTGCCACTTCTCACAAGCCCCTAGCTCCAAAAGAACACTCGGTTGGAATCATGTCAAGCCAGACTGGTTTTCCACACGGAAACCACCTAGTCTGAGGAAGACATCAATATCCAGGCACAGGACTGTTACTGTTTCGCAGCCTTCGAAATGTTATCAAGAAAACATACAGCTGCAAAAGGTATTTTCAATAGTTGTTTTTCATCACATATAGTCTATGAAACCAGAAATTTATATTTGAAGATGAAGCATACTTAACATTCACAATCTGTCATTCATATTTTGTTTAAAATGGCAATATCATATGTGTTTCAGGCAGAAGAATCAATTCAAGAATTGTCACCAGTTGTGGAAATTGAGGCAGCTGAAGTGGAACATGAAGACTCTCTAGAACATGTTAGTGATGACATACTTTGTGAAATTAAATATTTTTGCATTAAAGTGGCATTTGCTTATGTATTTGTTTATATTTTAAAATCATGATGGTAAATAATTTGTGAACAAAGATAATTAAACATCACTTTTGCCTTGTAACAGGGACTTATATGTAACTCGGTGGATTCTGACCATGACTACATCCAAACACGGAGGGCTGGCCGATTGGCTTCTACATTGGACAACCTCATTGTCACACACCCTGAATTTGATGACATGATGAAAGACTACAGAGAAGCTAAGAAAGTGGAGGAACTTCACAAGGTGATGGAAGAAAAAGGCCAGGTTTTGAGCTTGAACCTCATCAAGGATAATTCGGTCCATTTTGCCTATTACACCGGTATGCCATCATACGAAACATTCAAAGCAGTTTTTCATTACCTGGAGGATAAGGCACAGGACATGCAGTATGTGTCACAGACTGGCAGCGATCATCACTCGTCTAAATTCAAATCCAAACCTGGTCGACAAAGAGCCTTGAGCCTTGAAGAGGAATTTTTTTCAACACTTGTCCGCCTTCGTCTTGGACTGCCTTCAAAAGATTGTGCCCGACGATTTGGGATTGTGGAGAGTACTTTCTCAAATGTGTTCAACACTTGGTGTATCTTAATATCTCAAGAATTGGAGACAATATGTTCTATGCCCTCAACAGAGACAATGCAAGAGAAGGCAGCTCCATGTTTCAATGACTTTACCAACGTCCGAATTGTTCTGGATTGTACAGAACTGTTTAGTCAGACACCAGGGACACTGGAAAACCACAAGCAACAGCATTCAAATTATAAACACCACAGCACTGTGAAATTTCTTGTGGGGATGAGTCCTACCGGTGCTATCATTTATGTGTCTGACATGTGGGGGGGAAGGGCGTCTGACAAAAAAATCACGTCAGAATCAGATGTTTTGATGCAGGCACTTGATGCTGGTGACCAAGTAATGGTAGACAGAGGTTTTACCATTGCGGGAGATTTGCCTCCAGGTGTCAAACTGCTCATACCCCCATTTAAAAACAAATTAACAGGCCAATTTACTGCAGAACAGTTAGAGTATTCAGAAAAGATCTCTGTGGCTCGTATCCATGTGGAGCGTGCTATGCGGGCAATTAAGGAATATAGGATTTTAGAAACTGAAGTGAAAGTTGCAATGCTTAACAATTACGAAAACATTTTTAAAGCATGTGCATTCCTTGTGAACTTCAAACGACCTTTCTTGAAACTTTCTTGATTTCCTAAGATGTGTATATATCCATATAAGCTGTCAATTGACAAAACGTGGTTTTGTTGTTGTATCATTCCGTCCTTTTCAATTATTCTTTACAAATATCTATATTACTGTTGTTGGTATCATTGCATGTCTTGCTGTTTTTTGCAAATAAATTTTTTGACATGGCCAGCTGTAGTTTGTGTATAACATTTATACCATAAATCTATAAAGCTTATATAATTTAACTTAAATTTTATTCTGACAGATATAGCACATAACATCTTACAGCACACTATTTATATATGTCTAGAGCATAAGCCTGTGTCATACCACTATTCATTCAACTACCAGTGCCACAATAATCTCATACTTATATTATATACTATACATCACACAAAATGCATTTTTATAACACTCATCACATCAAAACACATTTCAATAAACTTGTCACAAAAGAACAATTGTTCAGTAGCATATATCACATGCCCTCACACACTTTGGACAGTACCACCCTGGCAACTCCTCGCCCTCCTCCAATTCAATGCTATTGAAATTTGAGCACCTCCAGTGATACAACACACGACAGCCACAGTTGCATTCGCACATAACACTAGCTTCCTGATTATCCTGATTGACACTTGCATCTGGAATGAGTCCCTTACACTTGGTATTCCCACAAACATAATGTTTGAGGAAGTCATCCCGTGCCACCTGGGTAACACTGACAGCAGAAGCCCCATGGTTTGTGGACACAGCAGCCAACATGTGGGGGATGAGGAAAGCCTTGGCAAAGTAGGCAGCATTTGCAAGAACTGATGCCCAGAAGCCTGCATCAAAATTCACACTAACAACAGCCATTTCTTGGGGAGACCACACAACAAATTCACTGGTAACAGCACCCATTACAGCCATATGGCACTGAACTTGTGTGTAGTATGGATGAGGAGTGGGCCGATTCTTAAGTTGGAGGGAGCGGTCGGTGGCGGAAGCGATCAAGAACGGAAGCTCCGATAGTGACCCAGCTGGTTTGCTCTCCATCGATGACGGGCACTTGATCTCAACTGGTCGCTCTGGGTGGCAGTCACAAGCAATACAGTCAATGCTTGCACCCAGGTACCTGTGCGTCTTGCTGACCATAAGGCCACAGTCTCTCAACTTAAAGTTTGAGTGTGCCAACTTCATTTCCTGTCTATATGCATTGGCTGCCACTTTCTCATACTTCAAACCATATCGAGTGTCTTTGTTTCCCTTGAAAGTGCTTACTTCTGTACATAGCCTAACAAGGCGATTAGCATTCAAAGCCGAGTTTCTTTTGATGCTCTGCATCCTGGTGTAAACTGGGTGAATGCTGGTGCTTGTGACCATGCCCTGTCTGTATGCAGTCCACTTAGGATTATTCGATTGTCCAAGAGTCAGCTGATTGATGGTGCACTGATCAGACTCAGTGATGTTCATTGTCGCATAAAACTCTTGAACCAAGTTTTCAGTGACTGCACGATGCTGGTGGCTACTCATGAAGTGTTTGATACACGAGGTGTGTTGGTGGATCGGGTTGACTGGTGACAACACTTTCCTCAGCAGCTGGTATCAACAAAGGATCTTGGTCCGATATGGCAAGGGGCAAGGTGGGAATGACAACTGTGCTAGGCTGTAAGACAGGTGAGGTATCCCAACGAGGAGCATCAGCAATGGTGAGGAAGGGTGCGTCAGGCTGACAAAGACTCAGCTCGTGGATGAGCCTACGGTAGCTATCCGGATTGACCCTTCGCTTGTGTGGTGCTACCGGATTGTACTCTGCTAAGCGCTTGGGTGGGCGTTTGGATTCTGTTTGGCCAGGAGCATGATTTTGATAATTCAGCTCCTTCAGTGGTACAGGATCCACCTGCAATATACATAAAAAGGATGTCAACAAATCAATATTCTGCTAAACTGTCAGTGCCTTTTATAAAAAATAAAATAATTAAACAGTAACTTTGCATATTCAAGGGTAAGTTAAAGAACAGGTAAGAAATAGGTAAGACTGGGTGTGTATTTATTTACCTTAGGGTTCTTTGGAGCATTCCATGCACATAGAAGCTCAGTGGAAGCTGGGTCATCAGGCAAATCCTGATATCCCAAACTAGAGAAGTCTTCAAGAGCAAACAACATTGCAGCCACATGAGTGCAGGCTTCACCTTGTCCAGCAACACAGGTGCAACTGGAGCCAATCGGCTTGCCGCTCTCTTCTTCAAATAAACACATACAAATGTACATGGTTCCAGAGGTATCCCATGAAGGATTACACCTTGCCTGAATTGCACAGTACGGTGCATCTGTCATAGGGAGGTAAAGCATGCTGTGAACATGCTTTGACTTGTAAAGGTTGTAACTTCGCAAAGTTTTATAACGCCTCAAGTTCTTGCTGTTGAATTCCTCTATATCACCGGATTGAGTGTGAGTGATTGTGTCATGAGCACGAAGAAGGTAGTCTGTTACATCTAAGAGTGAAATGCATGGAGATTTTCTGATATCCTTGGTCCACCCTTGAGTGGTGCTCCTCACAGATGAAAGTATAGTCTGGAATGAGCCTGGACTGGTACTAAAGCCCAATGCACTGCAGAGAACTGAGACTTTGTGTTGTCTTTTCCCTTTAGGACACTGACCATGCTGCTTCAGTGCAATGTTGAGCTGCTTGGCATTGAGCCGACGTACATCTTCGGCACTCTGAAATATATAAAAGAAATAAAGATATAAACAGCAAGTAACTATAGTCAATACAATAAATATCACATACGATGCATTACTAAACAATACACGGTAATCATTTATGTATCTGGCTGTATATAATTTATACATTCTATATACACTTAGTTATGCATTTTCCACAATATTGCTTACTTAATGCAATTGGCCAGTGGCGTTAGAAAGGAAAAATATACCTCGAGAGCGGGTAGAGATACCACCACAGGTTTGGGTCTGGGAGGCATTTCTTTTCCAAGCTTTTCACAACAAAATATTGTAAATCGCCACGATATTAATCCCTCCTGATGTTCTATGAACAACTATAAACAACCACGCGCATATAAATCCACAGAATCTGTCCAGTTCGTGTTATTATTTCACTTTTTCTAACGTGCGTAATCCAACGATTTCCATAACAACACAGCCAAGTGAAGACCAAGCAGAAACCGGAAGTCATCAGAAGTTAGTTCCAAAAAGCTCACCAGGGCGGCGCGCGCGACTACGCGAACTCCCGAATCGGTCATTTGCATACGTTATAATATATGTACATATTGAATCGGCGCTCGGAAGCGGCTGGGCGCTCGGAAGCGGCTAGGTACTCGGAAGCAGCTCGGAGCACGAAAGCTTGGCATGCGTCTGTGATTGAAAATATCTGGTCTGCGTTATCAGCTGAGTCGGCGAACTTTAACCCCATTCATTAGTCATCAATTTGGTGATTACAAGTACATCATCTGAAAGACTGCATACAGTCGATCAAATAATTGCCTATCCTTTCGTTCAGATATGACCTGATTCAGATCTCTAATTTGTTTTGAATAAGGTCCCAAAATTTCATTCAAAACAATGGGGTATTGTCGTTTCGTTACTCTTTATCATAACTTTTCAATGTGGACAGACCGATAAGTGCTGCCACCAAACGGAGTGGAACAGAAGCTGATGATCACCAGCAGTCGTTTTCATTGACCCTTGTTCTTAATAGCACTCCCTGCTATGTACCACCTCTGGATTGACCCCTGTTCTTAAATTCACTCCCTGCTCCATATCACCTTTGGTTTGATCCCTGTTCTTAATGGCATCCCCGGCGATTTGCCATATCTGGGTTGACCCCGTTCTTAATGACACTCCCAGCTTTAAACCTCCTCCTGGTCAATTGCAGCTCCTTGTTACTCATAGAACGTTATTCCAGCTCAATGGTACTTGATGTGGTCATGTGTAGTTCTATGTGGTTTCTTATGATCGCTGGTCGGCAGGATTTACTGCAGATGAGTAACATAATTAATAACGTTGTGTCTGCTCACGTGGTTCTGTGAACTAGCCTCAATAAGCAAGATGGCGTCTGTAGAAGCAGCAGACTGGCGGGTCGGTCTTGACCTCTGTTCTCAATGACACTCCCTGGTCCATACCAGCTCTGGGGTGATCCATGTTCTTAATGACACTCCCAGCTCTGGGTTGATCCATGTTCTTAATGACACTCCCAGCTTTATATCACCTCCTGGTCAATTGCAGGTCCTTATTACTCATAGAAGGTTGTTCCAGCTCATTGGTTACTTGCTGTGTTCATGTTTGGCATTTTGTGGTTCCTTATGATCGCCAGTCGGCAGGATGTACTCCAGATGAGATTGAAGGATATTATTAATAACGTTGTGTCGGCTCGCGTGTTTCTGTGAATCAGCCTCAATAACCAAGATGGCGTCTGTCGAAGCAGCAGACTGGCGGGTCGGTCTTACTCTGTGTCAGAGGCAACAGTACATGCTGGAGGGACAGTACGGAAGTGACGTCACGCTCCTTGTTGGAGACAGGAACACCCAGGAGACAATTCAAGCCCACAGGTTCCCCCTAGTCGCTGGTTCTGCTGTGTTTGAATCATTGCTGTCAGCCCGGACAGCTCCTAATGAGAAACCCGTCGTCATCACGGACGTGGAGCCGGCAGCCTTCAAGGCGATGTTAAGGTGAGGATAACCTTAGTGATGCTTAAGTTCCTGATGTAGATGTCAGATAGAGAACTTCACTTGGGCTCAGGAGACTTGCTAAATACCACCAAATGAATTCGCTTATGACGTCATTAATAAAATGGCGATTGTTTGTGTGGTCAGGTTCCTTTATAATGACCAGGCAGAGCTCACCGCAGACAACGTCATGTCGATGTTCTACGTGGCGAAGAAGTTTTCCATTTCCCAGCTAACTGATCTGTGCATTAAATTCCTGGAGAATGCATTCACAACAGAGAAAATTTGCAGAATTTTAGATGCCAGTATTCGATACAAGGAAACTGACCTAACCGAGAAATGCATCGCTTTCATCTGCAAAAACGGCGCGGAGGTGCTTGGATCCGGGGACTTTTTAAATTTGTCCAATGAGGCATTGTCGAAGATTGTTGAGTTAGATGAGTTGCGAGTCGCACATGAAATGGATGTCCTGTCGGCGTGTATGAAGTGGGCGGAGGCTGAGTGCGTGAGGCGAGGGACGGAGGCGGACGATGGGAACAGGAGGGCTTCTTTAGGGGATGTCCTCTTCCAGATTCGCTTCCTCTCTTTTAGTTATGCTGAATTTGCTGAATCAACCCGTCGTTCAGAGCTGTTGACAGCATCAGAGAAAGCTGAGATATACGAGCACATGGCGCTACACGACCACTGCCCCACCAAATGCGACTGCAACACGAAATTCAACACTAAACAGAGGTGTTCCTCATGGGAAGTCACCATCAGTCGCTTCAAACAGTCAAATATTCCAGAATACAATTTTACTTTACCAGGTCTAGCATGTGCTATAGATTTTACATGCAGTAAGCCGGCGTTGATTACAGGTGTTAGTGTCTACGGTCCTAACACGGCGTGCAGTTACAGTGTGGACGTACAGCTGCAGGATAACGCAGGGCAGGTACTGGTCAAAGTGGACGGGCATCAGTTCACCTCAGACGGTTGTACCCGACTATACCGCCTGGATTTCCCCCACCCCGTGTCCGTCACGGCGGCTAACAGGTATTCTGTACTGGCCGCATTCTCTGTTAGGACTTACTACGGTTATAGCGGAGTTACTGATGTGACTGAGCGTGGTGTCACAGTTACATTCCATGACTCGTCTCGCGGCTACAACCTCGATAAAGGTTTAGCCAAAAGGGGACCAGTAGCTGAACTACATCTACAGATATGACTGATTGGTTGTGTGAAATAAGATCCATGATTGACCGTGTGTACGTGTCCCCGTTTATCGTTCACAATAAACCATATGTTTGCATCTTGCCATTGTTGTGTTGTATCTGACTCCCCCCCCCCCAACCTCATTATCAGCGCTTATAAATAACACTGGGAACCGATAGAATTCTAAAATGTGCCACTTTCTGCGAGATTCTTTGTAGGCTATGACGTCACCTGTATTGCCGCCTTTGGGTGGGTACTAGCCGCGCACGACGGTAATATAAATATATACCGTCGTAACCGAAGATAAGTGGGTCGTGTGGCAATTTTTGTATTTCGCTTGCTGGTAGCTTCTCATCAATGTTGTGTACTTACGTACCTATATATGTCGAGAATTTAGATGAATATCCATTTAACCGGACTATTTTGGTTATCCACTGTCTCGTGATTATTTAGCAATTGTCACATGAACTTTTAGAATCACAACTTTCGTTCACGGCAGCCCCAGTTTTGGAAATAATGACGTCACATTACGCAGTTTCATTTTCACTCGCCATGTGGCTGCAGGTCCCGGGGGAGGGGGCACTTAAGTATATAGAGGTAGTATACATGTGTCGGGGTATGTTTTTTCGGCTTCCCGACGGGTTTTGTTGGGCCTCATATTTGTAGGATGGGGTATGCTTTTGCCATTTTCACCTTGTATGACGGGTACGGGTTTTTGAGATGCCGGGGCACACCCCTACTCAGGACAAGGCCAAGTGCCCCCTCCAGACTGCGGGAATCCATGTGTTATATTTTTTTTCAATTGTCAATGTGATATCGTTTAATACATATCCCCCCTCTAATGAAGGTATTTCCAAAAGATAATCATTGGCAAAATTACACATATACTTAAATAATAAAATTCGGAATGCAAAAGTTCGCTTGCAAAGAACCTTGTTTGCGTGTGCGCGCAGCAACCGATCTTGTCGTTCAAAATAAACATGAACTTTTCAATATTTGTCTGGCCGGATTAAATCGCCTTTGACGGTGGGTGTGCCTTTCAGGAGAGGTTCACGACGAAGCCGATCAGAGTGAGCCCTCTTTGCGTACCTATAAGCTCGTAATTACAACCACAAATTTAGCAGATTCACCTGCCTATGTTTGACATGAATCTCTGGGGCTTAGCGTCACTTACAAAGTGCTAGACGTAAATCACTAGGGCTAAGTGCTTGACATGAATAATTAATGTTTAGCGTCACTTACAAAAGACACGTGACTGTCATGCGTCTTCTGCGCAAAAGACACCCTACCTGCTAAAGGGGTATTGGATGCTCAGATGTTGAATTTTGAGTGATGTGTAGTTCGGCATAGTGTGCTATGTGATGTGTAGTTCGTCATGCTGTGTTATGTGATGTGTGGTTCGGCATGCTGTGTTATGTGATGTGTAGTTCGTCATGCTGTGTTATGTGATGTGTAGTTCGTCATGCTGTGTTATGTGATGTGTAGTTCGTCATGCTGTGTTATGGGATGTGTAGTTCGGCATGTTGTGTTATGTGACGTGTAGTTTGGCATGATGTGTTATGTCATGTGTAGTTTGGCATGATGCCATGATGTGTTATGTGATGTGTGGTTCGGCATGCTGTGTTATGTGATGTGTAGTTCGTCATGCTGTGTTATGGGATGTGTAGTTCGGCATGTTGTGTTATGTGACGTGTAGTTTGGCATGATGTGTTATGTGATGTGTGGTTCGGCATGCTGTATTATGTGATGTGTGGTTCGGTATGCTGTGTTATGTGATGTGTGGTTCGGCATGCTGTGTTATGTGATGTGTAGTTCGTCATGCTGTGTTATGGGATGTGTAGTTCGGCATGTTGTGTTATGTGACGTGTAGTTTGGCATGATGTGTTATGTCATGTGTAGTTTGGCATGATGCCATGATGTGTTATGTGATGTGTGGTTCGGCATGCTGTGTTATGTGATGTGTAGTTCGTCATGCTGTGTTATGGGATGTGTAGTTCGGCATGTTGTGTTATGTGACGTGTAGTTTGGCATGATGTGTTATGTCATGTGTAGTTTGACATGATGCATTATGTGATGTGTGGTTCGGTATGCTGTGTTATGTGATGTGTGGTTCGGCATGCTGTGTTATGTGATGTGTAGTTCGTCATGCTGTGTTATGGGATGTGTAGTTCGGCATGTTGTGTTATGTGACGTGTAGTTTGGCATGATGTGTTATGTCATGTGTAGTTTGGCATGATGCCATGATGTGTTATGTGATGTGTGGTTCGGCATGCTGTGTTATGTGATGTGTAGTTCGTCATGATGTGTTATGTGATGTGTTGTTTGGCATGATGCGTTATGTGATGTGTGGTTGGGCATGCTGTGTTATGTGATGTGTGGTTCGGCATGCTGTGTTATGTGATGTGTGGTTCGGCATGCTGTGTTATGTGATGTGTAGTTCGTCATGATGTGCTATGTCATGTGTAGTTTGTCATGATGCGTTATGTGATGTGTAGTTGGGCATGCTGTGTTATGTCATGTGTAGTTTGGCATGATGCGTTATGTGATGTGTGGTTCGTCATGCTGTGTTATGTGATGTGTGGTTCGGCATGCTGTGTTATGTGATGTGTAGTTTGTCATGCTGTGTTATGTGATGTGTGGTTCGGCATGCTAAGGTATGTGATGTGTAGTTTGGCATGCTGTGTTATGCGATGTGTGGTTCGGCATAGTGTGCTATGTGATGTGTATTTTGTCATGCTGTGTTATGTGATGTGTGGTTCGGTATGCTGTGTTATGTGATGTGTAGTTCGGGATGCTGTGTTATGTGATGTGTAGTTCTGCATGCTGTGTTATGTCTCGCTGCATCAGCAGTAGGTGCTGGTTACCGCTCTTCACCTTACACCACTCATTGAACCATTTCACTCTGTATAATGGTACATTTTATGAGGTTTCTCCGACATGCAGTCTACAAGTCACGAAATTCAAAGCTCCCTTTACACCCGCTATCTATTCACTAAAGCATATTGTACGTATATAACAGACTGCGCGTGTTTACATATAACACCGCCAATCAGTGATATATTACACCAGCTACTGAGTGGTCGACAATATGCCGAGTGTGTCTACAGTCACATAAATCATCATCACTTGGACATGCCCCCAAGCGTTCTTGATCAATGGAATCGCTCGCGGTCATCTCAGGTGAACCGTCCGTTAAGTAGCACAAAGAATACACGCGTCGGTGTGTAACAAAGGACTGCTAACTAAGTGGTGATGACAGCATCTTGCTCTCGTCATAACTGCAGAATCACAAGATATATATATCGAGGAGTCATTGCGTAATAGTTTGCCTCATTCAGGCAATATGGACGACCTGGTAATGTACATGGGCGTCTTTGTGACTCACGAAGGCACCTGTCACCGCCGAGATAAAACATGGTGACACTGCCCTACATACTGCAAATCGCGTAATCTGGCCGTCTTCATGATGACGTGGCCGCGTAATCTGGCCGTCTCCATGATGACGTGGCCGCGTAATCTGGGCGTCTCCATGATGACGTGGCCGCGTGATCTGGCCGTCTCCATGATGACGTGGCCGCGTGATCTGGCCGTCTCCATGATGACGTGGCCGCGTCGTCAGTAATCAGCATTACTGACACTATCACTGCTCGGGTCATCATAGTGGCTCTGTTTTTAATATGACCACTGACCCTGTTCGGATGTGTTTCTCATTTTATGTATAGCCTAATCCACTGGATGAATAGTGGCAAAGCGTTCAACAATGTCTGTTCATCACTAAAAACACCCAGGTACAAAGTTTAAAATGCGCGGCTTATACATGTGATGTTATTGATGATGACCCTAGTCAACCAGGATGCTTTGCTTATCTGTGTATGCGTCAATAACTTGGTAATGGATTCATTACCAGGACGCGAATTTGTATGTTCCGGTCGTAGATACATCACGAGGTCATATGGTGGATGCTATTTCATACAATGTATTATACATTACAACTCGAGCGCTGATTCTCCGGGCGCTGATTCCACGTGGTTTTTGTGTCAGTATATTTATCCCATTACATCTCACGATTCACTTGACATGTGTTATGGAGGCAAGAACGCAGCCTTCCGTATTACACTTCCGCTTCCGTCTACGCAGATTCACTTATTCCCCACCTTTTTCATTCAAATAACTAATATATGCGATCACCTGTGATAAAGGCATGAGTAAACTTAAACCTGCAGTGTTATAATCCATCAATGATGCAGGATCCTAATGAGAAGATGCTTTATTGGCGACAACTAAGACCAGCATGAGAACGTTATTAATAATAATGAGACGTGATATATTACATACCTTGATAAAACGATCTTGTTATGCCCTAATGGATCTGTATTTGGATGAAGAGCGTCACCTTTATCTCGCTTGCCTGGTTACATTACAATATGTATGTAAACTTAAGTCTACGTACCCCACTTTGTCCAGACGCGCTGGATAAAACGCCTCGGTGTCTTCGTACGTATTCTCTAGATGTGTGTGCATTACATGGAAATATATGATGCACCGAGACATTGCTGCACACCAACTGCAAGTGTTCTACCTGCATATCAAGCAAAAATAACCCGATGGATAACGCTATACACGAGCTTCGTCTTATACGTAACCACACGTAAATATGTCACACGAACAGAGGCTGTACCAAGGTGAGGTCCACATGCAGTGACAATGCTAGTGAAGAACTGTACAAGATTATGTGAGCAAAGGTTGGAATGTGAGCCATTTGCAGGGCACACATATCCCATATAATAATTGGTCAGCGTAATGGGGAGTGCCAAATTAGTCTGTGGATGACTACATTAATCTGATGAAACAAACCCAGCTCTCAGTTCCCATACGTTCAGTGGATGCCAGTCGACGTTGGTCATACCAAGATAGTCGTGAGGTTATATATCCTCCTACCACGGCCCTTATTGGTGATAGAATATATCTCAATACACAGAAAACAGGAAAGCATGATCCCCCTCTAGCGGTATGGTTGGAGATGGATCTAGAAGCATCTCCGCCATTTGTGAGTTATGACGTGCAAAGGTCATGTGCTAACATTCAACTGCAAACAATGGATACAAGTTCGGTATGCAGGGAACATTGTGCCGATTACACTTAGTTGTGTGCCAGGTGTTTTTGCTTACACAAATGTGAAACCAGAGATACAAGCCCTAGACCAATGGTGTATTTAAATCACCTTAAAGAGTCCATCGATCAAAATGTCGAACCCTTGTGAAGCCGCTTCTTTCCGGGAAAATTATTTACACACGCTGAAGGCGAGTAACATAGTTAAGATGATTATTTCGCTGTTTACAAGCACTAGTCTAAAGTGAGGGTCAAACAGGGACCTTATCCGGCTGTCTAAATGCAGACGGATCCGATCGTAACCTTGCCATAGCCATGTTGCAGCATTATCGTAGATTGGCCCCGAACAGGGCTCGTCCGTTACAAATAGTGTCATCGTCTACTTGAAAAATCTGATCCTGTTTTGTACCGACAAGATTATGTGAGCAAAGGTTGAGATGTGAGCCATTTGCAGGGCACACATCTCCCATTTAAAAATGGGTCAGCGTAATGGGGAGTGCCAAATTAGTCTGTGGTTGACTACATTAATCTGATGAAACAAACCCAGCTCTCAGTTCCCATACGTTCAGTGGATGCCTGTCGACGTCACTCATACCAAGATAGTCATGAGATCATATATATCCTCCCGCGATGCCCCCTGTTGGTGATAGAATAGATCTCAATACTCAGAAACCAGGAAAGCATCACGCTTGTCTCCCGGCTACAGTTGTCATTGTCTGCTTGAAAAATCTTTTTGCAATGATGGATTCTGATCCTGTTTTGTACCCGCCATGTTTGGTGGCTGTCATATCGTTATCCGTGATTACCATAGCAACAAAAGTGACTATATAATCCTGACAGCCACTCGCTTGTAGGATCAGGAACGTGGAAAACGTCACCCCTGCTACAGTACCTGTTAAGAAGTCAGTCAGCAACTGGATAGAGTTTGTATAAGTTTCCACACAACGAAAACCGCGACACAATTACAGGAAACTGTTAATGCTCTACTTTATCGACAGTATCGCAATACTCTACTGTAAACTAGCGGTCAAAACCCGCCATCTTCGCCATTAATCCACTGCATGCCGCCCATTGACCAGGGATTTCAAAACCTACCTTGATCCTATCTCCTACTTAATTGTTGCTGTAAGGCCCTATATTCACCTCAATTGAATAAAACGAGGTTTACTACTTTGAAGCGCAAGGCTGACATCTCGTTGAGCCTGCTGATTGCCGTGCTCAGTTACAATGTTTATTTGATAAAAGTACCCATGCATTAGCTTTTTAATCAGTATATGTGCTTCTTGGTTTGTATATGAATTTGACGTTTTCATCACTTGTTACAAGCCGACTCATTTTCTTTATTCCTCACACGTGCATTAAAAATACAATAGCATGGTGTGTAAATGTTGTTTATTTACTTAGATCATGTTATACAGAGCCTATAACCAAACAAATAGCAACATACAGTCCAGCAAAACACCACATACCCTGGTAAGCAACATCCGTAACGGTAACTTCACATGATGACACGTGTTGAATCAAGACGGCACTTTGCTATGTCCGGACACAGATGTGTGGGCACCTCGCTGGGACATGGTTTCTCTCTAGTATAAGGGAATTTTCTACCACAAGAAAGGTTGATCCAGGTGATGAGTTTTTGCAAAGTCTGACATTTGGATTGTGCGTGAAATTGTTGTTACAGGATAACGGAAAGTGGTTTTTTATAATTAATGACTACACACCATCAGGATGATTAATGGAGGTCATAGGTCAGAAATTCCAATAGTGCGTATGTTTATACAAACTGAGAATTTATATATCTGTAATTTATATATCTAGGTGATTGTGGTAGACAGCTAAGCCCACAGCTCTTAGCTTAAACCCTCATCTTTTTAAAGGTTGATACATCCGGCTTGGCCTTTACAAAGGGATCGCGCCACTTCATCATGGCACATTAAGAGAAAGGCCGGTTATGTTGAGCCTACCCTCGATTCGTAAACGGAGAAAATATTTCCAGCCTCAAATGCAGGAGGACCAGCAAAGTATCGTGGTACGGTTGAGGTGAAGGGCAGTACTATTTATCCTTAGTACATAACAATGTATATATATATATATATATATATATATATATATATATATATATATATATATATATATATATATATATATATATATATATATATATATATATATATATATATATATATATATATATATATATATATATATATATATATATATATATATATATATATATATATATGTCCGGTCACCGAGCCGCTATTTATATATAATAGGTAGTTATAAAGCCCTTTGGTCTTGCTCTCTCACCCGTCATTTTGTATACCTTGTAATATATATATATATATATATATAGATATATATATATATATATATATATATATATATATATATATATATATATATATATATATATATATATATATATATATATATATATATATATATATATATATATATATATATATAGTGACTTGGCACTCAGAAGCGGCTATCTATATAAATATAACAGGGAGTTATAAAATCATTTGGTCTTGCTCGGCACTCGCAAACTTGGCATCGGGAACGGCTTACGAAAAAACCTGAGGCCGCGCTCATAACGGAACTGAGATCTTGGACTAACTCCAAAACTACCGCTGATCTGGCGCGAAATTGAATGCACGAATAAATGTGTTTTCCCGTCGTCAGGTGCTGGTGATTGTAGACAAGTGATGCACCCGACCAAGTGGAAAAGGTATATTGCTGGACCTTATTCCCTGCAGCTGGACAACAGGTTGGTGCCAAATGGACGCTGAAACTTCAGGGGAGCTGTCTAAGCATCACAATCATCCTCATCCATCACCGTCGCGATATCACCTCCTTGTCGAAAGTGACGTTAAGCCCCTATATCACAATCACTCTTGATCGTTTTCAGTCATTTTGGACCGACGGAAGGAAATGGTTAATTGATCACTGTTGGAGGGAGCTCTCATACCAGTCAGACGGTATGGACATGGGCTATATATCCATAATTCGGCGAAAAAGATCACATGATTT
This sequence comes from Urechis unicinctus, assembly GCA_034190875.2. Classification (NCBI taxonomy): domain Eukaryota; kingdom Metazoa; phylum Annelida; class Polychaeta; order Xenopneusta; family Urechidae; genus Urechis; species Urechis unicinctus. The sequence goes on along the minus strand of CM067351.1, from coordinate 60,313,420 downwards.
TTCGGACAACAGGTACTTTGATATTTTTGCGCAACTAATGTGTTTGAATCAAGACGCCAACCACACCAGTAAAAACTAACCTTATTCGCCTAAGCGACTTTATGAATGACGCAAGCGAGGCGTTCTGTGTGATATTCTTACTTTCATTTTCACTTTAGGGTTCACGACTTGGTGTGAAGCTGAAGTAAATCCTGTATTTGAGGTCAGTAGCATGATGTTTTGTAAGATAGCATTTGGTTTCGAGAACAGCGAGTGTCCATAGGCCCCATTCCTCAGGCATTCCACATAAACAGGCCTCTTTCTATAGGAAAACACACTCTATTGATCGAAAGCACAGCCAACACTTGCCACTGGCGCTCGGTTTCCGATGCCAAGCTTCCAAACGCCGAGCCGATTCCGGGTGCTGAGGCGCTATCTTTATATAACAAGAAAGCATAAACCCATTGGTTCAAACTGTCTCGCCGGTCATTTGCATACCTTATAATATACATAGAAAGTGGATCGGCGCTCGGAAGCGGATCGGCGCTCGGAATCCTGGCATGGAGAACCGAGCGCCTGTGCTCGGAATTATTAGGGGCCATCCTCATAACGAAACTGAGTCTGCGTACTGAGCTTAGTCGGCGAACTCTGACCCCATTCATGAAACACTGATTTGGTGATCACAAGTACATCATCTTAAAGATGACATACAAGCAATCAAATACTTGCCTATCATTTCGTTCAGATATGACTAGATTCAGGTTTTCACCCCTAACAAACGCATACATACACCCATACATTTACGAACACATACATCCACCACCTCTACAACTTATTTGTTTTAAGTAAGGCCCCAAAATGTTTATTAAAAAGATGGGGTATTGTCGTGTCGTAACTCTTTATCATAACATTTCAATGTGGACAGACCAATAAGTGCTGCCACCGAACGGAGTGGAATAAAAGCTGTGGATCACTGACAGCCTTATTCCGTCATAGAAACAAGAAAAACAATATATAAACATCTAATGTTGCTACACCCTGAATATAAAGTTGGTCTCCTTCGATTCCAGTCTTAAGACACCTCATGGGTGACTCTAAAGCTTAAAACTTCACCGCCACGTTCACTCCCTGCTCTATACACCCTCTGGGTTGACCCCTGTTCTTAATGCCAATCCCTACTCCATACCACCTCTATGTTGACCCCTGTTCTTAATAGCACTCCCTGCTATATACCATATCTGGGATGAGCCATTTTTTAATCACACTCCTAGCTTTATACCACCTCTGGGTTGTTCCGAGTGTTTATTTCCTGGTCAATTGCAGCTACTTGTTACCCAAAGAAGGTTATTCCAGCTCATTGGTTACTTGATATGGTGTAGCTCTCTGTGGCTCAGTTAAACTTGAAGGGCATTATTAATAATGTTGTGCCTGCTCATGTGTTTCTGTGAACTAGCCTCAATAACCAAGATGGTGTCAGAAGAAGCAGCAGACTGGCGGGTCGGTCTTACTCTGTGTCAGAGGCAACAGTACATGCTGGAGGGACAGTACGGAAGTGACGTCACGCTCCTGGTTGGAGACGGGGACACTCAGGAGACAATTCAGGCCCACAGGTTCCCCCTAATCGCCAGTTCTGCTGTGTTTGAATCATTGCTGTCAGCCCGGACAGCTCCTAATGAGAAACCCGTCGTCATCACGGATGTGGAGCCGGCAGTCTTCAAGGCGATGTTAAGGTGAGGATAACCTTAGTGATGCTTAAGTTCCTGATGTAAATGTAAAATAGAGAACTTCCCTTGGGCTCAGGAGACTTGATAACTACCACCAAATGAATTAACGCTTATGACGTCATTAATAAAATGGCGATGGTTTGTGTGGTCAGGTTCCTCTATTATGACCAGGCAGAGCTCACCGCAGACAACGTCATGTCGATGTTCTACGTGTCGAAGAAGTTCTCCATTTCACAGCTTACTGATCTGTGCATTAAATTCCTGGAGAATGCATTTACAACAGAGAAAATTTGCAGAATTTTAGATGCCAGTATTCGATACAAGGAAACTGACCTAACCGAGAAATGCATCGCTTTCATCTGCAAAAACGGCGCAGAGGTGCTTGGATCCGGGGACTTTTTAAATTTGTCGAATGAGGCATTGTCGAAGATTCTTCTGTTAGATGAGTTGCGAGGCGCACAGGAAGTGGATGTGCTGTCAGCGTGTATGAAGTGGGCGGATGCTGAGTGCGTGAGGCGAGGGAAGGAGACGGATGATGGAAACAGGAGGGCTGCTTTAGGGGATGTCCTCTTTCAGATTCGCTTCCCAACGATGAGTTCTGCTGAGTTTGCAGAAGTAACCCGTCGTTCAGAGCTGTTGAAAGGCTCAGAGAGAGCAGAGATATACGACCACATGACACTACACGGCCACTGCCCCACCAAATGCGACTGCAACACGAAGTTCAACACGAAACAGAGGTGTTCCTCGTGGAAAGTCACCATCAGTCGCTTCAAACAGTCAGATATTCCAAAATACCCTTTTACTACACCAGGGGAAGCATGTGCAATAGATTTTACCTGCAGTAAGCCGGCGTTGATTACAGGTGTTAGTCTCTTTGGTCCTAACACGGCGTGCAGTTACAGTGTGGACGTACAGCTGCAGGATAACGCAGGACAGGTACTGGCCAAAGTGGACGGGCATCAGTTCATCGCGGACGGCAGTACCCGACTATACCGCCTGGATTTCCCCGACCCTCTGTCCGTCATTGCGTCTTCCAGGTATTCTGTACTTGCCACATTCTCTGTGATGACTTACCACAGTGATCAGGGCGCTGCTGATGTGACTGAGCGTGGTGTCACAGTTACATTTCATGACTCATCTCGCGGCTACGAGAGCAATCACGGTTTAGCCAAATGGGGACCAGTAGCTGAACTACACCTACAGATATGACTGATTGGTTGTGTGAAATAAGCGTGTGATGTTTGTGGAGGTGTTGTAATGGTCTCAAGCGCCTGTGGAGCGGCTCACTTTGTTTGTCGTTGTTGTGTTGGTAGTGATCTGTGTGGTGGTTACGCCATGTACTCAAAGAATTTAATATGTACAGGGCTCACTGCGAAACGCTATGCAGTGAGTATGTTAATGAGCCAGCACGTCCCTCGTCAGGTGGCGCTTCCATAAAGTCAACAAAAGCACGTGGGGCTGTTGATCAAACATATTGGTGATCTGCTCCTAGGGGCTTATTTTGAAATTATGGAGTCTTTCGAATGGTCGAGGCGACGCCGTCCCCGAAATGATCAGAAATTATTTTAAGGTTGATACTATGACAGACAGCGCGCTGCACACAGGTGCATATTTTGTTGAGCGGAGATGCGAGTGAGCCCTCTTAGCGTTGCTTTAAGTTCTTTTATGTCTGATCCAGAGTGAGACTTTTGTTATATCTGCATTGGACCGACGCATTATGATATTTATCTTATACATTGTATTTAAAACGTGCGTCTGTTGAGTCTCTGAGGGTTGCCTCATATTTAGATGCCAACCAAGTATAAGTAACAGTTGAACCGCTACCAAACCCTGATACTGATGGCTGCCGGGGCGTTAAAGGCTCTTAATAATGCCTGCCCTGGGTCGCTCAGCCATCACTCCGATTGGACAGGAAACATGTAACTACCCCAAAATGGTTAATTATGATTCGAATATCTTGGCAGCCACAGATTGAACGCATCGTTAACGACAAACAAACAAAATAATACATGATTTTTTTACAACAAGAAGACCACAAACATGACTATGACTGTTAATTTCTGTCAATGCTGTGAATCAATTAGTACTGGGGAGAGGAGGGGTAAATGTGTTGACAGCATTGATGCCTCCTTGTCTTTCTATATTCTCTAGACTTCATAGACTTCTTCGCAAATATATCTAGCCCACGCTGTGAATGAAATCTGGGCACAAAATCGAGACTTTTCAGTGCTATGTATTAATTTAGTCTCACCATCACAATAACATCACTGACGTATCAAGGAAACCCTTGTGAAGCGTGTATTTAATACTTTGTGTAAGACCAACATTGTGAAGATCTTCCCAGTGTCGGAGTAGAAAACCGTTCGCTGACTCTGGTCTTATTCCCGGTTTCCTAAAGCATTCAAACTGCGATATATTTAAGACTTCTGGTGACCCAAAGATATTGTTGAAAAAAAATTGCAATATGAATATCATTTCACTAGTTGAACTTGATTTTATCATACCCCATGGATGTTGTTGTTACGATGGCTGTTACTCCCTGGCGACCGACTAAGTGAAGTTAGTACCGATCACCACGGATCTTCCTTAACCGATATTGTCGTCGTGATATTCTTCTGTATTAAACATAATTTCCTGGATCAGTCACTTGTCACATGACGTTAGTGATGTCAGCGCGACTGCGATCGTAATGGTAGTCCATGTCAACTGAATACATCACTCGTGATTATATGTTGAATTAGTTCATCACCATCAAAACATGCGATGAAACCGCCAGGTTTTAGACGTTCAAGCTATCTGATTTGAATTGTGGATATATGCAATGGGATGGATACAGTCGTCGTAGAACATCTACGAAGACGTCCTGTTGGGCTAGGATAAATGAAGACCTTGCTAGTAAAGCTCAGTCGATGCAGAGGTTTCTCCTGTGGCGCATGTTCATCCGCATCCCGTATTCACTACGTCAGAATTTTTCTCGGAAAATTCCAGAAAATTGGAGGACAATGACACAGTGGATAAAATAGATGGTCTGACCCCTTGAGTTTCACGATTTGCGTGTGATCCACAGCCAATCACTGAAGATGTACGCCTATATGGGTTGATATGCGTTCTGTGAATAGAGCGATAAAGGGACTTGTGAGGAGATGACGTACTTATACCGTGTATTGTAGCAACTTGTGAGGGGATGACGTACCCATGCTGTGTATTGTAGCGACTTGTGTGTGGATCACGTATCTATGCCGTGTATTGCAGCGACTTGTGAGCTGACGACATACCATTGCCATGTATTGTAGCGACTCGTGAGGGGATGACGTACCAATGCCGGGTTTTGTAGCGACTCATGAGGGGATGACGTACCAATGCTCTATGTCTCTCAGAGGTCGGGTTTTCATTTCAGTCACTGTCATGATTATTCTGCCAGTGGCACACCTTTATTTAGATGCTGTATTCCATTCCATTCCTCTATTTTTGCTTGTATCGGTTGTTTAGCTGGTGAGAGTTGTCTTGTTTATTTGAGGACCAGTGTAATAGGTCCATAGTATGAATGAATTAGTGAGAGCTGATTGGTGAATTGTCCAACATTTGAGATTTAAGGGTTAATATTTTTGTGGGTGCTGTGTTGTATTACTATGGCCGAGGTAATATCCTGGAAGAGCGCTAGTATGCTATTACACTTGGTGGAGATATGGGTTTGGAAGGAGGGTCACTTAACATCTTTGTCACTGAAACTCTGGCTGAGGCTAAAGCTGAGTGTGAGGCTGTGCGTGAAATGTCTCGGCAACAGACTGAGAGGGATCAGCAACAGGGAGAGGGATCAGCAACAGGCTGGGAGGGATCAGAAACAGGCTGAGAGGGATCAGAAACAGGATGAGAGGGATCAACAACAGGATGAGAGGGATCAGAAACAGGCTGAGAGGGATCAGAAACAGGCTGAGAGGGATCAGAAACAGGCTGAGAGAAATCAAAAGCAGTCTGAAAGGGATCAGCAACAGACTGAGAGGAATCAGAAACAGGCTGAGATAAATCAAAAGCAGTCTGAAAGGGATCAGCAACAGGCTGAGAGGAATCAGAAACAGGCTGAGAGAAATCAAAAGCAGTCTGAAAGGGATCAGCAACAGGCTGAGAGGAATCAGAAACAGGCTGAGAGAAATCAGATACACCTGCCTATGTTTGACATGTATCTCTAGGGCTTAGCGTCTAGGGCTTAATGATACACGTGAATTACTAGGGCTGTGTCACTTAAAAAGTGCTAGACGTGAATCATTAGGGCTTAGCGTCACTTACAAAGAGCTTGACATTAATTATTAGGGCTTAGCTTCACATATAAAGTGCTTGACATGAATCATTAATGTTTAGCGTCACTTACAAAGGACACGTGACTGTCATGCGTCTTCTGCGCAAAAACACCTTACCTAATAATGGGGTATTGGATGCCTAGATGTTGAATTTTGCGTGATGTGTAGTTCGGCATGGTGTATTTTGTGATGCATGATTCGGCATGGTGTGATATGTGATGTGTAGTTCAGCATGCTGTGTTTTGTGATGTGTGGTTCGGCATGCTGTGTTGTGTGATGTGTGGTTTGTCATACTGTGTTATATGATGTGTGGTTCGCCATACTATGTTATGTGCTGTGTGGTTCGGCATGCTGTGTTATGTGATGTGTTGTTCAGCATGCTGTGTTATGTGATGTGTAGTTCGGCATGCTCTGTTATGTGATGTATGGTTCGATATGCTGTGTTATGTGATGTATGGTTCGTAATGCTGTGTTATGTGCTGTGTTGCACGGCATGCTGTGTTATGTGATGTGTTGTACGGCACGCTGTGTTATGTGATGCATGGTTCGTCATGCTGCGTTATGTGATGTGTGGTTCGTCTTGCTGCGTTATGTGATGTGTGGTTCAGCATGCTGTGTTATGTAATGTATGGTTCGGCATGCTGTGTTATGTGATGTGTTGTACGGCATGCTGTGTTATGTGAGGCATGGTTCGTCATGCTGCGTTATGTGATGTGTGGTTCAGCATGCTGTGTTATGTGATGTGTTGTACGGCACGCTGTGTTATGTAATGTATGGTTCGGCATGCTGTGTTATGTGATGTGTTGTACGGCATGCTGTGTTATGTGAGGCATGGTTCGTCATGCTGCGTTATGTGATGTGTGGTTCAGCATGCTGTGTTATGTGATGTATGGTTCGGCATGCTGTGTTATGTGATGTGTGGTTCGGCATGCTGTGTTATGTGATGTATGGTTCGGCATGCTGTGTTATGTGATGTGTGGTTCGTCATGCTGTGTTACGTGATGTGTAGTTCGTCATGCTGTGTTATGGTATGTGTGGTTCGTCATGCTGTGTTATGTCTCGCTGCATCAGCAGTGAGTGTTGGTTATCGCTCTTCACCTTGCACCACTCACTGAACCATTCAACACAGTATAATGGTGCATTGCATGAGGTTTCTCCGACATGCAGCCTTCAAGTCACGAAATCCCAAGCTCCCTTTTCATCCTCTATATATTCACTAAAGCATATTGTGCATATATTCCGTTGGACAGAATGCACGTGTTTAACATATAACACCGCCAATCAGTGATATATTATACCAGCTACTGAGTGGTCGATAATATGCCGAGAGAGTCCTAAGTCACATAAAGCATCATCACTCGGACAAGCCCTCAGCGTTCTTGATCAATGGAATCGCTTGCTTGATCAACATCGAATTTCACTTACCGACGTTTCATAAGAAGCCCATGACCATCTCAGGTGAACCGTCCGTTAAGTAGCTCAAAGAATACATGTGTCGGTGTGTAACAAAGGCTTGCTTACTAAGTTAGTTAGTATAGAAAGCTAGTTTTTGTGATAGAAGGGAATGATGTTTTCAGTCATACTACCGTGATAGACAGGAGTAGGTTGTGATGGAGTGAACCATAATCCCGTGATAGACATGGTATGTCGTGATACACATCACCATGCTCTCGTGATAGATATGGGTATAGGTCGTGATGGACAGCACCATGCTCTCGTGGTAGTCAGGGTAGTCGTGATGGACAGCACCATGCTCTCGTGGTAGACAGGGGTAGGTCGTTGTGGACAGCACCATGCTCTCGTCATAGCCCTATATGCTGGTGAATCACAAAATACATGTGTCGGAGGAGTCAATGTATGATGGTTTACCTCATTCAGGGGCGTCTTGAGGGCTCACGAAGGCACCTGTCACCGCCGATATAAAACATGGTGACATTGCCCTACAGACTGGAACCGCGTAATCTGGTCGTCGCCATGATGACGTGGCCGCGTGATCAGTAATCAGCATTACTGATACTATCACTGCTCGGGTCATCACGGTGGCTCTGTTTTTAACATGACCACTGACCCTGTTCAGATGTGTTTCTCATTTTATGTATAGCCTAATCCACTGGATGAATAGTGGCAAAGTGGTTCAACAATGTCTGGGTTCATCACTAAAAGTACAAAGCGTAAGAACGCGCGGCTTATGTGATGTTATTGATGATGACCCTAGTGAACCAGGATGCTTTGCTTATCTGTGTATGCGTCAATAACTTGGTAATGGACTCATTAGCAGGACGCGAATTTGTGTTTCAGAGGAAGATTCGTAGAAATATCACGAGGTGCATATGGTGGAGGCTATTCATACAATATATTTTACATTACAACTCGGGCGCTGATTCCCAGGGCGCTGATTCCACGTGCTTTTTGTGTCAGTATATTCACTTGACATGTGTTATGGAGGCAAGAATGCAGCCTTCCATATTACACTTCTGCTTCCGTCTACGCAGATTAACTTATTTCACACCTTTTTCATTCAATTAACTAATATATGCGATCACCTGTGATAAAGGCATGAGTAAACTTAACCCTGCAGTGTTATAATCCATCAATGATGCAGGACCCTAATGAGCAGATGCTTTATTGGCGACAACTAAGAACAGCATGCGATCGTTATTAATAATAATGTGACAGCGTGGTATATGACATGCCTTGATAAAACGATCTCGTTATGCCCTAATGGATCTGTATTTGGATGAAGAGCGTCACATTTATCTCGCTTGCTTGGTTACATTACGATATAGATGGATATTTAAGTCTACGTATCCTGCTTTGTCCAGACGTGCTGGATAACACGCTTCGGTGTCTTCGTACGGCCACACTCATTCGACGTCACAACCAGTGATGGCGACTATTAAACACCATGGACGTAGAATTATCTAGCTATGTGTGTATTTTATGGAAATATATGATGCACCGAGACATTGTTGCACACCAACTGCAAGTGTTCTACCTGCATATCAAGCAACAGTAACCTGGCGGCTAACGCTATACATGAGCTTCGTCTTATACGCAACCACACGTAAATATGTCACACGAACAGACGCTGTACCAAGGTGAGGTCCACATGCAGTGACAATGTGAGTGATGAACTGTACAAGATTATGTGAGCAAAGGTTGAGATGTGAGCCATTTGCAGGGCACACATATCCCATTTAAAAATGGGTCAGCGTAATGGGGAGTGCCAAATTAGTCTGTGGTTGACTACATTAATCTGATGAAACAAACCCAGCTCTCAGTTCCCATACGTTCAGTGGATGCCTGTCGACGTCACTCATACCAAGATAGTCATGAGATCATATATATCCTCCCGCGATGCCCCCTGTTGGTGATAGAATAGATCTCAATACTCAGAAACCAGGAAAGCATCACGCCTGTCTCCCGGCTACAGTTGTCATTGTCTGCTTGAAAAATCTTTTTGCAATGATGGATTCTGATCCTGTTTTGTACCGCCATGTTTGGTGGCTGTCATATCGTTATCCGTGATTACCATAGCAAGAATAGTGACTATATAATCCTGACAGCCACTCGCTTGTAGGATCAGGAACGCAGAAAACGTCACCCCTGCAACAGTACCTGTTAAGAAGTCAGTCAGCAACTGGATAGAGTTTGTATAAGTTTCCACACAACGAAAACCGCGACACAATTACAGGAAACTGTTAATGCTCTACTTTATCGACAGTATCGCAATACTCTATTGTAAACTAGCGGTCAAAACCCGCCATCTTCGCCATTAATCCACTGCATGCCGCCCATTGACCAGGGATTTCAAAACCAACCTTGATCCTATCTCCTACTTAATTGTTGCTGTAAGGCCCTATATTCACCTCAATTGAATAAAACGAGGTTTACTACTTTGAAGCGCAAGGCTGACATCTCGTTGAGCCTGCTGATTGCCGTGCTCAGTTACAATGTTTATTTGATAAAAGTACCCATGCATTAGCTTTTTAATCAGTATATGTGCTTCTTGGTTTGCATATGAATTTGACGTTTTCATCACTTGTTACAAGCCGACTCATTTTCTTTATTCCTCACACGTGCATTAAAAATACAATAGCATGGTGTGTAAATGTTGTTTATTTACTTAGATCATGTTATACAGAGCCTATAACCAAACAAATAGCAACATACAGTCCAGCAAAACACCACATACCCTGGTAAGCAACATCCCTAACGGTAACTTCTGTGACCGTCGGGGATTCGACGATGGCTTGCGAGAGGTGTAGCGAGTAATTGATACGGCGAACTGTAGATGTAATCCTTTATTTACGAAATTGTAGATCGGCACGCTCTGGGGATGTTTGGATGGTCTTTACTACAACTGTGATGTTGAGATGTTCGAAGTTGTAGATGTGCACGATATATATTTCCAAGTCTGATATATGAGGTTTGTCGTTGTATTTATAGAGCAAAATGTGGGCTGGACATAGGTGGCGCATTCTGATTGGATGCCCACTGGCATCTGCCCGCACTGGACATTGCCGCAATTACTGACTAAACATGAAAGGGATTAAGGTTGAATATTGATAAGGTTTAAAGTTGAGATCAAAGGGCCTGGTGTTAATTACCTGTAATTCTGATACGTTTCGGGAGTAAAAGGGTTTGAAGTTGATAGCTTGGAATGTTAATTGTGTGAGGGCTATGGCTAGATCGAAATAAGTTCTGTTTGTTTCAAAGGGATTAGTGTACATGACGTGAATTTAGAGGTCCTGAGAGTCTTGTGAAATGTATGAGGGTCTGGCTGTGATAGAGGGCTGTGATACTTCACATGATGACACGTGTTGAATCAAGACGGCACTTTGCTATGCCCGGACACAGATGTGTGGGCACCTCGCTGGGACATGGTTTCTCTCTAGTATAAGGGAATTGTCTACCACAAGAAAGGTTGATCCAGGTGATGAGTTTTTGCAAAGTCTGACATTTGGATTGTGCGTGAAATTGTTGTTACAGGATAACGGAAAGTGGTTTTTTATAATTAATGACTACACACCATCAGGATGATTAATGGAGGTCATAGGTCAGAAATTGCAATAGTGCGTATGTTTATACAAACTGAGAATTTATATATCTGTAATTTATATATCAAGGTGACTGTGGTAGACAGCTAAGCCCACAGCTCTTAGCTTAAACCCTCATCTAGTTAAAGGTTGATACATCCGGCTTGGCCTTTACAAAGGGATCGCGCCACTTCATCATGGCACATTAAGAGAAAGGCCGGTTATGTTGAGCCTACCCTCGATTCGTAAACGGAGAAAATATTTCCAGCCTCAAATGCAGGACGACCTCGTATCAGCCATGAATATTTATTTACAATATATTTCCCTAATCTCTGTACAATCATAAAATTCATTTTTTATATTTCGCATTAAGAATACTCCCTAACACAAGATGTTGCAATTACTCATCACCTATCTCAAAACATAAAACAAATCGAACAAAGTCCACTTAAGTGGAGACCATCTGTACATAAATACAGATGATTGTTGTAAGGCCTTATATTGAACGGCAGTGCAATTGATGGTCCTGTGCCTTATCACTAATCGTTGATGTTCATTGAATCTCAATTCCGTCTGTGTATTTCAAGGGAGAGGCAGACAGTGGTTGACTACAGGGCATTTATACATGGAATTTCAAAATATGATGGAATATAGCGCTGTTTAAGTAACCTATGGAATGCGGTTGACATCATGCTACTACCGTTGCCATATCGCAGAACATATGTAGGCACAATGGTCTACTCGTAATTACCTGAAAAGATGCCTTAAACACTTGCATTCATTAAAGGAGATGCCCCTGGTTGCGAAGTTATGACTCATTCCTGGCAAGTACTTTAAATTACCCTGAGTTCACCAAAAACGCAAAGGGATCCACAAATGGTCTATAGATCCAAAAACGGCCAAAGGAGCCTCAATGACCAGCCAAGGGAGCCAAAAACGGATTGTAAGAACATAACATTGTCCGGTAAGAAACTTCATATCATGTACAGGGGATTTCAACAAGTTTCTTTGTCTGTTAAAACGTTCTTGGTCATACACGTTAATGGTTTTGTCACTTGATCATCGTAATTTGACGATTCATGTTTTATTTTATAGTGCTTACCCTTAATTAAGCACCATTCAACATATAGTTAACATTTCTCATTGAATATATGAATGTCACATCAACATTGAATTGCTTTGACAAGCTGCAGTATACAATGCTGGTGATATGACCCTGAAACCAACAATCCAACGTATTGAGTGACTTGAGATCGCGATGAGCAGTGACAAAAATCACGCCAAGGCAATTCATTTTCGCGTTGTTTTCATATGGTACCCTGAAAAACCCTTGGCATTTTGACAATGCAAACCAATGTACCCATCATATAAAACCAAATTTATTGTGTGGTTGGATTAGGGCGTTATTAGGTATACGCGGTTGGGGGTATGAAATCTGTTGGATTTCTTCGTCCAGTTTTTAATTTAGAGTCAATTGTGAGGCCAATAATTTGTGTGAACGTTGTTGGTATCGGCCACAGAGAGGTGCGATTATTATGTATGATGTGTTGGACATGACAAATAACGCACAATGGCTTAAGATGTAAAAACAGAGATGATTTGCCATGATCCATTTGTGAATATTGAGAGGTCAGTATTCATATTTGCATAAATTTCGGACTGATTAGGGTGAGAGTACATTCGTAATGTGTCATCCACAAATAGAATCGGACCGTAATTGTTGCGCAGTCTTTATTTCCACGCCTGCTTGTGGAAAGGCACGTTCTCTCATAGATTTTCGAAAATGGTGAGAGGTCAAACCAGGCTGGCATTAGTGAATCAAGTACGGTTGCAATGTGTTGAAATGTGTGTTTGTGTGTGTGTGTTTGTATATATATATATATATATATATATATATATATAGAGATATATATATATATATATATATATATAGAATATATATATATATATATATATATTTATTTATATTCATATATATATACATGTATATATGTATATATATATATACATATATGTATATCTATATATCTCTATATATGTATGTATATATATTTATATATACGCGCTCCTATATATACATATATATATAAATATATATATATGTATAAATAAATAATATATATACATATATATATATATATATATATATATATATATATATATATATATATATATATATATATATATATATATATATATATATATATATTTATATGTATAAAACCGAGCCGCTATTTATATATAACAGAGAGTTATGAAACCATTTGGTCTAGCTCTCTCATCGGTCATTTGCATACCTTGTAATATATATATGTTTAGATAGTGACTCGGCTCTCAGAAGCGGCTCGCTATTTAAATATAACAGGGAGTTAAAAAACCATTTGGTCTTGCTCGGCTCGATGAGAAAACCATTAAAAAACCAACAGGGAGTTCGGCGCTCGCGCTCGCAAACTTGGCATCGGGAACGGCGTTCGAAAATATCTGAGGCCGCGATCATAACGAAACTAAGACCTTGAGTCCGAAACTACCGCTGAAATTGAATGTACGAACAAATGTGTTTTCCCGTGGCCAGGGGCGGGTGATTGTAGACAAGGGATGCAACCAACCCAGTGGAAAAGGTATATCGCTGGACATTAGTCCCAGCGATGTGGGCTCTGAAGACGCTTTGGACAACAGGTTGTCCAAGCATCACAATCATCCTCATCCATCACCGTCGCGATATCACCTCGTTGTTAAAGTGACGTTAAACCACTCAATCACAATCACTCTTGATCGTTTTCAGTCATTTTGCGACCGACGGAAGGTAATGGTTAATTGATAGCTGTTGGAGGGTGCTCTCGTACCAGTCGAGACGGTACGAGCGTGGGCTATATTATCCATCATCCGACGAAAAAGATCACACGATTTTTCATGCCACAGGTACTTACATATTGTTGTGTTTGAAACAAGACGCCAACCATAGCAGCAAAATCTAACCTTGTTCGCCTAAGCGACTGAATGAATATTGTTGTGCGACATATGTGTTTGAATCGAGCCACTCACCATAATAGCGAAGAACAACCTTATTCGCCTAAGCGACTTTATGAATGACTCAAGCGAGGCGTCCTGGAAGATATTCTTACTTTCATTTTCACTTTAGCGGTTCACGACTTGGTCTTCCTTGTGTGAAGCTGAAGTAAATCGTGCATTTGAGGTCAGTAACGTGTTGTTTTTAGATATCATTTGGTGTCGAAAAAAAAGAGTGCCCATGTGACCCTTTGTACATAAACAGGCCTAAAGGAACACGCACTCAATCGCTCGAAAACACAGCAAACACCTGCCACAGGCGCTCGGTTCCCGATGCCATGCGTCGGTACTCCGAGCCGTTTTCGGGCGCCGAGCCGCTATCTATATATAGCACGAAGGTATGAAACCAATGGGGTCCCACTGTCCCATCGGTCATTTGCATACCTTGTAATATATGTAGATATTGAATCGGCGCTCGGAAGCGGCTGGGCGCTCGGAAGCGGCTAGGTACTCGCAAGCAGCTCGGCGCACGGAAGCTTGGCATGGAAAACCGAGGGCCTGTGCTTGAAAATATCTGGTCTGCGTTATCAGCTGTGTCGGCGAACTTTGACCCCATTCATGAGTCATCAATTCGGTGATTACAAGTACATCATCTTAAAGACTGCATACAGTCAATCATATAATTGCCTATCATTTTGTTCGGATATGACCTGATTCAGATCACTAATTCGTTTTGAATCAGGTCCAAAATGTTCATTCAAAACAATGGGGTATTGTCGTTCCGTTACTCTTTATCATAACGTTTCAATGTGGACAGACCAATAAGTGCTGCCACCAACCGGAGTGGAACAGAAGCTGATGGTCACCAGGAGTCGTTTTCATTGATCCTTGTTCTTAATTGCACTCCCTGCTCTACACCACCTCTGGGTTGACCCCTCTTCTTAATGACACCGCCTGTTCTATATCACCTTTAGGTTGACTCTTGTTCTTAAAGACAATCCCTGCTCTATACCATCTCTGGGTTGACCCTTATTCTTATTGGCACTCCCTGCTATGTACAACCTCTGGGTTGATCCCTGTTAATCCTCCTGCGATATGCCATATCTGTTCTTAATGACAAGCCCTGCTCAATACCAGCTCTTGGTTGACCTCTATTCTTAATGACACTCGGTGCTATATACCATTTCTGGGTTGATCTTTGTTCTTAATGGTATTACCTGCTCTATTCGCGGTTGACCCCGTTCTAAATGACACGCCCAGCTTTATACCTCCTCCTGGTCAGTTGCAACTCCTTGTTACTCAAAGAAGGTTATTCCAGCTCAATGGTACTTGTTGAGGTCATGTGTAGTTCTATGTGGTTTCTTATGATCGCTGGTCGGCAGGATGTACACCAGATGAGCTTGAAGGACATTATAACTAACGATGTGTCTGCCCGTGTTTTTCTGTGAACTAGCCTCAATAAGCAAGATGGCGTCTGAAGAAGCAGCAGACTGGCGGGTCGGTCTTACTCTGTGTCAGAGGCAACAGTACATGCTAGAGGGACAGTACGGAAGTGACGTCACGCTCCTGGTTGGAGACGGGGACACTCAGGAGACAATTCAGGCCCACAGGTTCCCCCTAATCGCTGGTTCTGCTGTGTTTGAATCATTGCTGTCAGCCCGGACAGCTCCTAATGAGAAACCCGTCGTCATCACGGACGTGGAGCCGGCAGCCTTCAAGGCGATGTTAAGGTGAGGATAACCTTAGTGATGTTTTAGTTCCTTATGTAGATGTCAGATAGAGAACTTCACTTGGGCTCAGGAGACTTGCTAAATACCACCAAATGAATTCGCTTATGACGTCATTAATAAAATGGCGATTGATTGTGTGGTCAGGTTCCTTTATAATGACCAGGCAGAGCTCACCGCAGACAACGTCATGTCGATGTTCTACGTGTCGAAGAAGTTCTCTAGTTTTCCATTTCCCAGCTAACTGATCTGTGCATTAAATTCCTGGAGAATGCATTCACAACAGAGAAAATTTGCAGAATTTTAGATGCCAGTATTCGATACAAGGAAACTGACCTAACCGAGAAATGCATCGCTTTCATCTGCAAAAACGGCGCGGAGGTGCTTGGATCCGGGGACTTTTTAAATTTGTCCAATGAGGCATTGTCGAAGATTCTTCTGTTAGATGAGTTGCGAGGCGCACAGGAAGTGGATGTGCTGTCAGCGTGTATGAAGTGGGCAGAGGCTGAGTGCGTGAGGCGAGGGAAGGAGACGGACGATGGGAACAGGAGGGCTGCTTTAGGGGATGTCCTCTTCCAGATTCGCTTCCTCTCTTTGAGTTATGCTGAATTTGCTGAAGCAACCCGTCGTTCAGAGCTGTTGACAGGATCAGAGAAAGCTGAGATATACGAGCACATGGCGCTACACGGCCTCTGCCCCACCAAATGCGACTGCAACACGAAATTCAACACTAAACAGAGGTGTTCCTCATGGAAAGTCACCATCAGTCGCTTCAAACAGTCATCTAATTCAAGATACACTTTTGCTTCACCAGGGGAAGCATGTGCTATAGATTTTACCTGCAGTAAGCCGGCGTTGATTACAGGTGTTAGTGTCTACGGTCCTAACACGGCGTGCAGTTACAGTGTGGACGTACAGCTGCAGGATAACGCAGGGCAGGTACTGGTCAAAGTGGACGGGCATCAGTTCACCTCAGACGGCAGTACCCGACTATACCGCCTGGATTTCCCCCACCCCGTGTCCATCACGGCGGCTAACAGGTATTCTGTACTGGCCACATTCTCTATTAGGACTTACTACGGTTATAGCGGAGTTACTGATGTGACTGAGCGTGGTGTCACAGTTACATTCCATGACTCGTCTCGCGGCTACGACAGCAATAGCGGTTTAGCCAAATGGGGACCAGTAGCTGAACTACATCTACAGATATGACTGATTGGTTGTGTGAAATAAGATCCATGATTTACCGTGTGTACGTGTCCCCGTTTATCGTTCACAATAAACCATATGTTTGCATCTTGCCATTGTTGTGTTGTATCTGACTCGCCCCCCCAACCTCATTATCAGCGCTTATAAATAACACTGGGAACCGATAGAATTCTAAAATGTGCCACTTTCTGCGAGATTCTTTGTAGGCTATGACGTCACCTGTATTGCCGCCTTTGGGTGGGCCCTAGCCGCGCACGACGGTAATGTAAATATATACCGTCGTGACCGAAGATATGTGGGTCGTGTGGCAATTTTTGTATTTCGCTTGCTGGTAGCCTCTCATCAATGTTGTGTACTTACGTACCTATATATGTCGAGAATTTAGATGAATATCCATTTAACCGGACTATTTTGGTTATCCACTGTCTCGTGATTATTTAGCAATTGTCACATGAACTTTTAGAATCACAACTTTCGTTCACGGCAGCCCCAGTTTTGGAAATAATGACGTCACATTACGCAGTTTCATTTTCACTCGCCATGTGGCTGCAGGTCCCGGGGTAGGGGGCACTTAAGTATATAGAGGTAGTATACATGTGTCGGGGTATGTTTTTTCGGCCTCCCGACGGGTTTTGTTGGGCCTCATATTTGTAGGATGGGGTATGCTTTTGCCATTTTCACCTTGTATGACGGGTACGGGTTTTTGAGATCCCGGGGCATACCCCTACTCAGGACAAGGCCAAGTGCCCCCTCCAGACTGCGGGAATCCATGTGTTATATTTTTTTCAATTGTCAATGTGATATCGTTTAATACATATCCCCCCTCTAATGTAGGTATTTCCAAAAGATAATCATTGGCAAAATGACACATATACTTAAATAATAAAATTCGGAAAGCAAAAGTTCGCTTGCAAAGAACCTTGTTTGCGCGTGCGCGCAGCAACCGATCTTGTCGTTCAAAATAAACATGAACTTTTCAATATTTGTCTGGCCGGATTAAATCGCCTTTGACGGTGGGTGTGCCTTTCAGGAGAGGTTCACGACGAAGCCGATCAGAGTGAGCCCTCTTTGCGTACCTATAAGCTCGTAATTACAACCACAAATTTAGCAGATTCACCTGCCTATGTTTGACATGAATCTCTGGGGCTTAGCGTCACTTACAAAGTGCTAGACGTAAATCACTAGGGCTAAGTGCTTGACATGAATCATTAATGTTTAGCGTCACTTACAGAGGACACGTGACTGTCATGCGTCTTCTGCACAAAAGACACCCCACCTGCTAAAGGGGTATTGGATGCTCAGATGTTGAATTTTGCGTGATGTGTAGTTCGGCATAGTGTGCTATGTGATGTGTAGTTCGTCATGCTGTGTTATGTGATGTGTGGTTCGGCATGCTGTGTTATGTGATGTGTAGTTCGTCATGCTGTGTTATGTGATGTGTGGTTCGGCATGCTGCGTTATGTGATGTGTGGTTCGTCATGCTGTGTTATGTGATGTGTAGTTCGTCATGCTGTGTTATGGGATGTGTAGTTCGGCATGTTGTGTTATGTGACGTGTAGTTTGGCATGATGTGTTATGTCATGTGTAGTTTGGCATGATGCCATGATGCGTTATGTGATGTGTGGTTCGGCATGCTTTGTTATGTGATGTGTAGTTCGTCATGATGTGTTATGTCATGTGTTGTTTGGCATGATGCGTTATGTGATGTGTGGTTCGGCATGCTGTGTTATGTGATGTGTGGTTCGGCATGCTGTGTTATGTGATGTGTAGTTCGTCATGATGTGCTATGTCATGTGTAGTTTGGCATGATGCGTTATGTGATGTGTGGTTGGGCATGCTGTGTTATGTGATGTGTGGTTCGGCATGCTGTGTTATGTGATGTGTAGTTCGTCATGATGTGTTATGTCATGTGTAGTTTGGCATGATGCGTTATGTGATGTGTGGTTCGGCATGCTGTGTTATGTGATGTGTGGTTCGGCATGCTGTGTTATGTGATGTGTAGTTCGTCATGATGTGCTATGTGATGTGTAGTTCGGCATGCTGTGTTATGTGATGTGTAGTTTGTCATGCTGTGTTATGTGATGTGTGGTTCGGCAGGCTGTGTTATGTTATGTGTAGTTCGGCATGCTGTGTTATGTCTCGCTGCATCAGCAGTAAGTGCTGGTTATCGCTCTTCACCTTACACCACTCATTGAACCATTTCACTCTGTATAATGGTACATTTTATGAGGTTCCTCCGACATGCAGTCTACAAGTCACGAAATTCAAAGCTCCCTTTACACCCGCTATCTATTCACTAAAGCATTGTACATATATAACAGACTGCGCGTGTTTACATATAACACCGCCAATCCGTGATATATTATACCAGCTACTGAGTGGTCGACAATATGCCGAGAGAGTCCTAAGTCACATAAAGCATCATCACTCGGACATGCCCCCAAGCGTTCTTGATCAATGGAATCGCTCACGTTCAACAGTGAATTGCACTTACCGAGTTTTCATAAGAGGATCATGGCCATCTCAGGATTACCGTTCGTTATGTAGCACAAAGAATGCACGCGTCGGTGCGTAACAAAGGCTTGCTTACTAAGTTAGTCGTGTAGAAAGCATCTAGTTCTTCTGATAGGCGGGAGTAGATTGTGAAGTTTTCCGTCATACTACCGTGATAGACAGGAGTAGGTTGTGATGGACTTAACCATACACTCGTGATAGACATGGTATGTCGTGATTAACATCACCATACTCTCGTGGTAGATATGGGTATAGGTCGTGATGGACAGCACCATGCTCTCGTGATAGATAGGGGTAGGTCGTGATGGACAGCACCATGCTCTCGTGGTTGACAGGGGTAGGTCGTGATGGACAGCACCATGCTCTCGTGGTTGACAGGGGTAGGTCGTGATGGATGGCACCATGCTCTCGTGATAGACAGGGGTAGGTCGTGATGGACAGCACCATGCTCTCGTGGTAGACAGGGGTAGGTCGTGATGGACAGCACCATGCTCTCGTCATAGCTCTATATGCTAGTGAGTCATAAGATACATGTGTCGGAGGAGTCAATGCATGATGGCTTACCTCATTCAGGGGCGTCTTGAGGGCTCACGAAGGCACCTGTCACAGCCGATATAAAACATGGTGACACTACCCTACAGACTGCAACCGCGTAATCTGGCCGTCTCCATGATGACGTGGCCGCGTCGTCAGTAATCAGCATTACTGACATTACCACTGCTCGGGTCATCATGGTGGCTCTGTTTTTAACATGAGCACTGACCCTGTTCAGATGTGTTTCTCATTTTATGTATAGCCTAATCCACTGGATGAATAGTGGCAAAGTGGTTCAACAATGTCTGGGTTCATCACTAAAAGTACAAAGCGTAAGAACCCGCGGCTTATGTGATGTTATTGATGATGACCCTAGTGAACCAGGGTGCTTTGCCTATCTGTGTATGCGTCAATAACTTGGTAATGGACACATTAGCAGGACGCGAATTTGTGTTTCAGAGGAAGATTCGTAGAAATATCACGAGGTGCATATGGTGGAGGCTATTCATACAATATATTTTACATTACAACTCGGGCGCTGATTCCCAGGGCGCTGATTCCACGTGCTTTTTGTGTCAGTATATTCACTTGACATGTGTTATGGAGGCAAGAATGCAGCCTTCCATATTACACTTCTGCTTCCGTCTACGCAGATTCACTTATTTCCCACCTTTTTCATTCAAATAACTAATATATGCGATCACCTGTGATAAAGGCATGAGTAAACTTAACCCTGCAGTGTTATAATCCATCAATGATGCAGGACCCTAATGAGCAGATGCTTTATTGGCGACAACTAAGAACAGCATGCGATAGTTATTAATTATAATGTGACAGCGTGGTATATGACATGCCTTGATAAAACGATCTTGTTATGCCCTAATGGATCTGTATTTGGATGAAGAGCGTCACCTTTATCTCGCTTGCTTGGTTACATTACGATATAGATGGATATTTAAGTCTACGTATCCTGCTTTGTCCAGACGTTCTGGATAACACGCTTCGGTGTCTTCGTACGGCCACACTCATTCGACGTCACAACCAGTGATGGCGACTATTAAACACCATGGACGTAGAATTATCTAGCTATGTGTGTATTTTATGGAAATATATGATGCACCGAGACATTGTTGCACACTAACTGCAAGTGTTCTACCTGCATATCAAGCAACAGTAACCTGGCGGCTAACGCTATACATGAGCTTCGTCTTATACGCAACCACACGTAAATATGTCACACGAACAGACGCTGTACCAAGGTGAGGTCCACATGCAGTGACAATGTGAGTGATGAACTGTACAAGATTCGTTACAAACTTTACACCATCGTGTAGCTCATTCAAATTGCAAACTTTTTCTAATGACATATACGGCGATCCAACCAATGGTTTTCCCAAGCGCCTAAGGTCGAAAAAAAGTGGTATCGGTCCAAATGGCAATATAAGTTTCCTGAATATTTTGAGCGCCGATAAAATCGTCAATACTTGTCCGATGGTAATAAAATTTGGTTCACATGTTCTCCGCAACATACCAAGACGTGTCCTAAAAAATCATGAATGTCGATGACGTCACTTTCGGTCACGAAAGCATCAAAGTTTTCAAAAAAAGTTCAATGCTTAATACGTCCGTACTTTAGAGTTCCATTTTTAAACAGTTTAGATATTCTGAAAGTGTAATGTAATTGTAAACTTTTTCTAAATATACTTAGTTGTAAATAATGCATTGTTAAAAAAATTGTAGCAGGTCGAAAATTTCTGGTAACCAAAATCTTTCAACTTATTTATTTCGCAATAAATTCACTAATTATCGTCTGATCGTAACAAAATTAACATTTTCTGAAAGCTGATACAATTGCCAAACTTTGATTTTTGACATATGCTATCAAAATATTCGTCGGTTTCAAAGCGCGTTGAGTTGAAAAAACAAAAATTTCACTCAGTCAATTTTCGTCAAATTTTCGATTGCTAATAAAATCGTAAATATCTGTTCTATAGTCATAAAAAACTGCTCAGCTGTTGTCATCGACAGCACGAATCGTGTTCTCATGAATTGAGATG